>CM060969.1:41412715-42012715 GCA_030765045.1 Tenodera sinensis
TAAGCTGTAAATAATTTTAATTAAAATATAAATTGGCTAATATATGACGATATGCCACTTATGTTTGTTTTAGATGCAAAAAGAATAGAAGACAATAAACACACAAGAAAAGGAAGGGGGAACACACACAAGAAAGAGCATTAAATTAATCATATTTCATAGAAAGCCAACGCTAGATATAAGTTAATTATTTCAAGACCTATGAAACTAATTAAATTCATGGCTTATGGGCGCTCCTCAATTTTTTTCTGCTTGTAGTTTCAAAGGCGTAATAGAATGACGACAGAAACTTATAATTATAAACTCATCTTTTTTCAGTACACCGCTTCAGTGCCTGTAATTATCACGAAATTAAATGTTTTCTTATTTGCGGCGTGTTGTGAGGTCGCTGTTATGAAAGCAAATTGTTGTATGTACTGTACACCAAGTATTTGCTTGTAAGGTCCTAAAATAAACCGATTTTAAACAGTAGAAAGACAATATTTCTTGCGATGCTGAAGGATTCAGATTAAATAAACCTTTTAAAGTTTTTTATATGTGCTTTATGATGCAACACGTGAATTTTTGAGATTTTGCCCCTATTAACGAGTCGCTGATTGCAAATAATCACATGACTTTCTTTACCTCTTCTAAACTTTTCTTCTATCTGCTTCACACTAATGAAGATAAACCTTTATAGAACTCGTTTTATTATGTATTTCGTTGTAGATATAATAGAAATAAGAGAATACATAGGCGTAAGTGACAGTCGATATGAGATGATTTTGAAATACATTTTCTTTATATGACCAGAAGAAGAAGAACACATGAATAACGACTTCCCATTTAAGAAACACGTATTGGGAAATTCAAACATATAAAACGGAATGTCTTGGAAATAGTTAACTTTAAAAAATGTATTTAATATAATTTATAAGCTTTTACCAGATCTGTATATTTTCTGTAGCAAGATTTGTTTACCGTTATACAAAAGTAATCCAAAATGAATAGGATTTCAGAAGCTTTCCCCACACAAATTCCAGATCTAATTTTATTTGTCATAAAAATATACTAAACGTGTGGCAGTTTAATGAAAATCATGAGAGCCGTTTTTGGGAAAATGAAATTCTCAAAAATTTCTATGTGACAGTTTGCTGTGCGGAGATAGGTATATTCTTAAAAACTTCGTTTGCATGCTTGGAAGATGCTGAATTTAATACCATGTTTGGTATTTCACTGACACTTCGGTTAGAGCTAGCTGTTCACAGAACGATACACCCCAAACATTTTGCAGAAATTTCGATTCTTTGTAATCAGTTAGTCTCAAAACGTGCATTTCCGATGAAATCTCTGTATCGAATTTTTGAGATGAGCACAATACTTCCCCTACTTGATGTAACGACGTAGCAGAGAAAGTAAAACAATAGAAATAGTGAAAGCTGATTCTGTACAACCTTCTGGAACGCTAGAAAGAATATTAGTATTCATTTAGAATTGCGAGTTTGTCTGTCCTGTTGTTCTCTTGTTTAACAAGGACTTTTCTAGATCTGGGCCAAGGACGCCAACAGTGACAACGATTTAGCCATCGCCATCTGGAGATCTAGGGTGCCAATGTTTGTAGTGATCAAATATATCTTCATTTGCTTTACTTCGGCGAGATACGTCATTTCCAGTGAAATGAAAGTAAGCAGCATTCATATGTGCTCTTTTGCAAGTGTGAAAGTGTCATGTTCTAAAATATATTCCTCAATTTATAATGGGACATTAACCTACACGAAAAATAATTAGCACCTTGCTATTGTTTAATTGTTGTCAAATATATACACGTGCAGTTTGTGCAAGTGTAAACTTGATGCTTAGCAATAAAATCCACCGGTTATCTAAAATATATTTACCTTATATCTATACATAAATCAAAACAACTGAATGAAGACCACCTTAATGCTGTTTTGTCCTGTTATGTTTATTTTACTATTTTAAATAATTAGTATGCACTTGTATTTTGTCTTTCCAGTACACATGTTTCTTCCAGACCGTTATATGCATATATTAAATTTTAATTGTTTATTAAATATACGTTATACCTTTATATTTCGAATAACCATTTATTTCCTTTTTTAAATATTCACAGCTCATTCTCGCACAGCTTTATGAAGTCTTAAATGAAATCATGGGTAAAATTTTGGATGTTGTTTAGGTTTTCGTTTCTTGTATACATAATTTTTAATCAGCAATCTTATATTTACATCTTGGTTAAGTTTTATTGCCCCAGTCGCTTGTAAATTCCTTTACATTTAAGCTTCTATACAAAGTAACATCCTAAGTAGGTATTACATATTCATGCTAAGAAGCCGAAGATTTTACTGCATGTGTTGAAATCTATGATTAGAGCAATGCAGAGAGCTATTTTGGATACATTTAACAACTTCAAAACCCAAAACCCAAATGTAAGATCTATGTACTAAAAATCGATATTTTGAAATTATTTGCATTAGTTTTAATTTTAATTCATTGTACACATTCAGTATTGAAAATCTGACCCTATACTTAATTTTATGTTATGCATATATCTGTGCCCCCCCCCTTCCCCCTACCCCAAAGCGGAAAATAGGAACCTTTATCCACGAGCATCTGAATTAGTTTGCTGATGCACACATGTGAGCAAACTATAGCTTTAAGTTTTAATAACATTAGCTTATCTATTTGAAATAAAACTAAGGACAAAAGTTAATGTTTATAATCTTTTTCAGAACTTGTTTACACACTCCGGCAAGCAAAATAACCCAGAAAATCAGTAAAACAAAACAGTAAGCACGTGTTAAAATAAACAAACGAAATAACACATAAAAAGAAATAGCAGTTGTGAATACTGAAGACATTCAACAAGCTGTACTTACAAACAAGAAATTTTAGGAAATATTGAAATAAACTCTTGTATCTTCCTGTGCAGTTAATCTGATTTTTTTTTAATTAGTGGCCAAACCAGTTGCATGGATTTCGAAATTAAATCTTATACTCATATTTGTACATTGATATAGCTTCTGATGTTGACAACCATACAACAAATTGTTGATAGACTTGAGCAATCTTCTTTCCTTTCAGATGTGATTTGAAATTGATCCATAAGATAACTAAAACAGCTTAAATAGATCAGAGATATTTTCAGAACTTGCCCTGCCACTTAAATTACTCAACAGAATTACGCAGATTTGTTACTGCAAATAGTTCTGCAACCTAGAAACAGATGGTATTTTGTATTACAAAAACACGATTTCTTAATTTGCAATGTGTCAGCAGCAACAATTTGTCTGCCACAAAACATGCGAATCTCTTTTGCTTTTAGACTGATATCAGAGTGAGTATATTCAAATATATTTGTCTTAAACGTACAACCAATATAAATTTTCATTATAGTATATTTATTAAAGTGAGGCATTGTCCATTCATAAACTAACCATTTCCGGTGTACAAGAACAATCTTTGTTATATAGGCAATATATATCTTTAAGCAAACAATAAATTAAGAGTAGAGGTGAGCTTTCTAAAACTATGCAACAATGTCGAAATTAATTGGTCCTTTCGGCGAATGTGAGATGAAAAATTACCAAAGAGCAACAAACAAGTAAATGAATGCTTCGATTAGTAACTGAATTCACGATCATTATTTACTAAGTGGAGCTATATTTCAAGCAGACCATTTATGTTCGATTAGTAACCGACTAATCGGTACTTAGCATGTGAATGTTTACTAGGTTAGCAACTGGAATGAGGTCACATATAAGAACCAGTTTGGTAACTTTGACTATTTGTTTACTTCAACAGCTAAGGACAGCGTATTTAAACGCAAAACTGAGAACGTTTTGCTTGGAATGCTTATTTAAAGACTTTATAGTGATATACTTATGTCGAATATTTAGAAAACATTACTTTGAGAAAACAAATATTATTTATTCTACTCATACTTAAATATTTTATTTTCCTGGTGGTCGGTGTAAGACGTTAAATGCGCCTTTCACACTTTCAATGTCATTTTATTTAAACTAGTAACCATTTCAAAAAGACTGCAATCAAAACCAAGAAATTGAAATAGAATTTTATCTTGCAATAGCTCGTGTTATGTCTTGCTCCATTAGTAATTTGAAGGAATTCTTGATACCATTGACCAGTTTGAGAGATTATATTTAATTTATAGAATGGCTTAAATTAATAAACATTTTCAAAGGTTCCGGTCTTATCTATCAAGTAGCATCGAGATAAGTTGGTTTCTGAATTACTGCTACAGTTCACAGATGAGGCTAATGGTACTGCAGGGTGAGGAGCCAGGAGAGTATACCTATTCCCCTTGTTAATTTATTTACTGTTGTGTAAATGCGCAGCTCAGATTATTGGTTCTAAACCCTGTGTTGCATGAGAATAGGAAAAGTTTACACAGCACGTTCGTGTTGTTAACATTGTGATCTGTGGACTGTAGTTAAGATGACGTAAATAGATCGAATGTTGACAATATACGTTTTAATATGCATACTTTAACTTTTAAAGCTATAAAAATCATCATCTTTCATGGTTTAAGCCGTATGTCTCATTCCGATCTCATCTTTCAAACTGTTCTGTCCATCTTCTTGTAGGTCTACCAATGTTTCTTTGATCTTTTGTTGTAGGTATATCTTAAAACCAACTTCGTATAGCGATATTCATCCATCCTATTCACGTATTGTTTTGACTTTCTTTAATTCTTTTTAGTAAGTTGAATATTCTTAATTCTTTACTATGTCTTCACTTGTTCTATCTTTTGGTGTATATCCTGCTACATATTGTAACAAAATGGCAAAATTAGAAATCCTATTAATTTTTAACACTTTATTGTCCTCTAAATTTTACTACAAATACACAATTTCCTTGCCGTTGCTAACACATTTATAATCTCAGCTATTACAATTCACAATTGTTCTGATAATCTTTCTCAGTATTTCAATGTATTTCTTCACTTTCACTGCCTCTTATATCTTCACTATTGCCATACAATCACTCGAAGACACATACGTACTCATTGACAGGCTGGCCGACTCACTCGCATTACTAAAAACTAACTGCACACTACGACTTACACAAGTAAACTCACGACTACAACTATATCACTAACTCCAAGTCTAAACTGACCCTCTGGCTGCTCTCACAAGCTCTTATACTGGAGCCAACATCACGTGATCTTCGAGATCTTCCCATGCGCACGTGTGCAATGACTCAGCTGAAATTGGAGAAGGCTCTCGACTCCTTTGTTTTGTGTTTTACCGCCATTATTATGGTCACATACACACACAACCGCTCCAGGCCACCGGCCCCCTTTCGTCCAGCATTCAGATCCATGCATTAACTATAGAACAGCCAATATACAATACGCTATAGAAATCCGTCTGCATTTTGCAGAGTTAAGTTTTCTTGAAATTCCTTTTCGGTGAGAATGTTTTCATATTTCCCTTTTTTCTTCTTATTTCTTCTGCAGTTCTCGCCTCTGCTTCAACAAAGTATACTATGTCTTCCTTTCTTGTAGTATCCTATTCTTGGTCTCTCATTGGTAGCCTCATCTTTTATGTACATTTATTTAAAATAATTCACTACTTAAAAATATTTTCTATCGTTCTCTCCCATATCGTATATTGAGGCTTCATTCGGTATTTACATTATCTTCATTACATTTTACAATTTTTAAATAAAATATCTTTCATTTAAATTCCATTTTCTTTGCTTTCTTTTCTTTTTTCCCCCTTGATGTGAGTCGCTTTTTGGGGTGTTGCCATTTTTTATAAATTTATTACTAAATATTCTATTATTTACTGTGACTTTTAAATTAATTTTGGTTTCAGTTAATTTCCGCTCCACGTGCATGTGAGAAAGTGCGAGTTTGACTAGATGCATTGGAAGATACTTCAGCACGGTAACGCTTCAATCATCATGATGTACCGCTGTAAACAGGTGCAGCAACAGTTCCAAGAACCCCAATGACAATCAGGGCCAAATGCCAGTGACAAGACGTATGTCCGAGATAGCTACATCTGTGTTTGTCTGTTGCATTGTGCTGCGAGTCTATGTTACACTGAGACAATATGTGAGAGCTATTACCGTCCCATAATGCCCCTCTGTGGTGTAGATGTAGCCGACCGATACACTACATCCACGCCACCTGTACATGCCTAATTATATTGGAGTGGGGGATTGGTGGAGCAAAAGCACTTTATATCCTAGCAGAGTTTCGAACCTGGATAGATAAATAGATAACCTTCGTTATTCTATGCCACTGCACGCAAGCGTTAGACAGTAAGCAAACTGTGGATTATAACTGTCCTAATAACGCTGTTGGGGTTATTGAATTTACTACAAATTGATTGGTCCACCGAGGACTATATAGTGACGCCGCCCGGTGTTCTGGTGGTTTGCTGCCCTGCTAATTATTGGTTGGAATTAGCAGGAAACGAGCAGAGGGTGGGTGGTGGGCCCCGTTTCGCCGTGTAGGTAGATTGCCAGTATTCCACAGGTGAATTTGTAGCTTGTGGCAGTTACATCGTTCAGCTAAAGGGCCAAAGGAAACTACGTTTTAGTTCCATCCGTTACGTGATGGATTTCGTTTGAAAACTTCTGTAAATTACTTGAAGTTGCACACACTACTTGCACACCTTTTTCTGTTATTAGGTTCACAAATATCTCTCTCAGAGTGGCAACCTTCTTCCAGAAGCTGCCGCGACTTTGCTGTTGGAAGGATAAATATTCTGACCTAGCTTCCTAATGGCAACGCTGAGTTTAACGGTGTTTCTGTTCCTATAAAAACAACAAATATCGTATTTACTCGTAAATAAAACCCACTCAATTAGGTATAAGTTTTGAGGATGAATTTTAGAAACAAACATCAGAATTTTAGGATATACCTATATTCCTAATGTTCAAATGCAGCAGGAACTAAACATTTATAAATTAGAGGAACAAATACCAATATGAAATGCAATGGTTCCAGAACATGAAAGTGAATAAAAATGCAATTAAAACAGCTATTTAATAGAGGATGGCGTTCAATAGGACAACCTGTGGCCAGATGGGAAGATGCTGTAGCCTAGGCTTGCAGCGGAAAAAGAAGAGGAGGAAAAGGAAGAAAGAAGTGCATTTTTGTGCAGCAAATTTTGTACAAGTACCTACCTTTTATGGTGTCTATTTATATACAATTTTTACTACAAAGGGGAAAAAAACAGAAACCAAAACATCGTATGTGGTTATGAACCTCGAGGCAAAAGGATTGCTGCACGCCCAAGGAAAAGGTTGGCTGATAGAATGAGTATGATTGAATGATATTATCCTTATTCCTGTGATGTAACAGAGGAGAAGTTATATAAAACTCAATGGTAATGAAAATAACCTTGCAACTACGTGCAGAAAATCCATACATCCTACTTCTCGCGTCATCTGAAATATACGGTACCTTTATCAACTATCTCCCAACGATGTAATTATGCTGCACTTATCACTAAAATATGTATAAATACCTCAGATAGTTCATAAAATGGAGACATGATGTTAATATATCTAGAGAAACACATTAGGTATTTTCACATCCTAAAGACAACAATATTTCCTGTCACACACGAAGCCCCAAATGTGTCAGAGGACAAAGTGACACTTAGAAACATCATCTTAGTAAATTCCAGGGGCTTAATTACCTCAGAGGAAGTGACTATGTATATAAAACATAGCACAGCACCTCGTCTACTTTGTAGGTAACAAGTTTTCCTATAACGTAAACCCTTTTCTGAGGGAACCAACTGAGAATCGCTGTCTATAATAAATTATACTGCTTGCCAATGCTCATAGCGTCCTTATGGTATATTCAGGAAATAAATACATCAATAAAATATACGCATGTCGATATCTCAAGCATTCAAATGCATTGCACATTTTCTGAAGATGCAATTAAGATGCCGTGAGGATTTGCGCTCCACCCGTTTGTATCTGATGACGTCATATCTAATCCAAAGGGAAAACCCCGCCCTCATCCTGGGGAAAAAAATATGCACACATTAATTTAGAAAAACAACGGCAGAACAACAACCAGGTGCAACGTCGAGACGGGGGAGATGCGGTAGAAAACATGTTTATTAGCAGAAACGTTGTCTAGACCCCATAATTTTATAGTCCAAGGGGCACCTACCTACCTACCTACCTCTGCTCTTTGTTTTGTGTTAAGTAAAACTCACGTGACCCAGCTGTCGAAGTTAGCGCGTTCGCTCATATCGATGGAGATTCAATGCTGCATTTCGTGATACGATTTCTAATTATACGTCAGCGAGTTCGGATATAACACGTGTCCGATATTGCAGAGTTAATTTCCGTTCTAGATAAAGCAGAGATGGACACGGAGCCAAATAGCCATGAAGCTAGAAAACCCCCAGCTGCAAATCCTGATAATAATCTAGGACGTAGAATATTGCATTGTCTATTGAGGCTGTGACCACTCCAGAAGTTTATAGCAATAGTTTTGTGCATTTTTGTACAATTTAAGGTTTAAGTAAATGATTTATGAAAAGAAGAAAAAAAAAAAAAAAACTGATTAAATATACACACCTGAAGTTACTAACAGTGAAACAAGTTTATCCACAAATAACACAAACTAATTAGACTCACACATCACTTCAATAAATTGAGTTACACTCAATATTTCTCATAACGATCGTTTCGACACATTTATATCATTCTCAGGCAAACCAAGTCCTCAGTTCCCCTGTAGATGACACTAAAGTGTTGAAGCGATCGTTGTGAAAAATATTGAGTGTAACTCATATTTAATGAAGTGAAGTGTGAGTCTCTAATTACTTTGTATTATTTGTGGAAAGAAACCGATGTTTGACAAGTCTGAAAAAATAAATGTGCTGCAGTCACATGACTTTCGCCATTCACTCTTCTACAAAATATTCCTTAAAAAGGTCAAGTTAAAGATTCATACTCCACCCAAAAATTCAGGTCGGGATTTTACTGTAAATACATATTTTGAGGTTCCCGAATTCAAGAAAAACAAGTTTTAGAAAAAGATTCATGTGTGTGTTTATTGTTTGGTATGTGTGCTATGTCTGTGGCATCACAACCCAAAAATGATAGTATCAAATACACCTAATATTTAGGTTGAGCATCTTCCAAGGATGCGATAAAAGATTTTCAATAGAATTTCCCATCCCAAATTATCCATTAAATAAAAATTGTTTTGAACTCTCGGATTTCCTTAAAAGCACTAATTTTTTTATTAAAATACGTATACTTAAGATCTTTACATGAGAAACAAGATCATTATTGGAACTGTGGCCATTGTAGAAGTTTTTGGCAATATTTTTCTGCATTCTTGCAAGACATGGAAGCGCGTTATTATTCAATTTTTAGGGGCGTACCTACACAGAACTGGAAAGATGGTCATAATATACTCCTTCAGCGTTTGAAAATGATTTATGAAATCCATAAAGGTATCAATCCTGACAAAATGTGATATGTTTTATGTCTGAAAAGGTTAATTTGCTGCATTCACATAGCTTTCTCTACTCAGTTCTCCATAAGCTGTTCTCTAAAAAGCTAAAGTTAGAAGCGTGGTATTCTACCCAAAAATTCATGTCGAGATTTCGTTGTAAATGCACGTTTTGAGCCTCCATAATTCGAGAAAAAGAAGTTTTAGAAAAAGGTTCGTGTGTGTGTGTTTGTGGTGTGTGTTCGTGTGTGTATGTGATATAGGTAGTTCAAAAACAATAAGTATCGAACATAATATTTAGGTTAAGCCACTTCCATAGGATGCGACAGAAGATTCCTCATCCCAAACTACCCATTAAATGTAAAATAATGATGAATTTTGAATTTTCTTACAAATTACACTAAATATTGTGATTAAAATATACTAAAGATCTTTACATGTCAAATAAAATGTAGCTAGGCATATCTTGAATTTTCTGGTAATAGAAGAATGTTTGTATAATTTTTATAAGTGGAAAACACTACATAATTTATTTCAAATAAATTTTCTTTCGAGATATTCCTTGTATTTGTTTCAAAATTTCAATACTTCTGAGATTTTAAAGTTCTGTCACTATTCAGATGTTTCTTGCAGAAAAATTCTTAGTGAAAGGTTGCATCCTCAAGGACCATAAAAATGGAAGGCCGCTTCCTTCACGCAAGTTAAATTATATTTTCTCGTCAGAAACGCCAAAGTCCATTGATACTTGCTCTGATTGGATAGAGTCGAATCTTCTCCCACCTTCGCCATAACAGAAACAGAGGGTGAGTATCTGCGTACCTTACCAACATCTCTTTCTTTATGCATGAGACAAGTTAAACCAAATATACTACCCGTTACTAGCAGGGCAAAAGATTGAATTGTGTGATATATAAATACAGTTTTTTGGTTTAGAGTTAGAACTACCGACTAGGGTTCGTAAATAATCAGTCATTGTTTGCAAATAACCTGCACTTTCAGCAATGTTAATTGTGTTTAAAATTATTTTAAACAGAATCTACTCAGAACAGAAGCAAAGTTAACTTACAAGTATCTGAGAATACTTCTAAGGATGCTATGTTAATACTGAATATACCTACTACATACTGTATATTTGTCACGTACCACTAATACGCGTAACTAGATAATCGATTAGTGTACAGATATCGATTCAGTCCCTCCCAGCCCACCTACTTTTGCTGCTGATGTGGTACATGAGCCAGCTGTCATTAGCAGCATCCCATCAGCTGAGTAGGCAAGCATTAACGCATGGGGATATTAGCGTACCCTGTGTTTTACATGCAAGTAAAAGCATCCCCTGAACGCTTTTTATGCAGCTTTTGTTATGAATATCCAATAAGCAAGTATAGGAGACACAGAAGCACATTATTAAAACGCTGCAAAAATTAGAGTGATTATTAAAGTAGATACTTCAGAGCAATTATTGTATGTTAGGCTAATTTACACAGATAAAAACCTCAGAATTTAGTATAAAAACAGAATAAGTTAATAGAAAAAATAATGAGAAGGGAATGTTTTCAGATTTGTGCTTTCTTAAAATAACACTGCAATCAAAATGTTCCAAAATGTATTTAAAATGTTTTCAAAGTTTATATTAATTCTGATAGCCAAAATCCGTGTACTGATAGGCAAAATAAGCTATAATTAGTTTTGATCAGACTAAATCTACACAAGCATCATCAGAATAGAGAATATGACAAGTTTTTATTAATGTAACAAAAGAATTCAACAAATGGAAATATTCAGTTTAAAAACAATATCACTATCTTGCAGTAAGGTATAGTAAACTGAATTCGTGACGTTATGGCTAATTCAACTAAAGATATGCTTGCTGTATGAATTATAAAAATATGAAGCATATTTCTCACATTATTTGGAAATAATTTTCCTTACTTCAAACTTTTGATAGCAGAGTTGATCCACAAAAATTCTTGGATACTTTTATGGCTTCTAAAGCTTTCGTTGGTTATACTAAACATAAAACTGTAAGTTTTGAACTTATTACCGAATTTAAATACTCACAAAATAAGTAATAGGATACAATATTGAATTACTAGATTTGTAAGTTGTGTATTCTCGCCAAAAACGCTATATCGGCATTGAATACAGAAGTTCTAAATGAAACTATGACAAATATTTGTTCACAATAAGAAGTAATAGGGCACAAAATTCAACAGCAGAAAATTAAATTCTGCAGGCTGTTCTTCCAGAGGTGTTCCTCTTCAAAAATTAATTATGATTATTTGGGAATTTTTTTAAATCCTGTAAGTACTGCATAGAATGTAGCGTGGAACTTGGTTTCTTTTACAGCTAAAGATGTATAGATTAAAGCGCTGGCGAAGTTCATGCTATAAATTATAACCTTGAAACCATGAGGATTTGGAATATTTTGAGTTTTACCATTTCTATCTATCAATGTTCTAATATTCCAGCTTCCATTGATAAGGTTATAAATAGATTGTTATACCTACTAACAACTTTCCCTCACCACATATTATCGAGATTATTTTTTATGATATATTCTAGTATTTTAATTAAAATATCCTAAATTTGAATTATTTTCAAGAAAAAATATAGCTATATCCTAAATTTTTTCGGAATAGTCTTTAAAGTCCTCTTCATCTAAAATGATCTTAGCCAGATAGCTGGTAAAACAATGGCAATATCTTACTATCAACAAATGATCTTTTTAAAGCACAAAGTCTATGTGAAATACGTTTTTCTTTTTTCTTTCTTTTTTGTGGAGATAACAGTTGCCGGGATATTCTTGTTATTAGTTTGCATTAGGTATATTTTCTCAAATAGGAAGCTGCTATTCTTTTCTTTTTCTTGACCGTGTTAATAGAAGGGAATTCCAAACCTATTGCATAGCTCTTTTTAGAGCCTACAGCATTTTCCTATGTAATAAAATAATTTCTACAAACGTTTATATTGATTAACCTGAAGTAGACAGAATGTTTTGTAAGAACAGTTTGTACAAGAGTGAGTAGAGATAGGCTTGTAATATATTTAATCCTTTTAAACTAATGAAGTGAACCTCCTCGAAAGTCTTAAAGGTTTGGACTTCAAAATAGATAAAATGTCGTAATATTTTGCAATTTTTGCTTCGTGTTTTCATATTTTAGCACACAAATCCTACTTTGGCAAGTATTTTATTATATTAAGTCTTGTATAAGTAACTGGGCATTCAAAAAATTAACCAACTTTAATTAGTTTTTGATGTTTTGTAGATGTTTATTAATAAAAAGGTTTCCCAGTACATTTACCGTATAGTCGATTCGGTTCCTAATACGTATGCCCACAAACTCTACTAGGGAGCGTTTTTGTGCAATGAGAATCACTGTTTTTTAGGCTTTGTTAGTTTGTTGTTTGCTTTTAGTTTTGTTGAGAGGCGTGGAATCAAGAAACAAGATGTCGCGTACTCGATTAATTTTACTACAATGAAGATAGGTGACCATCCTTTCAGTTGGTGAAAATTTTCAGAAAACAGAATGCAATATTTGAAGAAAACAGCGATGTCCAGGACGCTTTCATTAACAGCCCGAAAAATCAATCTCCAAAGCTACTCAGGAAATGAGCATTTCTTCTAAGAACGCTAAATTTCTGGTCATATTGGAATCTTCAGGCTCTTCATACGAACGACTGTAGGAAACGGCAGATGTTTTCTGAAATTCTAGGAGAAATAGTGAATCCAAAACAACGAAGCAAACTTTTCTAGTCTGATGAGGCGAATGCACTCTCTAAGGCACTGAGATACATTTGTATTAATAAACATGTACAGCATACCCAAAAATTGGTTAATTTTTTGAGTGATCAGTTACTTATGAATGACCTGGTATGAATTCTTCATCCTAAAAGACGAATTTTAAACTGCTGACAAATTTTCATAAAATTATATCATGTTTTCAAACTCTTTCCTCATTTTCTAGTTTACTGGAGACTGAGAAGTTCTGAAATGTGAAGTATGATGGTAAGAAAAGTGTGTTTACCTCCAACGTCATGTTGCAGCAAATGAGACATGGGCCTGCTTTTAGTTGGAGGTACTGTACACCTTCTCTTTTTGCCGAGTATGGAAGCTATACACGAGATAAACGCCATGACAGATTTTAAACCCCTTAGTCCAAAAAGGAGGGGCTTAACCGGTTGGTTGACAAGAGGGTGGGTAAAAATGGCAGCGAAGGGAGGGTTATACTTTGCAAACAAAACCCTTCGGAAAAGCCGTAGCGTTAAAGGAAGGGATGACGTGAAGGGAGAAATGGTAAGCGAGTTGGGGCGATTCGCAAAGAAGTGACAAAAAGAAAGAGCGACAGATAAAAAGAGGTATCCGGTAAAATAAAACGAGCCGTGGGGGAGAGTAAAAGAACAGGATAATGAAAGAGGAAGAAAAAGGCAGAGAAGGGCGAGCTGAAAGGGAGCTTAGGGATTAGCAGATTAGAAAAGAAAGGAGGAAAAAAGACACACACAGACGAATGCCCAATAAAAAAAGTACAAGGGCGCGAGAATGATGCGTCATTCACTGGATAGTGGGTGGGCGCAAGTCTTCATTACACAAGAAAAGAACAAAGGATGTAGCCGCCATATTGATCCCTTAGGCTCATATTTCTTCTTGCATTGTATTAAAACACGGGCACAAGGAGCCAATGTGCCAAATGTGTGCTTAAATTATACGTAAACAACAGCGTCATCTTATACAATCAACCAAGGGGATTCCTAGGCGATCATCAAAATTTCCCCTTATGTTTTAACCCCTTCAAATGCGATTTTAGTCTATAAGTTATTGCTACCAATCATGAAAAGAGGTCTATATGACAAACTTAGTGCACTCCTCTACCTCTTTCTTTTTTAGCCAATACTTTCGAGAGTGTCAAGTAAATCTCGTTTCTACACCATTTTGTAACCTTGTTTTGGTTATTGGTTTAGGTTATTTAGCAAAAGCAGTGGCACGTCCTTGCACCGTGGCCTAAAGCAACCAATGAAATGACGAGGCTTCTTGCAACGACAATAATATGACATAGATGCAAGTTACAGTGAGATTTTCTATGGGGTTCTTTGTACAATACCTATAGCAGTAGACAAGGTATTGATTTCCACTCAAAAATTCGATATCCAGCCATCAATTGGAAAAAGGACCCTGAATGAAAAGAAAATATGTAAGAAAAACATCCGTGTTTGTGTGTGAGTGAGAAAGAGAGAAAGAGAGAGAACACACATAACTCAGAAAACAAAAAGTCAATTAAATACCAAACTTAGTATTAAGTTCATCTTCCAAGCATGCAGTACAAAGATTTTCGAGAAAATCCCCCAAATCTAAACTATGCTTTATATGTAACATTTTTCTCAAAAATTGGCTATGGTAATTTTGTTTGAAATCTCATACCTACGTTTAAAATATTTTTATAATGAATGAAATATACCTACAGGTAGGTATCTTGAATTTTCTGAGAAGAGCCTCTAAAGTCGTATTCATTCTGAATGAATTTCCCACAACTGGTAAACCGTAAGAGACAGGTAGGCAAAATATCACTATACGGAAATTGTAGGCACATTTTCTTTTTCTTTTTCTTTGTTTGTTTACTGAAAATTTCCGACGTATTCCTTATTAGCTATTTATTGGTGTGAAGTTTTAGACATACTTTCCCTAAATAGGAAGTATAAGTTTTTTTTTGTTTTTTTTTTTTTTTTTTCGCCTGATCATACAAAGTGTCCAAATCTTCACACAGCGAGCAGCTCTTAAAATAAGGTGACAGTATTCCCCCATTCCCATTTCTACAAAAGAATCTTTATCTCCATTGACGCGAAGTTGGCATGGAAAGCGCTTTTTAAAGAATACCTTGTTGAACAATGGGTAGGGAAAGTTGTGTGAATGTAACACCTTTTGTTCTGTGAGGCTACTCCTTCACCTGTCTAAAACAGGTTCCCGTCTTTACTGTTCCAGCATTTGTGGTTATGCTGGAGCACACAGTTCCAAGGAACACTTTGTATTGCTCTGCGCAAAACGTTCGAACTCACGAACTCCCGAACATGAGCCTCATACGTTACCGTGGAGCCATCTCGCTCGGTACAAGGGAGATATAGTTAATAAAATGAAATTTTATTTAAAAATGAAAGTTGCATTGTGAAGATTTTTTCTTGTAAAATTAGTTTTTAAGTACACAAACCAATGACCATTTTACATATGGACCAAACTTTGTAACCATATTTATTTATATTACACGATAAAGAATTCATACAACTAGGGGAACATTTGAATTGTGGAAAATACACAGATGTGTAACGCAGCAATAACTAATTTAAAACTGTGACGTCGGCCGAGCCGTAAAACAACTGTCGGTAAGGTTATGCTGCCTCACGCCACTACTTGTGAACACGTGACAACAATGAGCGCGACACGACAAAGAGTTTTCGAGATTATTCGCGAGGCATCCGTCAGCCGGCGTATTTGCAGAAGTTCCAGAACAGGTGAAGTTTGAGAAAGGTGCGTGTTACATCAGGCTCACTATATAAGGAGGTAATCGTCGTGAGAGATTCATCGCGTCGAAGTAAAGCCACTGAAGCAGCTTTAGTATTGTTGAGTGATTGTATAGTCAAAGACAGCTGTTTGAGAGACAGAGAAAGCGAAGAAAGACAAAGGTCACGAGAAGAAAACAGTTGTGAGTTGTAATATCACGAAAAGCTGAAGACTGTGTTAACGACGAGAAGAGAGCTGTGTTATTGTGCATTGAATTAGAAGAAAATAAAGCGACAAAAAGTAACTGGACTGTGATTTTGTATCATTTTGTCACAATATAAACGATTCCTGCTGAAGCATCAAGTCAAAACGAAGTAATAAATACGGCGCCCAAACATACCGTAAAATAAAGTGACCCATATGTAAAACAGCTGTCAAAATTCCTGCGTGTTTCTAACTTTAGATATAGCAGC
Source organism: Tenodera sinensis (assembly GCA_030765045.1). Classification (NCBI taxonomy): domain Eukaryota; kingdom Metazoa; phylum Arthropoda; class Insecta; order Mantodea; family Mantidae; genus Tenodera; species Tenodera sinensis. Next base: position 41,429,142 of record CM060969.1, read on the forward strand.
CGGAGTTGGCTTAAAATCCATGTGTTATTCCAAGTTTTATAACAGCCTCAACAACTTGTAGACACAGCTTACTTCAGTGAGCAGTAAATTATCACATACTAGTATAAACTTATCTGATCGATACATCATTATTCGTTTATTTTTAGTCATAATTTATCGGTGCATGTTTATGGCTACCGCTGCGTGCTAATTAATTTACACAAATAACGTTTCTTGGTGTTCCCTCAAACAGAAAATAAATAGTTATTATAGCTTATCCAATCTTAACTCTTCTAATTTCCTGCTGTCTTGTTAAATTATTTAAACACAGGGAGTCCTACAGAAGGTGCGTCGTATATTATCACTGTGTAAATCTTACAGATAAACATGTGTACCCGTAAAGGAAAGAAATATTAAGCGTAAGAGAAAGGCAGATTCCATGTTTTTAGCTAATTATCCAGTGTAGCATATTTCTTCACTAGATGACATCTCTTTTTTCTTTGTCTTTGTTCCGCTACTCTTTGTTTTCTCTCTTTTTCTTTCCCTCTCCCTTGCAGAATAATAATTGTCCCCTTTACGTGTTTTCTTTTCCGTAGGGACACGAAAGGACAGTGCATAGAAAGACTTTCGTGTTCTTTGCTTGGGGACTTGGACGTATAAAATAACATAGTGAGCAGCGAAGGAAGTGGATCCATTAGCAAAACTCAAAGGAATACTAGAGGAAGCAGAAAAGGCGGGGGAGGTGGGGGGAGAAGAGGGACGATCTTGATTACGGGTAGACGATGAAAACATAAAATGTCACATGGCAGTACGGAGGAAGATTACACCCATCTTCCTGAATTACAGCTACTGCCCACATAGAAGAGCGCGACCTCCCTCGGGCTTTCCAGAAATTACTCGAGTCACGCGATGAAACAAGACACCTGCAATACTGACACCTACTTCCCAAGACCTTCGACCTCAAACTGCAGCCTTCCTGGTGCCTTATGGCTACTGCGGTACCTCTCGTACATCTCCAGAAACCAAAAACCCGAATCTTCCAATAGTGAAGTTTTTACTTGCTCTGTATTGCTTAGCTGTGGTAATGGAGTGTTGCATCCAACCTAAACATTCACCGCAAATATGGGTTTCGAGGTTCACTGAACACCCCTAACTCCATCCCCCGCCCCCCCCCCCAAAAAAAAATTACATTTCCTACCACGCAGATACATAGAAGTAGAGAATATATTGCATTCAATATCACGATTTCACTTAAAATGGATTTTTAACAACCATTATACCTATGGAACATTTTTCGAAAATTTAAAGCTCATTAAAATATCTCTAACAATTTGGATTAAAATACCAAATATTTAAGATAATTTCACGGCAAATCAAATGTATATCTTGAATTGTCTGATAATATCCTCAGAAGTCCATATTCTGGATGACTTTTGATACCTGGTAAACCATAATACATAGACAAAACTTTACTTCACGTGTAGATTTCTTTAAGACACACAACTTATACCAAATTTATTTTTGGAAGATAGTACTATTTAATGTCCTTTTCGGTTAGGCTGACATTGCAGGTTAATGAACTATCCCATATTCACATCTAGCAACTTAACCTACCCTACTATATTAAATACTTTGCATGCCTATGCCGATATTATTTTCAAACCCTTAAACTTAACAATATTTTGACTAATACAGATACAAAATATAATCAAACCTACTCGTTGATGTATACCACCTCAATAATTGTCCTCTTACTTATTTATACTACATGTTATTATTTAAAAGAATAAAGCACTGGAATCAGTCCAACTTTCGTTGTAATGGCAATCGAAGCTATGGAGAGTCACTGAATCTTAATACACGTTCCGCGAGGTAAACAGAGTAGGCCGTGCTCACATCAGTAATTACCATAGTAATAATGGCAGCTAACTTGAACGAGTGTGTTGATTCTGAAATCGAAGAACATTAGAAAATAGGCTGCACTTCTCTCAGTCCTGAAAAATCCAAAGAGAGATGCGAAAGATGCATCTCGCTAACTAAGTTCAACCATCAAAGCATCATGGAAAGATGAAGGTTATATTTCAAGGTTAATATTTTACATTTCATTCATACGCCACATTAAATTAATCATCTCCCCAAAATTGCATGTAATACACGTGTGTTAAGTGTTTTTACTAATACTCCTTTGTCTGTAAAAATTACTTACCAATTGTATATCGCTATATACTATTTTTGGAGTGAATCATTTGCGAGATACCTAACCTTTGTTATTGGTCTCAATTTTCCAATTTCCCAAACGAAAAGTCGTTATTCATTTTTTATCACTTGGCCATGCGAAGAGCATGGAATGTCAAATTCATCACACAGTGACCAGGCTATTCAAGATTTGACTATCGCTTAAACCATACTGTATTGCCGTAACACTCTTATACTTAAAGGAAAATTAGCAATAAGAGAATTTCTATAAATATTTATCTAGATTAGCATGAACTATAGGAATAGGCTTGTAAGAATAGTTTGTGACTACTTACGGAGAGAAAACGTGTGAGTGCGTACATTAATTTTAGATGAAGGGCTGTGCGTGTGTGGTTGTTTGTGTACGCGTGTTTGTGTGCGCGCGTGCGCGTTCGGAACGCTAAATCTTTGTTCGACTTCCAATATTATAACGCTGACGAAAAATGCTGTTAAAACTTTGGGAATCGCCAATTCCGTCACGACTAACCACAATCCACCTGTTGCTACCTCTGACCTAAGCTGTAATTTAGTGATTTCGCTAATCCGAGCGATAATTTTAAAGAAGCCGATCAGGAATGGGTGTAAACTTGAGATATTGATCGCGCTGCCGGTTTAAGGTTTGGCACGTGGTCAAGGTTTCTTGCTGTGCTGTAGATTGTTGTATCACCTTGACTATCACCTAGAAAGTGGATACTACTGATATATCTGTAACAAGGACAGAAGTTGATTTTCTGAAGTTTATGCCTATTTTATATAAAGATGTGGAAAGGAAGAAATGGTAGAATAACGTCAATGCAGAACTAACAAATATCGGCTTAAAACAATGAAGATGGAAGATGGTTCCATGGTAATGACAAAGCTCGCCTTCGGAGGGTCCGGTTTGATTTACGTCAACCTTCCACTCTGACCTGCGATTTTCGTGGTTTCTCTGGTCGGTAGGCGAAAGCTGAGATAGTTTCTCAGTTACCATGATTTTATTTTCATAATTTCTGTATTAGTCCGTTTCCTGCTCATTCTTCAAGTACGTTTCTAGGTTTTGTGGAGAATGGTGGTGCCAGAAACAAAAGCTTTAATGCAAGCACTGGTTCCCTGTACCAGAACAGGTATTTAAACTTTATACCCAATTTATTTACCACATTTAATTTTTACAATACATCATTATTCTATAGATTGAAGTTTATAGGTGTACTAACAACTGAAATAAATGACAAATACTAACAAATAATGCAATAAAATGAAATAAAGTAAAATTATTTGCAATATTTGCCTATATATAAAACCGTAAAATAATAAATTTCACTAAGCCAATTCTTATTAGTTTCTAGAATCCACTGACGCAAATAACTGGGAACTTATAAATTAACCTAGAACACTTTCTAAAATTAACAAAATCTTATAAAAAACAACGAGTTTCTTAGGCAATAGTTAGTACACGGGAGACCCAGGTTCAAATACTATTTACCCGGGAATTTTTCATGTGTTTCTTTATTTGCCGGGTTAATACTAAATTACTTTAGTGGCATCATTGGAGGGAAGGAACGGCCGTATTAATGTAGTATTCTTTCTGTCATAATCATAGCGTAGCAGGTCAGAGTGGTGTAATTATTCATATGCAAACACTAAGTCTTTTGTAAGTAAACTTTTTGTTTCAGTGTTGTGGTGTTAAGAATACAGACTCTAGTGGCTGTTATCGCATAAGCGTATGTGTTTGGTGCTCCGTCACACAGAGGTTTGCGGGTTCAAGTCCCACCTGAGCATGGGGGTTTGTGGGCAACGGAAAAACAAGAAAGCATAGAAAAATAAAGCAGGGAAATATGGGTAAAAAATATTAAATTAACATCAGAAGTAACCGGCGCGTCTGTGAATGACTTATGACCAAGTTGTAGACAGGGCTACTACCTGAGGACTAGTGAAGTTTTTACTAATATAACAATATCATAACATTTTTAACCTATTCTTGAACTAGTAGGTAATTATAGATCAACAAGTACAGGAATACGTATTTCTTTAATACTCAGCGCTGATGAAGTGAAAGATAGCACGTGGTTAAGACAATCGTGGAAGGTAACAATAGCAGTTTCTTTAAATTACGAAACTAAACGGTTGAGCAGCTGATGAGGGAGAAAAGCGGAAGCTCCAAAGTGCGTTCACTAAACGTCAAGCGCGGAGTGGTTCTACGTGCGTTGTTTATGTTGGGACCCATTCTCTAAGCGAAAGGAAAATGATGGACAGTGATCCTATTACTGAAGACTTAAAGTTTTCTTCTACTGTTCAGGGATTTACTTTACTAATTCTATTATTGAATGAAATGGAGAGCTGTTCTATATTCAATAATAATAATAATAATAATAATAATAATAATAATAATAATAATAATAATAATAATAATAATAATAATAATAATAATAATAATAATAATAATAATAATAATAATAATAATAATAATAATAATAATAATAATAATAATAATAATAATAATAATAATAAATAATAATAATTTTTCCCTAGGGCGTCTTCCCCTTATTCAGAGGTTACCCTCATCGCCCGGTCGCTGCGTCCTCCAGCCGCAGCCAAGGCCACGGAGGAGTGCAGGTTGGGGGTGGCGGGGGTCAGCACGCCGACTCCCCCGACCGTAAGGCGACTACTTTGACCTTTTAGGGACGCTACCTTTCTATCAGGATAGCTCCTCAATTGGCCCCCCCAGGGACCTAACGAGGCTGAGTGCACCCCTTACCAGACCTCCCAGCGGGGGAAAAATCCCATGCCGGTACCGGGAATCGAACCCGGGTCCTCCGCGCCACAGGCAGGCGCGCTACCACTGCGCTATATTAATAATAATAATAATAATAATAATAATAATAATAATAATAATAATAATAATAATAATAATAATAATAATAATAATAATAATAATAATAATAATAATAATAATAATAATAATAATAATAATAATAATAATAATAATAATAATAATAATAATAATAATAATAATAATAATAATAATAATAATAATAATAATAATAATAATAATAATAATAATAATAATAATAATAATAATAATAATAATAATAATAATAATAATAATAATAATAAAAGTGTAGGAGTCGGTCTTGGGGCTGCCTTAGGAAGTAAGCTGAAAACGTCGATTCAGAACCAAGTTATTGAAATGTTTGATAAATATGTATCTCCAGGTTGTTCTTATCCGAAATCAGCTCACGAAGTTTTCGTGATTTGCTTCTCTATGGAAATCAAATGAAACCGATAGCCCACTCCACCTGTTCCCTCTTACACAACTCGTTCGATAGCTGATGGGTACCAAACGGGGGATTAAAACGCGATAACACCCCTTTGGAATATTAAACACATATAGGGTACAATCCCTTTTCTACATCAGCAGTGAATAAAAAAAAAGTATCCCTAAGCAACCCTTACCTTTTTTATCAGTTTTATGTTAATTTGCATTCATTTTAAGGTCCAGGACTCTTTACCCTACAAGGTGGAGAAGGCACGCGCGCTTCCCTCGCACTTTTATCGGAAACGATAGTTACTTTTCCGTTCTGCTATCATGCACGATCCCACAACGAGTCTTTGATTTATATACTTTAAAAAGTTCTTTATAAAACACAAACACGTTTTTCCTACCTGTAGCTTGTAGAAGGCTTGTATGCAGCTTGGCTGCTGTGTAACTACAAATTACAGACCCAAGGAAAGGGATTTCCTCAAGGCAATTCTTTGTTACGCCCTCAAACAATATGGAAGCGCTTATAAATGTGCATTTATAATGCATTATTAGTGGCAATGGACCCTTACATTTGCATTAGGACAATACTTTGCTGTACTAAGATTAAATAATATATTATTTTCTCTACTGGTTACTTATATTAAGTTGAGGAATTAGTACAACCGTGAAAAAATGATTGAACATATTAGGACGAGCAAAATATTCTAAGTCGCACGTCGTGTTGCAGCGCGGTTTACATAAATCGATATTCCCAGCAAGCAAGTATTCATACAAATGCCAGTGGTGATTCAAGACACAACCTATTTGTGTGTCCGACAGACGAAAACATATGGAACAATAAATTCAGTTGCATGTTGGAAATATCGACTTGTGTAAACCGTGCTGCAACACGACGTGGGACTTGGAAATATTCTGCTCTTCTAATGAGCTCAATAACATTCGATGACGAGATTTTATAACTTAGTTGTTTTTTATTTTCTCAAAAAGTGGTTTAACGATTTTTATTAAAATGTCATATGCTTTAAGACATTTGATGACAGATAAAACCCATATTTTTAATTTTCTAGTGGCCGCTAAAATCCTCTTTACTCTGAATGACCTCTCTTACAGTAAGAAATAAAATAATAATATTGATAGATCTTTGAAGGAATATATCAGTAAAACAAATAAATCAAAAGAAAGACTAATGACTAGTTCTTAAATCCTATACGTCCTTAGTAAGTTTAATTCTTTTCTTTTGAGATATTTTAATGTAAATTTAGCGCAAAGCAGTAGCATCAGAGAAAAAATTGCTAGAACTTTGAACATGACCTTCTAATAAAGCTGAATCACTTATCGATGAACAAGAAACAAATTTGGAAAACTCTATGCAAAAGAAGCTATGTTATGAAGTTTCCAGAGTGCAGTTATCGACCTCTCAGCATAATAGGTTTTTAAAAATGACATATTTCAATAAATACAAAGCTGGAAGAACTATAATACGACAAACTCTATTGGTTCAAAGTATACTTACCTAATTTTGGACCCTTTTTAAAAAGTCTAATATTTGGTATAAAGCATAATGAATACGAAATTTCCAGACAATGTGCTGTTCACAGTTGAACAAACGTGAAATTTTATATCAACATTTTTAGTCTAATATAATATCTACATCCTATAATTTAATGAGCAGTAAAATAGTGATTGTGAGTAACTTCAAAATGTTAAATTAGTCCTAAGAATCAAAATTAATGGGCTTCCTATATATTTATACACAGCACCATACAACCACCGAGACGAAATCATGGTATTATTTATTATATTACTTAATGTTGCAACAAGTATTTCTTTGATTAATAATGGGTGAATAACATTGGTTCCTTCATATACATTCGCCTTGATGAGATTTCATACACATTAAATGAAGCATTTCAAGCCCAGTTTGATGTACGAAATCCAGTTGCTAGATTCAAATCTCTTAAATGATGTGAATCCAAGGAAGCGTGCATTCACCAAATGGGTATCTGATGATAACGATGATGATGATGGATTGTGCTTTTAATGGACTGTTCATGTTAATGCTAGAGCAGAAAATGCAAATTGAACCATGTTACGAAGCACGGCTTGTTTATAAAAAGAAACGGAGCAATAAAATATGGAAAATTAGCATCCTTGTGCGAGTTAAGTGATGTTCTTAAAACCATTAATAAAACTGTTTCTGATGTGATGTTATAACTTAAAATAACAGTGATACTTGTATACCTATTCTCATATTTTACCCTATGCTTATTAGGGTTTGACACATATTACCATAGCACCAGAGAAGATGTATATTTATAAAGTGTTAACAATGGCAGATACAAAGTTTATTGGCGGCTGATAGCTGGCCACCTCATGATCAGATTATTCTTTCTTCTTACGCAAATAAATGTTGTGGACACAAATAATATTTATATCACCTGCTTTACAGAGTGATTTCACAGCGTCTTTAACTGTGCAACACCGCAAGGCGTGCCACGCCTCTGATTGGATATTATGTTGACCAATTCCTCCTCCCAGCGGCCATTAAATTTTGTGTATGCCATCACACATCTCTAGAATGAGAAATTTGTGAATTTCTTAAACGTTCACAAAGTGTTTTTAAAGTTTGATATTAGCATATTAAACGCTGTTTTCAACATTTTCGTAAACTTTAATCATAATAATGTATATGTTTAATATCCTTTACTCGTTGGGTAGCCTCGGACGATGAATGAAAAATGAAATAGTCTCAAAAGAGCCCCGATCATAAAGTTCAGTTACTTAACATTCATCATTCAGGATAAAAGAAAACCGCGGAAAATTCTTAACCAGACAACTCACCCTAACAGAGATTCGAACTCGGGTCCTCTTGAATATGAGGCAGACACGCTAACCTCGCACAATACAGGTTGACAATTTATTATTAATTATTATCATCATCATCATCAAAATGATTTCATGTAAACATCTAACTTAAAAACAAAAATTGGAATGGATGCCGAACTTTATGTTTACTTAACTGATATATATTCTTAACAGATCCTCTACTCCAAAATACTACCTTTTACAAGCAAAATGCATTGTTATTTTCAGTTTTCCAACAAACGGTTTTAACGATTTTGAGTAGAATGTAATAGTTTGATATACTGACATGACAAATAAAATGCATGTATGTAACATTTAGCCTTATTTAAACAAATAGAAACCGTGCTCATGTTGATTGTATTTTGCATACTTTTTTGTACGACATACCTACACCATTAGAGATAGATGAAAAATTTACTGCCTGAAACATGAAACACTACATAAAATAATTCTTTTGGATTGTTTTAGTCCTTTCATGTTGTAATTTTCCCAAGTATGTCGTGTGATGAAACAGTTCAAATTTTGCTATTCCTCAACACCTCCCAGTTTCTTCTGTACCAACAGGGGTAGCCGAGGTCATTAAGGCACTAACTCGTAAACGGAAGGTTTATGGTCCAAATTTGCCAGAAGTTCCCCAGTCCTCTTAACTGGCAAATATTACCGATCGAAGACTCGAATAGTTTAATTCAAATTCTTGGCCCATTATCAGTGTATGTCACATTTGGTGTCGTATAAATAAGAGCAGGGGTTAAGCGCACCTAATTTATTTACCTATTGTTTAAACTCATAGACAAAGTGTTACTTAAATAATTTGACATGGATGGATGAATCACACCTGTATGTGAGAATAGGCAGATAAATTCGTACAAGCTTCTGTCTTTTTATGTATACCTGTTTATAACTACTTTATTCTAAATCAACTTCGGTAATGCATGCGTAGCCTAGGATGTGCCTAAAGGGCCCGGGTTCGTGCTCTGGGTAGTCAAGCCGGTTTCTTGCAAGTGTTTCCTTTAAAGGAAGTAAAAAATGCTTTACTCTGGAGGACAAATCCCATCATCCATTACCTGGAGGACCTTGGAAAGGTCGGCAGGTATCTACATGAAAAGCTGGAGCTTCAGTTTGTGTCTCGTCAAACCTGTAGCTCTGAAGTAGCCAGTGCGATGTGAAGGCGGTTACTGTAGCAAGGGTATCCCTGTTAGCTACGTCAGCAGCAATTTTCGTTGGTATGCTGCTCAGCATCCACTTAAAGTGATGATGCCTTGATCTGCAGTGCTCTCGTAACGTCCTTCAAGAACAGTTAAATGTTGCCTCATGGATTCCAAAATGTACCATTTCCTATGAGCGGCTCTCACAGATAAATCTGACTTGGAATAACTTTTATTTTTCATTTTTAAAAATTCTGTTCCAGTTTTTAAATACATTCTTTTCTCAAAAGCATTAAAAACATCTCGGTCAACATCCCACCCAAAATTCTAAGTGACAGTATAAAATAACTTGTCCTTTTCTGTGGTGTGGAGGTAGTGTGTCTACCTCACATTCAAGAGGTCCCATGTTCGAATCTCCGTTAGGACCAATTAAGCTTTTTCCAAAGTGTTCCCTTATCCTGAAAGATAAACATTTGAGCATTTTTCACCTATTTAATTCATCGTCCGATATGATCGAACCAGTTAGAACTCATTAAACCTTTAATAAAATAAGGAGCACTATTAAATCTTACGTGATGACAATCTTAACCCTGCAGTATGAGCGTAAAAGATGACTATCAAAGAAGAAAATTTAACGTATTATTCACACGACTTTCCCATACTTAATATGTTTATTTCTGAAAAGCTATCTACTTCGTGCTAATTGAGATACACATGACATTTCGTTGAGGACACAAAGGGTATAGAGGGAAACCATTCGGTGCTCAGAGGTTCATCTTAAACACAATGGTATTTCAATAACAATCGTTAAGGTATTTTGAAAAGCTGTTCATGCAAACGGTATTTTTTTTTTAAAGGGTGGAGAGTTCTTTAGAACAACCGTATCGCATTTTTGGAAGACGCTTAACTAAACTATTAAATTTAGTATTTGTGACTCATACTTTTCATGCACAAGGATTTTTTTCTAAAAGGGCTTCTTTTACATTCATGGGCCTCAAACATATATTTTCGCTGAACTCTGGATTTATATTGGGAAGAATGCAATGCTTCCTCTATCTACTACTTAAGTGAAAGTGGAAAGAAAGGAAAAAGAAAGAGAAATAGAAAAGAGAAATAAGAACTCTTGTATCATAGAGTTTTCAATGACTTTCCAAGGCTTTCACCTTAATGCATCATTTGTAAAAAATGAATTACTGTAACGATATGGTTTTCAACTACGAAAGCAAAATCAGGCTGTACTTACTCGAAAATAGACATTTGGTATTAAATCTGGTGTGGTGCAACGCGAATGATGTGCTTTATACCTCTTAAGGGTATTTATGTAAATGTTATGGATATGCAATTTTGGACGTAGCTGCCAATCCTTTCCTGCTTGCATGAGGATATCAAAACTCCTGTTCGTGCTTTCGCGTCATGGATAATTTTATTAAGAAGAAATAAGCACCTGTTGCAATTATTCCTAGTGAAACTGATTCTTGAGATTTAATGTTATTTAATTGATGGTACTATGTTCACAATAAATGTTACATATATTTTATTGAATCACGGATCTAAACAAATTTACTTTTTATAGCAGAAAGCATAAAGAAATGGCACACTAGCAAGCATTTAAATAATAAATCTCTTTCTACCTTCCTACTTACTGGTATGACAAGTAAAAGAATCTAAAGAAAACAACACACATGTAAATACCAGCGTTATTATACAAATGTAAGGAAAATTTTTAACGAATTAAAAAAAATAATAGTTATAATTTATTTCAGGCCTACTATAAGCATTTCTTTAGATTTTTGAAAACCAGTTTATATAGATATGTAAAAGAAATCCTGCACAAATTTTGGAAATGGATAAAAGGGGTAGAAAACAATGAAATGGTCTTTGGCAAAGATGCAGTTGAGTTAAATGTTTCAAACATCTGCCATGGTCGAAAACTCAATTCCATTCTGGCATACCTACAACCTTACGATAATACGATAGAACAGAAATTTTTGCTACGTTTACTTTCATTACAAAGCAATAGTGCTGCAAAAGCCTATTTTAGCCGTTCCCCTGATGAAACCTTTTCGCATTTTGCAAATTTTATTCCTGGTGTGTAATAAAATAATAGATTAAAATTAAAACTTTCAACCTGATTTCGTTAAATCAGTTAAGCTCGCTCAGTCAGGTATAATGAAGGCAACAAAATTTATTAAAGTCCATACATTTTATTTTCTTGTGCTATGAGGAACTTGGAGTGAAAACATAAACAAGTTAAGAGTTTGAATCACTTTTAGTCAATGTACAATAATTTATTTTAAAAAATAAATGGGAGAAAAATATAAGCAAGGAAAACGATTTTAAAATAGAATACGTAGTATTTGCAACAGAAGTTGGTGAAATCGTGAATAACTGAAATGATTCTGTAAATTAATACAAAATATGATACCAGAGGTGAATATACATTTGCAAGTTACACGCCTAATAGTATTAAATTGCTTTGAATATGTCAGCTGTTAAGGCGATGCAATTTGCTTAATCTTTGACATACATTTTCCTGAATATGCTCGCTATTAGTGAAAACAATGTTAAACATATGAAAATTAGGTTCGCATTATTTAGTACAGTTGTGTATAAATTACCTTAGTCTCGCTTGGTGCAGAACGATAGGTATAAAGAGCAGATGCATATTGCAACAACAAAAGGGGCAAAGAACTAGCTAGCATAATTTATGTAGTCGAGTATGCAAATTAAACGGTAGCAGGAACTGCGATAGGCTGTACCATAGGCCCACAAGGTCACATGTTAGGCTAGTAATCAATGGAGTACAAACAGAAAAGGAGAACGAATGGGAAGGAAGCAGAAGAGACGGGTTATATACACAGAACGCGAAAAACAGGTTTTTCAAATTCCCTTCCACTTAAGGTCGGCGGCCAACTCGGAATTCATTGCATCATATGAGAGCATCCATCGACTAATCGAATTCGTTCCGACTCATTCATCGATTGTTGTTCCCCTCGTTCTAACTACATCCCTTCATTTATTACGACACACTATGATCCTTTAATCACTAACTAGATACCCCTACCTTCAAGGTGAAGAATTTGTGGCACTTCCGGTCAGCCTGCATCGATGTCTTCCGGACACCATATGGCCCAAGAACGTCATTAAATTCTCAGGTGTGTTCAACTAACGTTAAAAACACGACACGCATCTTCAAGTTTTGAACAGAAAATGTCTTGCAAACACAACACATTGTTAAGCAGATGCAAGTCACGAACACGTCACAATTGTCAATAGCACTTGTAGTCATCACAGAATTTGTTTTCTAGTCAACATGTGAGATCAAGCCTACACTTCATTTGTTGAGTGTCCACTACAGTGCCAAGTAAACACTTGGCAGACGATTGTCAAACACAGAAGTAAACACATTCACGCATCACTTCGGTGGCCTGTTTTCCTTTATGCCTCGTGAACTTCCGGGGTCGACCTAAACATCGCATCCTTTTCTGGAAAAAATTATAGGCTGTAACTCCTAACACGTGCTTCTTCCGACTATAATTTGTTGATGAATTTCATTAGCATCGTAGTTAATTACAGATGACAGTTTGGTAGATTTCTTATCAGCTGCTAAAAGTCAGTGTCCATTGAGGAACAATGCCGCAAATAGGAGGAACAGCTGTTAATTCCAAAAGGTGGCATGTACCGTAGCGTACCGTTCTTGTCAAACGTTTCACGTCTGCCAATGCCTTCTGGTTTGTGGCACGACCATGTTAACACTACTTGCCGTAGTGGCGTGGCTGCTAGCGGAGGGTTGGGGGAAGGGGAGCTGTCAGCATCGGGAACATCACTATAGAAACCAGAGAGTGAGAGAGAGACGGACACTCCCCTACATTCAGTGCATGCGAGTGAGACAGAGAGAAAATATACACAAAGTGGCAATACACATCAGTACGTCTCCGAATTCCAACCCCACTCCCCTTTACTTCCCCTAACCCATACCACCCCCTACTTTAACCATCTTGCCCCTCCTCCACCCTTCATTTCACCCTATATTCACCACTCTTGGATCATAATTCTTGTCCCTCTTATTCTCCGTAGTAGATTTGTGTTTTCTGTCTCTCCTCTTTCCACCAGTTCTCTATTCTTCCTATCTCTTTTCCACTTTCCGCTCGACTAGTACTGTTATAAACTTCAGTTCCACAAGATGATTCCTAAGATGACGTCACTCCAGCTGGATTTCATGCATGGAGGACGTATAATTATGTAATGACAACAGAGAGACAAAACTTGTTCTTTCACGGAATCCTCTTTTCCCTAAATACCAAAGTGCTGCGACAGTTAAACAGTGAAATTAATATTTTTATTTCCATTCAATTTTGGATATTATATTTTATCATATAAAAAGTAACAAATTGCAACGTTTACAAACCTTAAACCTGATTGGTTTACTTTAACTAAATAAGTGTTATATTTAAATCAAAATTATAACTTCTATTATAAAATAAATCTCACAATGCAAATGAAGCGGTCTTATGCATTCATTAGTTAAAAAATATAGGTACATATCATATTTTTCAATTTTAAACTTCATGCATAAAGTAATAAAACATGACATTTACTACAGAATCATGAAAATAAATTGTTTAATATTTTAAATAACATTGGTATATAAATCCTAACCTTGCTTTCTTGCAGTGTTAATTTAGCTATGTCTAATGATGTTCTAACTCGGATATAACAAATATTCTTAGGTATGAAAATATATACTATGTTCTAAACTTGTAAAATACACAATAAAATTACTTGAAAAACCACAACGTTTAGAATGGAATAACTCCTTCAAAAATAAAACTATGCTATATATCTATACATACTCTTTCCGAAATGAAAAAGACACGAGGTAAACTAAGGCGAGGTGCACGTGGTCGCAGAAAATGCAACCATTGGCCCCTGACCGCGTTATCACTCTAAAAGTACAAAATAGATTCCATAGTTTTTTACTTTACTGTTTTTGAAATGCGCTAATGGATATATTTAACAATTTCGTTGCAATATGGTACATTTTCAATGTTAATTGAATACGAAAAAAACCATTCAGTTTATCGAAACTAAGCAGTTAGCGCATATTAATTCTATGCGTTGTACTTAAATTGCGCGGAGTAATATTATAATCCAGTATAAGTGTCTGTAAGATTCTGAAATCATGTTGCAGTTTAACATTTTATAACTAAATCGGAGCTTAGATTTATTGTATTTCTCAAAGAAGGTCTCTCTGTGCAGTAGAATTCCAAAAAACCCAGATTATTATAATTTCTGGAAGATGGACCAAAACTAGAGCCAATCTCAAAACATAGCACACACTTGGCATGTGGTATTTGTCCGGATAATGAAGTCGATTTAAATAGAGTAATTTGGGGCTAAAGCGCTACTGGAATGTTCTTCCTCAGGATGAAAAAAGAAAAAAAATTCATCGCATGACCTTTTTACTCTTGTACAAACTAATACAAACGCTTATTACTTCATCTCCTTCACGTTAATCTAGACAAACGTTTGTAGAGTCGTGTATTTCCTTGTAGATACAAGGGGAGTAAGGTAACATTGGTTAAGATCTTTTAAAATGTGGCCCCATGTGATGACTTTGAAATTCAGTTCTCTTAACCTAGCCGGATGTTAAAACGAATAACAACTTCCTATTTCAAAAAAGTTTATGTATTGGAAAAGCCAAACCAATAACATGGAATAAATGCCTAGCTGCACAAAAAATGATTTGGCACATATTGTGTGCTTTACTGAGATCTGCATTTTATGCAGTAAGATTTTGTGCATCTCTTACGGCTTAACGGTTAAGCAAAGAGGACTTCAGAGGCTAAAAGTCAAGATGTGCATTTTATTTCTCCATGAAAATATCTTTAACATGTATTTTAATCAAAATTGCTAGAGCCGTATTGGACAAAATAAAAAATTTTGAAAACTTTTCCACGTAAAGGATAGTTAGGGGTGGGTGCTGATCTTAACTACCAAGTTTTGTATATAACCAACCTTTTTGGTTTTTTAGTTAAAAACATAGATAGTTGCACAAATACACACAGACATTCACACTGAGACTTTTTTCTAATATTTATTTTTTTCTTTTCTTTCTTGGATCCACGAAATCTCAGCATGTTTTTTCTGCGAAATCTGAAATCAATTTTCGATCTTCAACATCGAAAATATTATTTCTTGTAGGTACGTAAAAATAATGACGGCTAAAATTAATGTTTACTGCAATTCAAATGAGAAAGCAATGCTATTATATCGGTTTTCTTTTATTTAATTTGGTAACTTCTTTTTCTATTTTACCTACGTTTCTGTTCTTTTCCCGAATTGTTTCTGTTTTATTTATGTACATACACATTTGTGAATAACCCGAAATGCTCCTAGCCACGAAAACCAACATTAAGCACTTTAACGCAGCCATGAGAACGGGCTACATAATTATGTTCGGAACTACTCTTACCTATAGGTAAAGAGGTCTACTGATCCCAAGGTCGCAGGCTCTAACCCGGCCTAGACCCAGTGTGCTTAAGCGACAGCTCCCGACAGTAGATACTATACCGGCATGTAAAATAACTCCTGAGGGACAAATTCTGGCACACCGGTGGCGCTGATATGATTCTGGCAATTGACAGAGTTGTTAATAAATTAAGATATACCTATAGGTAACGAGTTAGACATATTTCTATGCGTTTACTGACAAGGCCTGAGCACAATATACCTTAGAGAGAGATGTAATGATGGCTTCTCTACTCAAACCATATGAGTTACAACTTTCCTGGTGCGGAATTTGTTTCCTGAGCAAATCTGATTATTAATCTTAAGCTTTGAAGCCGACATATAAATAATAAACATATTTAGCATTAAAGCAGTAATAAAACTTGCTAAATAGGATTTTTAATCATTTATTTGAAATCATTACTATCTTCTAATTGTATTGAAACAAAATACAAATTTTGTCTCTGTAGTCTGGTGGTTAGCACGCTAAATTTTAAATTAGGAGATTCCGGGTTCGATTCCCAGCTGCAGAATGAGGATTTTTCTTTAGCCAGGATTATCCTCCATCCTCTCTAGAGTCCGGAAGCATGAGTGAGAGTGTGCGTTTAATGTTTATACCGAAGAAACCAACGAAAAGCGACACCCAACATTACATAAATAAAAAAACGGGTGTACATTGTCGCCGATGTGCAACTGTTTCATAGGTAAAGCCCCCGCTGATATTACTTAGGTGTTAAAAACATGGAGCAAAAATAATACGCTGAATTAAATTTTGGGGCATTAGTATTTAAAAAGAAAAAACAAACTACTGTAGAGGGAAGTATAGAAATACTCGGGTATCTAACACAGTCTTATGAAGGAGCCAGATTTAGCTCAGCCCAAAAATCTCTACCTAGTCTCCCCCATGCCAGCTGCACGCTAGTTATTCATTAATGGACTCATTTATTTTTCCCGACAACTGGAGAAGTGTCCAGTTTTTGCGTTGGCCAAACTCACACACAAATTCCCTCAAGTCCTCTCGTCAGGGGTTTTCGGGATTGGGGAGATATAGAATTGAAGTTTAGATCAGAAACTTTGACGTTGCCGTTTGGGAAGGGGAAAAAATATCATAGCAGCGAGCGGAAAAGGGGTGCGAGTTGCTAGGGAGGGTTGCGAACGCACAGGATGCATGAGGGGATGGTTTTCCAGTCACGAACGGCTAGGAATAACAGCGGAGTTTGGTAGCGAGTAGGTGGTGAAGAGGGGGACGGGAGGGAG
Source organism: Tenodera sinensis (assembly GCA_030765045.1). Lineage (NCBI taxonomy): Eukaryota > Metazoa > Arthropoda > Insecta > Mantodea > Mantidae > Tenodera > Tenodera sinensis. The sequence continues at coordinate 41,446,374 of CM060969.1, forward strand.
CAGAGGCAGGAAATTAGAGTCATTGTTGAAAGCACACCAAGGCAGAAGGGGGCGGGAGGAGAGTAGAACTAACCACGTCCTACCCGATCCTCTGTAGACCAATTTGTGCTCCACGCCAAATCCAATGACGCGACATTGCCAATATGCTCCAAGGATCAGGTTGTAGACGATGAAAAAATCCTGTTCAGACTCATGTTCAAAGGACCTTCATCGAGATTCATGACATTTTTGCCCAAATGCACCGCTCGAGTCAAAAAGTACTACTCAAATTGATCTTGGGTTAAAAGAGCAGCTTGATTTATTTACGTACGCTTCAAGGCGCAACCCGGACCTTACAATATAATATAGTATATTGCAATATAGTATATTGCAATATAGTATATTGCAATATAACAGTGGCAAGTCATTTTTACTGGACTGAGGAAAAGTTTAAAAAGACGAGACGCAGTCAAGTCAAAGCTATCACAATGATGTCATGTGGGCATGTCGGCCACCCTAGCTTAGTGGTTAGAGCAGCCAGACGGTTCAAATCCCTGTCGAGGCATTGAATTTTTCAGTCTCACTCTACCCTTTCCAATCTTATCCTACACATGGCTATTGGGTAGAACATTAATTACGGTAACAAGTAACAAGTTTTATGCAATTAAGGTTTTGTCTTTCTCTTACGATTTACGAGTTATGCAAAAGTCATTCAAAATGAAGACGACTTAGAGGCCATTCCCGGAAAATTGAAAACATACATTTCGTTTGCCATAAATGTATTTTAAACATTTTTTTAAACCAAGTCATTAAAGCCATTTTTGAGAAAATCAACATATTTGAAAAGTTTTCCATGAAAAGGGTAGGGTTTGCGGTGGGTGATTTTTTGAAAATTTTTGCGTTGGATCCTTGGAAGATGCTAAATTCAAATAGGCACGAAATTTGGTGTTGAACTGACTTCGGTTTTGAGCTAAGTTGTCCACGGGCGCACGCGTAGACGTTTTTGTAAAAATGTTTTTTTCCCTTATTCAGAGAGTGTCAAAACATCTTTATTTGTAAAATCACATATGTTCATAAAATGGACTACAAGGCCTAAATTGTCATTTTTGAGCACTTTTGCTAATTTTCGCCAATAATTTCCTACGAAAAAGTGTGTGGCACGCATCATCAAATGCCACTTAATGATTTCAAAGACTGGGAATAAAACGATTAATCGACAAGATTAACGATTAGGTGTTATGAATCAAACTGTGGGAAAACGTCTCTACTGGTGCCCTATCGAAATATGCCTATATAATTCCCTTGCCTCTTCCATTTGAGTTGTATTTGATAATTAACGGGAATGAGATGAAGCTATTTTTAATGTTTTGAATTACTGGTTCTTAGAGCACAGGGCTGAGCTCTCAGCCTGTTATAGTACAATGTTAACATTCTTTCACAGTCTCGATCGTCATCAACACAAGTACCCCAGATGCCTGCTCCATTAAAACCCCTCGAGGAACCAGCAGGCGAGAAAAGACCTTTGACACAAAACAGACCACGTGATAAAACACAAACTCTACTTGACACGCTAGCGCAAGAACCTCCCGTAAGGACTCCCCCGTGATGGATGTAAGATGGATGCTGGAGATGCGAAGAAATCCCATCCAACAGACGTCAGGCCCTCTTTTTGCCTCCCCACATCATATTTTCTAATCCCTCCATCTCTGTCTTCTTTATTCGTGTGGCAACGAATATAGACGAGCCGCCATATTGCTGCTGTCAAACAGACAAAACAGAAGAAGTCACAGTGATGGATGTTTCATATTATCCCATGTGGAGGAGAAGACATCACAGAGGCAGCGGAGAAATTCGTTCCTGCTAGGGGAGGTGTGTGTGTGTGTGTGTGTGTGTGTGTGTGTGTGTGTGTACAATAAAAGACTTGGAAGGAGAGCAAGAGAACAGTATCCAGCAGTGCTTTAAAAATGCTAGAAGGTTGATTGGTGTCATGACGAGATCCAATCAGTAAAAGTCACGACTGTTATACAATAAATGAATAATTCCCTGCACAAATATGTGCCTAATACGCAGGCGGAACAGGTCTGCGAGCAGCATTTGTGTACACGACTGCAAGGTTAAGTATACAAGATGGAAAACGGCCTTCAGATAGCGATCTGGAGCGTTTCTAAGCAATGTATCCATCTCGCTGCGCCGATGGCGTTATACTCTGCGTAATCCTGTTATATTGTTTTACGGCTAGTGAAAAGTATTAAGTAAGCTATTTTAAGAAGGACGAATAGAATAGACTATGATTGCAGACATTGCCCAGAAAAATGCATTTATTTACTTATTTGTTGATTATTTCTTCTTCAACACTGGATTATGCGTTCAACTCTGTTTCGCCTCCAAACTAAACTTTAAATATAGCATTAAAATAGGTCGTTTCTTTGGGCTGCCGACACTGTTTCGACCTCTAGTGTGTAAATAGTAAAACACTTCTAAGAGTATACTAATCTGGAGCCATCCGTTATACCTTCACGCTCTTTGCATTTATTTCAATACTCACCTATAGTGTGTAAGACACACATTACCTTTATTTTTCCATTGTTATTATCTAGGAGTAAATATGTACTAGTAATTTAAATTCCGTAGCTTCTACTCTGCGTTTCTGTTATGCTACCTTTGTCCAAATAGTGGAATGGCCCATACAGTGGGATTGGGTGGGGGATTACCTTATAGGTAAAATGACTGTCTCTTGTCTATCTCTTTTTCCAAGAATTATCGTCGTTGTACCCATGGGCTGGTTAGTTGGTCAGAAGGTACTAATGTTGCACAAGAGCGTGAGGCCTATGCCTTGTTGATACGTTGAAAGTCTAGCCGTAATCTTTCTCAGAAAGCACTAGTGTTGTTGATGTCAAATTATTCCTTACACTCACAGCCTCATGAGGAGAACCAGTGTTGCCAGATATACTTTTTTTGGAAGGAGATCTCCTTATTTTTTGCACATCTACTTTTCTACTTTCGATTAATTACAAAAATGTAAAATCTCCATTTTTAAAAATACAGGAAAATCGACTTAATTTTATCCCTTTTAAAGTTAAGTGCGGCGCCGTGCCGAGCGGTTAGCGCGCTCGCCTACCACCTAGGTGGCCCGGATTCGATCCCAGGGACCCGCATGTGGTGTTCGTGGTGGACGAAACGGCGTCAGGGCGGATTTTCTCCGGGTGCTCCGGTTTCCCCCGCCATCTCATTCCACCGGTGCTCCATCTTCATTCCATGTGTCATTTGTGTCACCGCCTGCGGTGCCGTAGTAGTAAAAGCGGGCGTTAAACAATACAACAATTTAAAGGTAAAAAATAATTTCCTAATTGTAAAGAGGTTACTACGGTGAAGTCCCTTTCTCTCAGTCTCTCATGAGAAACACAAGGTATCACGTTATCACTTCTGTGTTTCCAGTTTTGCCAAGTTAGTATTTTCCCTTCTAAATCTGGTGTTTTTGAGCATCTATCTAGTACACGAATTTTGTATCTAGTGCCTAGTGGGAATTATGGTGGATCCTAGAACTATTTAGATGGTTTTACGGAAAATTTATTCAAAATTAGTTGATTCATTCAACATACAGCAAATAACTCTAGTGGTTCTTAAATTTGTAACACCTAAACAGTTTGATTTGCAACAGACGGCCTTTCGGCTTCTTTCCCGTATTGTTTTGTTTATTTATGGAATTGAATCAGTTAGAAATCAGTGACTGTAAACGTATTTGAGTACAGTTTGTCCAGATCGTCCTGACACTCCATATGTGCAAGAGAGGAGAAATTAGAAGTGACTAGAGTGGTGGGGAACAATCGAATAATGTCAGATCTCAGGCAGTCACATACACAGTGTAGGTTTACGTATTATAAACAATTATTGTGTAGTTTTCACGGTCAGAGCAAGTGGTATGCTAATCCCCACCTTTCCTATTATGCAAGTGGGCAGATCTCTGCTACTGCGCATCTATGGTTCAGAAATGGGGATTGAGAGATAAGGCTATCTGAGAAGCTGAGCCAGCAAAGCTCATATTCCAAACAATAAACATGTGATATCACCTTTGTGTTGCGTGCTCAGATTCGTAAGCTGAAGGCAGGCAATTATGATCCTAATGTGCATGAACATGAGGCGAGTTCGCGAAGGCATATTTCATAATACTGTTCTAAGGTTCCAGCTCATATAGTATATGTATGATAAATGTATTTAAGAGCAAATTATTTTATGTTTTCAGGCCTATATTTACGTTTTAGTGTTGAACTTTAAGCATCATAATGCTCGTTCCAATGCAGTGACTGATCCAACGGGGGGCGGGGAGGGGAGTGGCAGATGGGACGCGGGTAGAGGGGGACGCCGAAAGAAGAAAGCATGTCATTGTTAACATTTGAAGGTGATAAATGAGCTCTAACTAAATAATATTACCCACAAATTTCGCGTTCTTATATAAGGACAGCCATGGTTCGTTCCTGTTGCAGTGCTATTCGAAATTCTACTTTTTTCTCCTTTTTTATCCGGTTCGCGTCTACTTCTTTCGCTCCAACAAGAATGGCAACGCTGAGGAGAACATAGTAGTTAATGTAGATAATAGACATAGTTATGACGTCATTGTGAGGTGCCATTTACTTCCATTTCCCATTACCCTTCCAGATAACAGACGTTTTCTCGTTGGAGCTCTGCAGTAACCATGTCCAAACGCAGGTTCATGAGCCGACCTTGACTCACCCTCACTGTGAGTCACGTGCATATTTTACCTACCGACGCACCCCTTCACTTGCCGTGCCATCATATTCCTAGGGCATTTAGCGCTCTTATGTTGGCAATCTTAGCCGCCTTATACAATTGCAGGCAGCCTTTTCTCTCTAATGAGGCAAATAAAATGTAAAAATACAACTTAGAATACAACATTCCTACCTCTCGACACAGTTAAAAAATCTATAACAGATAATATGCCGAATTTGGAGGTTTAAGTTACTGTTTATTGAAGATTATCGTCGAACATCCTTTAATAGTAATTTGCTCCTCTCCCTCCTTCGAATACATGTCATGCGGGAAGTATGAAAGACTGGCTCGACGTTTGAAAGTACTACAGTGTTCTTTGACAGAGTGAAATCTACAGATGACGCAATAACACTGTGGAGTTAGCATGCAATCTATTGACTGCAGCATTTTGTTTTACAACATATTGCTCCCAAGCTTTCTCAAAGACAAAAAACGGTGCAAAAGTTAGTGATGTATTTCCTATTTCAAGGGTATGGAGTCAGTATTACGGTACGAGTAATCTGGAAAAGTCTTGTGCGACAGAAATGAAAGAACAGGAAATAACGTAAAAGTGGCCAATAAGCCAAAAGAAAGCCTGGACGCGATCCAAACACGGAGAACGAGGGAGTTAAGTAATCCTCACACCGAAAAGGCCAGAACAAACAGGAACAAGAGAATTTTCTCACCTTTTCCGAGCTGCTATATCATTTTACCACGCGGACCCGGGACCCCAAGATTTTTGCGCACCTTTCCTGCGACGATGGTAATCGATCTTTTCCTCTCTTACATAAAACCGTTCTTAAGACAATTTCTCTTCTCTTGCCTCCCTCGGCAAGGGAGAAAGAACCCGTCGTATTCTGAAACCTCCCTTGTTTACTGCAGCTTTTTGGGGGTTGAACTTGATCCAGAGTGATTAATGAGGGAAACCTTTCCTATTATGGAACGCTTTCTTTTCCACCCTCTTTTACTGTTTTACTTGTGTAGTCTATTGTGGCAAATTTTCTTTGGAGACTATTTGGATTTAAAAGTTATTCCCCAGCACAATTTCCCTTCTCCTTTCCGGTATATTTATCGGTAGAGCGAAATCGTTTCGCACCAGCACACTCCCCTTTACTTCTCGTGTGGCAAACAAAGATTAATTTCTAGATTTAACTCTAAGATAATTTAAGGACTTGCTGTTGAACACAAAGGGATAAGCTGTCTTACATAGATTTAGAGTTTTTGCTTGCACTCAACAGACAAAAGGGAATCGATATTAATCTCCCATCATGTAGAGCAGGATATTTTAATTAAGGCTCGGCCACTCCTATGAACACATGACAACGCATGGTTGTAGCTTACCTGCCCATTTAATAACAGCAAGAAGCTTAGGTAAAATTAAGGCAGCTCACAATTACAGAAACGTAATACAAACCAACTTTTTTGCAGATTATTTATGTTCACAATGTTAACTTTAAATATTCCACTTATTTCAAACAGTTGTATAATTTTATTTAAAATAACTTGAAAATATGAAGAAAAAAAACAATGAAGTTCAAAGTTGAAAAGTCATAATAGTGGGGTTTTCTGTGTTACCAGAAATGTTTTTAGCCTTTTTACATTGATATTCCTTATTTAAATTAGAGTGATTGGGACTCCTGCAAATGTGAAATGTATTAAAAGTTTGGTGACATACATTTGGTCAAAACTAAGATTTTCCTCTGCATATGCATTTTCTTAGGAGCTATTTAACCTTGAGCAATGAAACTAAGTTGCTTATAAACTTCAACTAACATTGAACATATAATTACTTTTATAAACTAATTAAAAGACACATTTTACTAAAAGCTTTAATAAGTTTGCATTATAAACTAACAAATGGTGTTAAAAACGTTTTATAATGTAACAATAATATAAAACATCCTCTATTTCATTATTGGGGTTTAATTAATGTGTGATAAAACATTTCAACAAGCTGAGAGCAATAGATATTGGGAAATGGACATTGAAGTTTTAGTTTTAACATTGGTGATACATCCTAATTCTAACGCAATAATGACAATGGACTGAGTTTCTAAGAATGTTTAAGAGATTTAAATGCTTGTTGTGAAAGTTATCAACATCATGGTCTGCTTAAAGGGACTGATCGGGAAAAATTCATCAAAACTGATTTTAAAAAAATTTCTTTTAACTTAGTATTACGTCCAATTCCTTATGAAAATTTTTGTTTTCTATGAGATGAATTAAATAATCCCGAGCGAAAAGTGTGGTTCATTTGAGACTTTTTAAAGCATTTGTCGCATTTTTAAAGCACTTCTAGAAGTAGTGTTGCAAAATTAGCTAGACATATATGTTAATTCGGTTGTATATTATGTATTTTAAGTAAAAATGTGACTATTTATTAAATAATTGGGTGGTTATATTCACCCATTTTTAACAAACTATAGGTACATACAAAAATACGTATTCTTCTACTTATTTACTACTGTAAATCGAGATAGCCTTTTCCTTTACATGACCAATGCGCAAATAGCAAAAATTGTACACGAGACCAATAATAAGGAATATCTTAGACACTAACTCCAGAACCAAAAAGTCTTAGATATAAATTACACATATGCTTTAACGGGATCTACATTTTTGTGCACTAAGATTTTGTCTATTTGTTACGGTTTACGAGCTGTGCAAAGGCCACTCAGGTTGAAGTTAACTTCAAAGGCTATTCCCAGAAAATTTAAGATAGGTATACATATTTCGTTATAATCATAATCGTTAACGCCATTTCTGAAATAGACGCACGGACGCGCGCGTACAAATAGACACATAGATCTTCCATGAAGAAAAAGGGATCTTGATTATAAAATCCTTATCGTGTGCAGCTTGTGCAAAACATCTGACACCCCTAATGCGAAGGAGAGAAGAAACGAGAAGTAGTAAGAATGGCGGGGGAGCAAGAGCCTAGATGTATTATCAGAGCTTGGAGGCAGCACATACAACGTACTTTACTTACCACACAGCATGTGGAACACTCACCCCCACTTCCCTTGTTATGTTACTGGGCTGGTCAGTGCTACTGCGCATCTCGACTTCAGAAGTGGGGGACTATCACGTGGTTTTAAACAAGCTGCATCTAAGATGCAGATACTGACCTTGTGGCAAACCCAAATAAAATATGTTTATTCAATCTAAACGATTCCAGTTTTCTTGTAAATTTGACACTCATAAATTTTCAAACAACTTGATCAATGATTGATTTTAGAGGACTTTTCAGGGCCCAGACCATCTCCGGATTAGCCAGATATGTTCGATTTTTATTTCAGCACTAATAAATAATTCTAATGTCCTATATATGCCAAAGCCCGTTGCACGAATCTCGTGTGATTTAATTGAAGAGTGTGGCAGTTTCAATCTCTTCCAGAACATGAGCCAGTCGTCCCAGAAGCATCATCGCATAGCAGCACGCACTTTTCTACTCCTGTTTGTTGTCTCCTTTCAAGTGAAAATAAAGAATTTAAGGACATAAATAAATCCAGAACAGACGGAGGAAAAACACCCCCCGCTCCTACACTTTCTCTAACTGCTTGCTGGTTGGATGGATAGGGGCAGGGAGAAATTGCATTAATTCCGCTCTCATGGCTTCTAATTGAAAAGTCCACTAGTGGGGTGTGATACATCAAGTCTGGTGCAGCATCAGCCTTCAGCTTACGAGGGGATTACATGTTTGGGAGTTACATTCCACGAGCAAAGAATTATAATCCCTTTGCGTATTCTCTGAGGTATTTCAATATTGCCTTTTTTCAATTTACGTTCAGACTGGCTTGAAACGAACACCCCGAGAGCAACTCCTAGCAGATCGAACATCACAAGTTATTCCTTAGGTAAAGTAGACATCGACAAATTCAGGCTTTCTTTTTTGTATTTTATGTTTAGTATTTTATTATAATCTAGCTATACCTATATAAAAGATCACGCTGCATAATGCTCCTTTAGTTACTTTTGGAGGCAAAGCAATGAGGAAGTTTTACAGCAAAGGTAGATCGAAACTAGTTCATTCTTCTACACTAGTTACACAAGTTGGAAAGGCCTAATATTAAGGCTAATTAACCTTTATTAATTAATACATTTTGTGTTTATAAATTTCATAGCTAATCTTTTTATGTTTTAGGATTACAATTGAGTACTGTTAAATGTAATAAACATATATGTTAGTAAAAGTTGTAGAAAATTATAATATTAAATAGCTTAAATAATTTAATTATTAAACAATACGTAAGTTGCTAACAAGATATTTAAATATATTAATTTTAATTATATGTAAACTCACTTCTGCAGCTTAGAAAAGACCTAAAAGCATCGAAATTTTAGTTTTTAAAAATATTAATATTGTTAAATGATTAGTTATAACAGGTTTATTTATTAAAATCATCTTTCGTCTAGTAAGGTTGATTACACATATCCAAAATGCTTTCAACAGGAAGAGAATTACACTAAAAGACTATTTTTTATTAAAAAAAGAATAAAAGTTTAAAAATAATTAATAAAAAAATTTAAAAATTACACCTAAGTGACAGACAATAATGATGACATTAACAACAATAATAATAAAAATAAAACAATAACAAATAATATACTAATAGCAATATTATAACACAGCAGATTCATGAGAAGGTTAAAAGGAGTATCTCTTAAAGACAGAGGAAGAAGTGAATATATAAGATAGGAACTGGGTCTGGAAAGAAATATGGTAGTTAAATACCAAGGGCATGAGCATGTCAGAGAATATCTTCTGATAGACTACTGAAGGGAGCTGTTTCATACACCCCCAGAAAGACCGAGGACTAGATGATGAATCAATTTCAACAAATAACTTCTTTTGGCGCGTAATGGGATTGACCCAATCCTTGAAAAGGGACAAGAAGAATATATTGGATCCACAAAGTACAACCAAAACCACCTGTAACCCGAGCTGTCATGAGGCGTAAGGTAAATTCCACCCATAACAGCACTATTAGAGTAAAAATTAGGTGATCAGACTAAGGCAATAGGTATAGATGTGACCTCTATTGTGAAAATCAACGTTTTACCCTGCGTATGACAATGGCAGTAGGGATGTTTCAAGGTCCCAACTTCCCAGTATTGGCATGCTTAAATAACCAACAAAATTGAGGATTAAGTGGTATGGAATTATTGAGACATTTATGGATGCCTATGGTGGGTTGAAAGTGAAGTGAAAGTAAAGAATGCTTACACTGGACTGGTGATCTCCCAGAAATGTATGAAACCCATTAACGTTGACCTAAGGTATTTCTAAACTCGCAAGTGAGGTAATAATAACATAGTAGGTATAAAATGAGATTGTCGTGCCTTCCGATATTTTGTCTTTCCCTGTAACAAGGCTCACCTTCATCAAGGTCAGTGAATTATTTCCTGAGTCAGTTTCAGACCGTGAAACCATGAATAACTGTCACATAAATTTCTTTTCCACGTGCATCTAAGCTTGTGGTTAGGAAGGGCGTATTCGCTAATAGGAGGGCGTACTGAACCATTATGTCGACTGACTCACGGAGAGGCAGGCGTAGCAATTCAACAGTAGCGAGTAGTACTCGAGTTGATGATGAATACGTACTTGAGCGGCGTCTTGTTTGTTGTGCTACGAAGAAAGTAAATTTACTGCTAACATGTGGTCCCGTGTTATTATAGCGTAATTTGTGTGATGTTTATGTGTTCTTTAGAGAGGCTCAGCATATGAGCATCCCGCCTACGTTGTTTCGTGTGTGTGGCTGCACGCGATTGTCGGCTAATATACCGACCGGTATCGATGTTATTATCTTTCTATGTTAGCTCACTAGAACACTTCTAAATTTGAAGAAAAATACAGGGTGGAAGATCTATACACAGTATCAGCTAACAGCTGATTTTACATAAAGAGGCAAATGAAAAATTACAACACAATTTTAGTCATTTTCATACTGGAATTATTGACGAGCATGATTAATACTTTATACAGAAATGATATAGAGTTTGATAACTAACTTCTTCTCTTCTGGCTCTACAGCCTTTGGTGAGCTTTGGTCTCCTGCAGAATTCTCCTCCACATAGATATCTCTATCTTCTCCTTTACTTCTCCACCCTCTGATTACAATCTTTCTGAGGTCTTCCATTACATCACCTTGATTTTGGTCTTCCTTTTTTCTTCTAGCGTACAATTTTCCTTTCAATATTCTTTTTGGCATTCCCTTTATGTGCCCTAACCATCTTATTCTCTGTGCCTTTATAAATTTCACAGTATCTTGCTGATTAATTATATCTTATTCTCCATTGGTCTTCATCTTTACAAGTCCAAAGATTCGTCTAAGTATTTTCCTTTCAAATCTTCGTAGTATTTCATCTACATTGTTTAGGGTCCATATTTCTGCAGCATACGTTACTACTGGTCTTATTAATGATTTATAGATCTTGTATTTTATCCCTGTACTAATAAACCTATTTTTAAGAGTTTTAAATTTGCATAATAGTCTGCAAAAGTTGAAATCATTCCTATAAGTATTAAAGCATTCTACTTTGCAGTCACGACCTTACACTTCCAGTGTAAATCTTCTCACCCACAAGGCAAGTGAAACTTTTTTACACAGAATTTTTGTATTAAGCTATTACGGACAAGAAAAGTGCTCGTCATTTTTTTCCCAGAGTATTCGCGAACATTCTTTTCTCTTCCACCCCTGAGCTTTAATAATGTTTGCTTTTAAGCTTAAATCCAGACTATGCAATGTTAACATATGGTGAAAAGTTATCAAATGTTTGTGGTTAGGTATTTATGTTTTATTGTGCTAATAACTTTTTTCACATTACATTTCTGTTTCATCATTTTAGACCGGTAGTTTTTCTGAAAACTTTTCCGCCAACGTTTTCAACCACTGTGTTTACATTTACGGAAGAACTTCAAAATTTTGTGAAAATTTGTACCTATGGAGCTGGTTGGAAAAAGAAAACAACAATATTGCTGAATTCAGGCTTTAGTTTAACTTTACACATTTGAATCACGAAGTACATAATTGGACAATTCAAGTCTCTAGCTTCTAAGATTTAGCCAACAAAATAATAAATAGATAAATAAACACAGACTAAAAGAATTACTAAAACTGCGAAAAGCATTGGACTTATTTTTACATAAATGTAATGTTTAGAATAAGGCAGTAGTTATGAATCTTATTTATAGAAAAAAGTGAGTTTATGTTACAATAATTTTACGACTTTTTTTTGTTTCAAGGCCTTTTGGAAGGAAAACAATAGCTTTCAAACGAATGCACATATAATATACATAAAGAGCTTGGTCTTGTGTTATTTAATAGGATACATTTTCCTTTGAGTCCGTTATTACTTAACCAATATTTGTATAAAGCATGACAAATTTAAATATTAACATAAATGTTAGCTTTCATATAGGTTGTTCTTTGAGCATATGTATAGATAAAAATATACAGAGGCGTGGCATGAGGCGCAACGATTCGAAAAAAGCGTTCTTACGACAGAGCCAATAGCGTGGCTTAAAGTCGTGCGTGATTCGCTGGATAAATTTGGCGCCTGCGTGGTGAATCGCACCAGACGGCGGATCCAACATGGCGTTCCATAAAACATATGCTACAGTTTTTGTACCCCAGATGCTGATGAACGGAAAGTACGATTAAAAAAATCAATTACCTATATTTAGTTCCTAATTTAAAACAATAAAGTTAAGCAGTCTTATTGCCAGCAAGAGGTTTAATAGTATAATGACTAGGTTTACCAACATAGGTATATTGTATTACAGTGTTTACGTAAACTGCAAAAACGCAGCCCTGATATTTTCCCCTTACTCTCCCACATTCAATGCCTCTGTGCGACGTACATGTCAAATTATGTTTTCAAAACTAGAATAAAGCTGTCCTTTCCAGTATGTTGGAAGATACGGAAAGCTTTAACTGCACAGAAATGTGTACTGGTCCCTTCATCTTTGTAGTTAAAATATTTGTTTCTCGTGGCAATCTAAACTAAAACTATAATCATAATAAGTCTAATTGGCTTATGGAATGATCATATTGACAAAAATTGGTATCTATGAATATCCTATGGAAATGTCAAACAAAATCTGTCAGAACTATTATAATTACAAACTTCTGTTATACAAGATGTTGGTACCTCCAATCAAAAATTAAAAATAAGTATTAAAATTTCCTTAAAGGGGAAAAATATATTTAATCTTGTTTTTATTACAAACTATTCAGTAGATATATCTTACTTGATAACAGATTGTGAGATTAGATTCTTATTTCATAAATCATAAAATAAATGAGAGATTTCGATGTTCTAATTTTGAAATGGCATGATTATTGGGAATGAAAATTTGGAAAGAAAATGTTCCAGTCTCAAATTTGGGATATCCCTTCAGATTAGTCAATTATGAGGTAAACTTGGAAAAAAATATCAATCAGGGAGGATGCTCCTGGTGGGATTTGAACTCTCATGAAAATGTTAACCGTCGTTTTATTATATCTGTAAATAATACTGACATGTATAAATATTATTGTTATTATTGTCATAATCATAATCATTATCATTATCTATTATTATCTATTATTATTATTATTATTATTATTATTATTATTATTATTATTATTATTATTATTATTATTATTATTATTATTATTATTATTATTATTATTATTATTATTATTATTATTATTATTATTATTATTATTATTATTAAACATTGATCTTGAGTGTTTAGACTATAAAAATAGTTGAATGATAATATTAAATGATATTAAAGATAAGATCGTAAGAGCAAACTGTGACAAATGAATTTATAACTTGTCTTCCAAGCAGGTACACACTATTGAATAATGCTCTATAAATCAAAGAAAACCCTTTTGAGCCAGATATAATTAAATGGGCAACACGAAATAAGAACAAGAGAAAGGGACAGATAATACACTGAGACAAAAGTTGCTGATAATAATCTCGGCGCGAAATCGCCTGAAGCACCTCAGGCTCTTTGAAGTGTAAAAGAACGGTCGGGAAAAAACACACTGTGACCTCACCCTTTGAGCAAGCGCTTCTCCCCCCCCCCTTCCCCCATGTTTATGCAAATTGACAATTGAAGGAAGGTTAAAAAGGAAACAAGACAAGCAACCATGTGTAGCCTTTTCATTTTGTTCCGATATTCGTACAGAGAATGCAAATGATGCTTCTGTAAATGCTTCAAAACATAATAAAAGCCTTCAAGGCAGCTACAATAGCTAATCTAAACGTTTTATTTGAGCTTTGTGATGCTGTAAACAAGGGTGGAGTATTTCCGACCATCCAGCTGATCTTTTATAATATATTGAACAGAGTGCCTTATAGTATTTATTGTTCTTATTTATAATCGAACATCTGGTGTCTGAATCTATACATTAAACGTTTACCGACTGAGAAATACAGCTTAAATGTGTCATCTTCTTAGTAGATTAATTTGCATAAATTTAATTGATTACAATCTTCTTTCCCCCTTTCTTTTTTGTTCCATATGAATCCAAAAGCATTTTACTCTCACCTGTTCCTAATGTATTTCAAAAACATTAAATGTGGATTATATAGACAATTACTTATATTAAATTTCAAAAAGTGTTTATTTTTTTACTTTGTAACATTTTAAAATTTAGAAAAAAACAATTAAATTAATAATATAGGAATCTTATCAGGAATTGCATCTAAAAAAGGAAAGCATAAAATTAACCTCCTAGCATGACATGATGGAAGAAGAATTCTCTTGCAGGTATTTGTTAAGTGCACCAAGCACAGGAATAGTCCATACAATTTCTAAAGACTGGGACTTGTTTGCCGTATCAAGGAAGAAATAAAAAATATCTGATACCTATGCCACACTCACAGGAATGTTTGTTACATTACAACTTCCTATAATCCTTCAAACAGTAAAACTTCGTTTATAGGTTGACAAAAATAACCAAAATTAAGCAATATGTATTTGATAGCATGTTGTTGTTGTGGTGTTTAACGCCCGCTTTTACTACTACGGCACCGCAGGCGGTGACACTGATGATACATGAAGATGGAGCACCGGTGGAATGAGATGGCGGGGGAAACCGGAGTACCCGGAGAAAACCCGCCCTGACGCCGCTTCGTCCACCACGAATACCACATGCGGGTCCCTGGGATCGAACCCGGGCCGCCTAGGTGTTAGGCGAGCGCGCTAACCGCTCAGCCACGGCGCCGCTTTGATAGCATGATTGAATCATAAACAAGGCACAACTGGACAAAACTTTTGTATCTATCCTGTCATAAAAATGAAGATAAACAATCAGAAATCCACTCATTTATCCTTTTAGGGCGCTTTATTTTAAAGGAAAATAACGCCATGTCATACTACGCCATCATGCCACCACTGCGCATGCGCGGAGGTTGGTGCCATCCTAATGGGGAGAGTGAAATCCGTTGGAACTGCATTCGCTTCATTTACAAAGACATTTCTTATGCGCATAAGACGGCTTCTGTCAGTAATTTATTGGTGGCTCTGTAGTTGTGAATCACATAAACAAGCGAGAGGGAGCAAGCGCAATCTACAGTACAAGGAGTGAGTAGATACAATAGTGTGCACATGTTAAGTTACTTCATTTGTTTCTAAAAAGAAGATCCGCACAAGCTGCTTTATAATCACCGCATGATAACTAACCTGAGAAAAGTAAAACGACAGCGACAGCCTCTATGGTCAAGTAGTCAGCGTTCTGACTTTTCGATCCAGAAATTCCGGGTTAGATCCCCGGCTAACGTGAATAGAGACATTCCTTATCCTCTGCAAAGCTTTAAAGTATCAATGTGAGAATGAATGCGAGTGTTTAATAGCAAGAGTAATAAAATTCAACATCAAGAAAACCTACAGTCCAATAAGATGTTTCTCAAATCAAAACATCATATACTACCTGTAAGTTAAAGGGGACTATACAAAGGAAAAATGTTTTGTTAAATAACCTTTGGCATACATGATATACGATTCAATGAGCTCTCCGTTTTTTAGCAGTAATCTAATCTAATCAAAATTTATTTAGGATGAAGAGGGCTTCACTGGCTATTCATATAATTAATGCAAATATCTTACACTTATGAAACGTAATTACAATTCATTTGAACCATGGAAAATGATTGTTCTTCCATACAATAGGAATGTGTAGGACGAGGTTGGAAAGGAGAATGAGACTGAAAAATTCAATACCTTGGAGTTTCAACCACGGATCTTACGGTCCGTTTGGTTGCTGTGGATCTCCTTGTGGTTTACCGAAAAAATATGCGAATTAATTGGAAAATTTAATGTCGTGTTGGTACATTGTCATGCTAGGCTCAGCGGCTAGAGAAACCGGACGGAGACCGGGACTTCCCTGTTCAAATCCGGCTATGCCACTGAATATTTTAGTCTCATTCTTTTTCTTTCATCCATTTTTGAAAATTTAAGAAACAGGAGAACCAAATATTTTGTATTTAAGTGTAGTTTTCTTGAAAAGTGGTTGTCTTCTTAGCGTAGTGGTAACGCTGCAGCTTTCAAAGCAGGGGACGCGAGTTCGATTCTCGGTGCCGGCGTGGGGATTTTTTCCTACTGGGAGAGCTGATACGGGGTGCACTCAGCCTCGTTAGGTCCCTGAGAGGCCATTTGAAGAGCTACTTGATTTAAAAGCACCGGCCACTGGTCAAGAAGAGTACATAACGACCGGAAGGGACAGGGGGGCTGACCACGTTCCATCTCTAATACTGCACCCAACTAATGACACCTGTGGTGGACAGAGGTGGGGGTGGCAGCGGTCGGGCGGTAGGTATTGGCCCTGATGAGCTGTTGTGCCACGGGGTTACGGCTTTTCTTGAAAATTTGATATTAATCTGATTTTTCCGTGCGAAACACACCTCTTCCTGAAGTGTTTCGAAGGGAAGCTCACTGAACTTTAAAACCTGCATTTTTTTAAGTGCCGTTAGAGAATATTTGGTAAAATGCAATACTTCCTAAATGTATTTAGTTAATTTGATAGAGAGAATAAAAATATAACACCTAAGCAGAAAAATGCTAATATGTGTACATAGGTATATAAATTACCTAACTCCATCCCAGATAATCAAAGGTTAATTTCCCTGTTCACGAACTGCTAGAGTAATGCGCTTAACATAACAGTTTAACCCATTATCAAGCGAGACATAAATTTTCTAGCCACTTTTTTTGGGGCACATAATTCTACGTGTACATGTTTCAAAATACCGCGTGGAGATGCTAATCTGATTTAACAGCTCATAAAGTTAACTGATAATGCGCGCGCACACAAAGACGAAGACAAGGAAGGGAATAGAAGATAAGAGAGAGCTAAGAGATGGTTGCAACCATAAACTATCCTGACCCATGCACTAAGAGAGGGGTTTGTGCTGAGGAACACTAGTTTTATGGCGGTATACACACACGATACGCACGTGCGCGTCTGAGTTATGGCCCACGCGACTTTTATGAATGAAATTTATAGTGGCATAGTACTACGACTTTTACTATCGCTTACAATGCACTGCCAGACTTTCTGCTATAGCTTGTGTAGAGAAAATACAGTGACGGCTCAATACCTATTGTCATTTACTGAATTTTCTGTGTAGACAACAAGAATCCTGTAGTCTGATCCTTGGTATGCTAACTAACAAATCTAAAGGTCCGGGTTCAATTCCTGGCAAAAGGATAGAAACCTTTTACTTTTTCTTCTACGTAAAGTAGAGAAAGTATTGCATTCGACCCAATCTCGACCTCGAGATTTCACGGAAATATATCTTTTGAAGCCCCCTGAATCCAAAAAAGCACTTTTAGAAAAAGGTCCGTGTGTGTGTATGTGTGTGTGTGTGTGTGTGTGTGTGTGTGTGTGTGTGTGTGTGTGTGTGTGTGTGTGTCTGTCTGGTATTTAAGTTCAATATATTTTAACGATGCCACACGAAGATTTTGAAGAAAATTCCTCCAATTTGAGCTATCCTAACATTTTTCGAAAATGGCTCTAACGATTTTGACTAAAATGGGATATGTTGAACACATTGTGAAATGTATATTTTGAATTTTCTGGCTATAGCCTATTGTTTACTCTTGATGGCTCTTGAATTACTCGTAAACCGTAAGAGATAGACCTAATCTTACTGTGCAAAAGATCTCCTTAAAGTATGTAATTTACCAATGTCCAAATAATTATTTTTCTTTTTTTGTGGAGGGAACCATTTCGGAGATATTTCTTGTTATTTGTGTGAGTTTTGGAATACTTAAGCCTTCGTCAAATGGAAGATCGTTCTTTTTATATGTTAAACTTGCAAGGCTTTACAAGATTTGACTACGTTCAAAGCCTATTGTATTCCCATATTCCCCTTGCACCTACAAGGAAATAAACAATAAGATGTCTGCAAATCTTTATCTCAGCTAACACGAAAGTATTCGAATAAGAGTTTGTAAGATGGTTAGTACAACAGTAGAGAAAGTCATGTGAGTGTATTACATCAGATTTGTTTAGCAAGGATTATCCCCATCCTTGCCAGAGTCTAGAAATATGGATCATAGTATGAACGTCTATGTGAATATAATGTAACAATGATCATTTATCTCAAAGATAAAAATCTGCTGTGTTGCACTCACATGACTTTCTCTACTGTTGTACGAGTTACTCTTATAGGCACTTAGTCCTGTATCTACTTCACGTTAATCAATAGAAACTTTTGCAAGGGGTTATATGGGAATTCAACAGGCTTTAAACAATAGTCAAACAATTTAAGAGTTGGTTGCTTTCTGATGGTTTTGAAATTTCGTTATATTTGCATGGCCAAGAGACAAAATAAATAAATAAATAAATAAATAAATAAATAAATAAATAAATAAATAAATAAATAAATAAATAAATAAATAAATAAATAAATAAATAAATAAATAAATAAATAAATAAATAAATAAATAAATAAATAAATAAATAAATAAATAAATAAATAAATAAATAAATAAATAAATAAATAAATAAATAAATAAATAAATAAATAAATAAATAAATAAATAAATAAATAAATAAATAAATAAATAAATAAATAAATAAATAAATAAATAAATAAATAAATAAATAAATAAATAAATAAATAAATAAATAAATAAATAAATAAATAAATAAATAAATAAATAAATAAATAAATAAATAAATAAATAAATAAATAAATAAATAAATAAATAAATAAATAAATAAATAAATAAATAAATAAATAAATAAATAAATAAATAAATAAATAAATAAATAAATAAATAAATAAATAAATAAATAAATAAATAAATAAATAAATAAATAAATAAATAAATAAATAAATAAATAAATAAATAAATAAATAAATAAATAAATAAATAAATAAATAAATAAATAAATAAATAAATAAATAAATAAATAAATAAATAAATAAATAAATAAATAAATAAATAAATAAATAAATAAATAAATAAATAAATAAATAAATAAATAAATAAATAAATAAATAAATAAATAAATAAATAAATAAATAAATAAATAAATAAATAAATAAATAAATAAATAAATAAATAAAAAATAAAGGAACAGAAAAAAGATGAACAAAACAAATAACGTATTCATATTTGAGAGAAATGTCAGTGTTGGAAAATTCAATCAAATAAGAAATAACTTCAAAATGATTCATTCTATAAAAAGGTATGACATAAATTGTGTTTGTCTTTTCTCTGGCGATTTACAACTATTCGTAATGAAGTCTTCTAAGGAGATTCCCAGAAAATTCAGGATATATATTTCATATGGCATGAAAATATTTTAAACATAAGCTAGTTTATTCATAATCGTTAGTCATTTTTGAAAAAAATCAGAATAAAAATGTTCCATGTAAAGGCTAGTCTGCGCGGAGTGAGATGGCTCGCAATAGGATGCCTTGGGTTCAAATCCTGTGAACCCACCCACCGACCAATCTGATTGATTTTCTTTCGGGGTTTCTCTCTGTTGGCAGAAGTTCAATAGCAGGACTCAAAGGTCCTTCAACAGAGCAAAAGAAATATAAATACAAAACAGTTGTGCAGAACTAGACGGTCTATCAACAGGGTACCTAAACAGAAGGTAGAGGAAGGCTAATGCGCAACCAGGACCATCTAACCAGCATTACAAAGATTACCTGCCCACTAAAAAAAAAATCAATTTCAAGATTACAAATTCCTCATTCCACCGAAAGCCAATAGCTGATACAGGAGACTAGCCAACTGAAGACATCTACCAGCAAGTTTGCTACAACAGATGGAGTAGGGAGGTGACTACGCAACTAAGACTGCCTGTTAGGGTTATACTGACTTAACCGAACTACGGAAACTGAAGTAGAGTTGAAAGCGATGTTAAACAGGTAATCAAAAATGGAATTATGGGAGGAAAAAGCCTTATCAGATATGAAACAGTGCTGCAAAAACCTGTTCCGGATCAAGTGAGCCACTTAAGTTATTTAGGTAGTGAAATTAGAGGTACAATTTTCAATTCGAAGCGTAGTATGAATGGACAAGAAGAAAGAAAAACAAAAACAAGAGAGAAAGAGGTGGGGGTAGAAACTACTACACGTTCCTGCACGAAGCAGACATAAAATGCTCTGTCCTTCTCCACAGCTGCTGGTTCCGAGAGCAGTTTACGACCCGGCCCCAAACGGTGAAAAACCACTTTGTAAATTCCCGTCTCACTCAAGCGCTAGCAGTTGCCGGGATTGTCGGAACAATGATCTCCTTCCCTTAGCACCAATAAACAGACTAAGCTGCACGCTATAGGCTGTATGTATATTCTGACATTGTTTACCTATCCTAAGGGTAGGATCATTGTTGAAATTTCTAAACTAGAACCTCTATTCTTCAAATTTAACTGCAAGAAACAAACCTAATTATTTGCATATATACAAATTGCCATTACAGCACATTGCGACAAAACGACAAAATCAGCCCAATTATTCTTTCTGTCACTTTATTTTCCTTCGAAACTTTTGCACAAATACCCACACAATTTTCTTCTAGATGATGTCAACACTGTCTAGTCTTTGTAGTCTGTAACGATTCACAATTTTTTTCTTCTCATAGCCGTGACTCTCTGTCTCTCTTCACTTTCTCTGTCTCTCATACACCAACTCTGATCACTCGAAGCTGGTTAAAACTTTTTAGAACGCAACCACACACGCACAGCTGTCTCGCGCTCACTGACCGACTCATGTCTCTAATTGTACCCTCTCCCTGCGGTTTCCTCGCCTCCTTATATAGAAGGGATGACGTCAGGCGCACCTTTCTCGACTTCCAAAATACGCCGACGATGACGTAGCCAGATCTTTCTTGAAGGCTCTGGAAACCCTTTGTGTTGCCCCTGCATTGTTGTTAGTCACTTATTCACTCGTATAAGTGATGTAGGAAAGCTTCACCTTACGCCTGTGTTTTCTCGTGGGCCTGGTATGTGGTGATGTGTCGCGAGGAGGTTAGTTTGGCTCGATTAAGAATAGGGCACTGCAATTGTTCGCACGGTTACCTATTTAAAAGGGACTCTGCCCCTCTATGTCCGCTGTGTGACAACCTTTTGTCAGTTCGCGACGTGCTGCTAGAGTGTTGCTCTCTAGCGCACCTTCGAGATTCTCTGCAGCTGCCTGCCAGACTTGCAGAGATCCTAGCGGACGACAAAACAGCGGTTGATAGAGTTTTTAATTTTTTAGCGGAGTGCAATATCAATTTGAGGATTTAAAATTTTAGTTATCTGTTTATGTTTTTGTAAATATCACCTTGTTTCATATCTGGCTATTGCCACTGTTTTTTACCTTTTGTGTATATTTTCTTGTTGCTAGTATTTTGACTTTTGAGTAAAATTTATATCTGGCTATTGCCATGAGTCTTTTAAGGGCGCTGATGACCTCGAAGTTGAGCGCCCTTAAACCAAACCAAACCAAACCAAACCAAACCAAACCAAACCAAACCAAACCAAACCAAACCAAACCAAACCAAACCAAACCAAACCAAACCAAACCAAACCAAACCAAACTGGTATGTGGTGTGTGTAGCTTGGCCCCGACCGCCGCGCCCGGCGTCACAATATCCAGTAGTTTTCAAATTATTCTTTATTGAATTGCATTAGTGGTATACAAAAATGTACCATAAGGTAAACAAATCAAAAGTTTATTAAATAGATATCATTTTAACTCCCAACGAATATTTTAAAGAAGTTGGAATCTAGTTTTTATACCGGTCTTAATTTTTGAGAAAGAATTACAAGTATCTGCACAAGTATATGCACTTATGGCCTGCACATATATAGCCAATACTTATTTGTTGAAACTGATATGTTCATTATATGCTGGAAATATTAATGTTGAATAAATATCATGCCAGTATATTGCTCAAACTTCCCATTTCCCAGCAGTTTACAACGATTGTGAGCATATTTGTAGTAATAAGGTTGTTCTATTTGTATTACTAACATTTAAAGTCTCTTTATAGGAGAGTTAATGGAAAGAAAATAAATATTTGAACTTTTAGTTGCATAGCTACCTATCGCAACCAGTAACTGCCTGGTTCCGTCTGTACCGCACTGACCTTGTTACCTCTATGCTGCATGCTTTCCGCGCGGGCGACTGGCTGCACGCTTATGGTTCTTTTTTTATATTCTATGCATGTTGGGCGAGATATATAGGACATGCACTGTGCAACCAGACAAGTAATATATGTGTAAATTGCATATAGACAACGAGACCAAAAATCGTATCGAATAAACGCCAAACTAACGCGCCAAAGTTATAAACATAGTTCATTCAGGAACATTACAGTCGTTTCAAGTGCTATCATGGGGGAAGAATCCAAACCGCCTTAGATGACCACCATAAAGGAGGCAGCACAAGAGTGGAAAATATTTATCATTCCTTTTGAATAATGTTATAGTGCGCTATACAAATTACTTTATTTCTCTCTTCTGATTCATTCGTCGTTTGTATCCCCAATTATTCTGTCGTTCTAGAGGTAACATGCTGGTTCCTGGGGTCACGGGTTCAACCCTGGCGGAAGGTGATGGATTTTTCATGCCTAAGAATCCTTAACATGGCTTCCTTCGGAAGGGAAGTAAAGCCGGTGGTCCGTGCCATAGATTTATGGCACGCAAGGAATCCTCAAGTCTAAGAAACAGGCCTCTGGGCAAAATTAAACCCAGTAGACAATGGAACCGCTAAGAACCACAGCAGCTAAATAAATGACCCAATTATTCCGAAGAGGAAGAATACTGACTTAAAATAAATACAAAAGGCACTAAATTTAATGACGGATGGCAGAAGGAGCTGGTCAACACAAAACCCAAATATACATTTACATAAACAAAGTTGAACTGTATTTAAATTAAGAGGTAGTAATGATGAAAATAAAGCAGAATTGCGGCGTAAAAGTTTCCACGACCAAGAGTTAAATATTTATTCTGGCAACTGAAACGTCAAAAATGAAACACCGCCCATAAATGGATCGGAATAAGAAGCATTTACACAAAAATGCCTGCTCATAGTCAGATATTCGACATGATGTTAAAAATATCAATAATTATGAAAAAGCTTCTACGTTTTGGTATTAACAAAAGCAGTTATTTCTCCAGCAGTCCTTGTTCATCAGGACTAACTTCGTTTCAATTTACGTAGCATTAGGCCTTTTTATACATCGGCCCGGAAGGTGCCAAGTGCCAAATGAGAAGGGTGACGCCGGATTGTGTATAAATAGCTGCTCTCCTAGAAAACGCAGTGCCACGGAAGTTTTTTAAAGTAGAATATATTTAGATTTATGTGTTGGTATGCTGAAGATAAACTTTCATGTAACTCAGTGATGTAGGTATACATTTCTAGCCCTTTTAGCAGCATCCTCTAATTAATGTTCTTAAAAAGAGGATTTTGTCGGATTAATCAAAATTAGAAAAGAGTACAGATGTGGTATGAACCCAATTAATGTGCTTAAAAAGACGATTTTTGTCGAATTATTGAGCATTAGAAAAGAGACTATCATGGGATATAAAGTCAAACTGAAAAAACAATCACAATTACGATCTTCACACTTTAGGAATTATTTTTTATACAATTACTTTAATAATTTAAGTCTTACTTTTATTTGTACAGGTGAGTTTATTAGTATGAATAAAATGCATAAGATATGCACAATTAGTATGTTTATGACTGCCCAAAGAGAATTTCCTTGTAAATTGGTGGAAGTGGGGTAAATGTAATTAGCTTACCTAAAACCCTTTATTTCACGCATTCATTATTGTTAGTTCCAATTCCATTATTTCTGGCCCGGGTTCGATCCCAGGCAATCGCACGTGGAATTTGCGATGCACAAAGCGGCATAGGGGCGGTTTCCCTCCAGGTTCTCCGGTTTACCCCGCCGTTTCATTACACAGTATTCCATTTTTATCAGTATCACTGCCTGCGCTACGTTAAACATTACCTAAAAAAGCTTCCTTTATTTGACGCTTTAGATTTCTGCTTGGAACAATGGTAACTTTGAAAGTACATGAATTATGTAAAATCAGAATCTAAGTTTCATACATATGATTAGAAAATTCGTTAACTACTTTAAACAAGATATAAAAGGTTAATAATAGTTTAATTTATATTGCTATTTGCAAAAGTTTATTATACATATCCACTGGTAATTCAGGACAGGTTAATGAACAAGTCACATTTAATATTTGCTTCATTTGCAGATTTGTAATTTATGTATTAAGAATTGTATAATTTCGAATTAATTGGTACCTTCAAGTAGGCGTGGCACAGAAAGCATGACGCAGGACAAATGCTGTAACGCGGTAACTAATGCTCTATCGGAAGTGAGTAGGAATGCTTTCTGTAACACAAATGACAATACACTGTCTAGCCAGTGGGTCGCGCATTAAGGTGTGAAGCAAAATGAATAGTCTACCACACAAGTGTTTTTAACACACATTAAAGTACCGTAAGTATTTAATTTATATTTATACAGCTAATGCTTTACATATGCAAATGTTAAAGTATAAGCACAAGAGGCTAAGTTATTTGTATGTTTGAGACATTTCCATTTATTACTCTAAATAGAGAAATCGCAGGTGTAATGTAAATCGTGGAGTCAATTCTTTCACTGAGTTGCAACATAAGTCAGATAGTTCAGATGTATAACATTCCTCAATTGAGGATTTTTATAACAGTTAAAAGTACAATAACTACTGTAAGTGTATTTACAAAGAAAAACTACGAGCAATTTATACATTTTCACTGTGGTACAGTGATCCATTTAGATTGTAGACTATTTGCCACAAGAACAATGATGTCTATGGTTGACAAGTAATAATGCGAATACAGTTATTTGAAATACACTATATATTTCTCGTGTTTGTAGCTATGGAACCATAATATTTAGACATATAAATATGTTAATTTATCCAATGTTTGGAATTTATTTCAGCGTAAAAGCTAACGAAGGAATCATCCAACATGTATACCTCTTGGATAACATCAGGCGAACACTAGAGTTTATGAACAGGATGAAATTAAGAATTCAATAAACCTTTCCTTGATTTTTTTATGGAAGATACATGAGATGATATGGAGGTCTATAGCCCCTTGGGCGCCTAACCTCATTATAAAACCAAACACGGTATTCACCGAAACAATTAGAATATGTATTTATGCAAATTGCTTGGAGAGCGACAGGCAATTTGTTCCCAAAAGCTACCAAATCAGACATGAGAAGTTGTAAAAGTAAGTTTACTAAATCTGTCAATTATTTTTCGGAAGAGCTGCGTATAGAGATGGATTGAGTTCCGTTCTAGCAATGTAATTTTCGTATTAATTATGGTTTTGTGAAGATCTCCAAAAAGAAAAGTTTAATATAATTTTCAGTATTAATTATGGTTTTTTGAAGATCTTCATAAAGAAAGGGTCATTATAATCTTCAGTATTAACAATCTTTATAAAGTTACAGTTAAATTGACCCTTAAATTATATTTCGGGAATTTGCAGTTGGCAATACACCATTAAATTGATTATTCACATTCCATTTTGTCTTACCATTTATTTTTTTTTTTTTTAATTTATTTATTATTTGAAGTCGCTTCAACATAAAAGTCATATCGCGACTAAACATTGAGGAAAAAAAGGAGGAAACATATCATGAAGTTTACAATGAATTACCATTTATTGTTGTGGCATATAGGTAATATACAGTATTAATGATGGTTTTGAGAAAATCTCCACAAGGAACGGGTAATTTAATATCCAGTATTAATTATGCTCTTGAGGATATCTCCGTCAAGAAAAGCCGGTCATAATATATAGTATTAATGTTGGGTTTGTGAAAAACTCCGCAAAGAGAAGGCGATAATTATATCCAGTGTTAATAATCCGCTATATTGACAAACTGCGTCACACGTTGGTTTGCTTTGCTATATCGCTTTGTATGGGAACAAGAACTCTCAAGGAGTAAATACTGGGATCTCCATTACTCTTCCTGCACATCAGTTACAACTGAATCACTCTACCCGTTCTCGTCTGACAGCGAAGAATCTTGGGATATAAACAACGTCTGGCTTTCGCCAAAACTTTTAACGAATGTACATTAAAATACAGAGGGTGATGTATTGCCTTGAGAACTAAGGGCTGCTCCAGATAATGTATGGCACTTCTTACACATATGTTTTTTTCTTAACGAGCGGCTCGAGGACATAGAGCAGAGGAATAAATGATTTAAAAGGCGACGGCGGTAATGCTGTAGACCTAAGTGGGTGGAAATGGTTTGTTTGGACTGCTCTACACGACTGCTAATATTTTAAGAAAATAGTAATTTTAAAATAGTAATATTTTAAGAAAGTACTACACATCAGGATGTTTGGCTTTCGGGAGTTGGGCGAAAGTCAAGCAAAGACCCACACCACCTGGTAGCTGTAATTTTCATCCAATTTATGACAATTACAACACGAGTTTTGAGGACTATTATTTAACTACTCCAATTGGAATATATTGGTAAATAAACATTTCAAATATTGGTTTCTGCTGTTCTATGAAAGTTCTCTGTTTATCATTTCAAATCAGCATATACCTACATGTCCTAAAGTTATATATAAATTGTAACTTTGAAAATAACTCATTTACGTATTTTCAGCTTTTGATCCATCATCTAACGTTGTAAATTTAACAATTAACCTTTATTACTCTGTGGATTTCGACAATGTGTCGGTGGTATTTAAGGTACCAGTTGGTTTAAAATTTTCACCTTTAAGCTAACATATCTCTCTGAAGAGGTTCGTGCCAGGAAAAATATAGAGGCCGCAGCAGGTATGTTAAATTTCTCAGTTTACCATCTTTAACATTTGGGACTTTACACCGTCAAATATTAAAAATAACGGCTAATATCGTCCTTTCTGCACTAGAAATTTCAACCATAAAACATGGCTTAGCTATGCTGAATGCAGATTCTCAATACATTTTCTCCCAATCCCAGAGGTGCACGCGGTAACACCACAATAGTTGCCAGCAGCTGAGAAATATATCTTCAGCATGACTAGAATATCTACTTGGGTTAGCTTTTGAATACACAACTGTCCCACTATAGGAAATCAGATTATGCTACCAAGGAACACATTTTCTTTTCTACATAGTCTGTTTGTCGAAATACCACCTGCTCTTCCTTAGTTCCTATTTAGGTATACTACCTATATTTGGATGAATAAGAAGGTGGGCACAGGACTTCACGAAAGCAATTGGACCACAGTGGACACGACAGCGAGAAGCAGGAAAGAGTGAAAAATTACAATTTTAGGTTTATAACTAAACACTAACAGATCTTAGAACTAAAAGTGTAATGTAAAGCGAAAAAAACTGGAAATTTGAGCTAGGCTCACTCCGTGTGTAAAACTGAGCTAACCCTACCGGAGATAGGAGGTCCTTGCCTGCAAAGTATTTTGTCGCTTTTCTTATTCTGATATTTGAATCAATCCAATCACTCTCCTACAAACTATTCCTTCAAAAGCTTATCCTTCTGTCTACTTATTGTTAATCCAAATTAATCCGAAGAGGAAGAAGAAGAAACAAAAATCTAACATATAAAGAGATGCTCCTCTTGGGGTAAAAGTTAATGTTTGTCTATATGCGTATTGAATTCAGTTCATTTGGAAACTTTACACTTGAATACAAAATTGCTGTAAAAAACTGGAGCTTTTTAAAGTCTGCTTTCGGCATCTTTTCTGAGTCTGTTGGCGAGAACAGGTCTCTAAAAATTCCAATAAGGTTGTATTTTTACTGCAGGCATCATTTTCTTGTTCTCTTTGTCAATTTATTGAATTTTCGAAATAAATAATTTCAACTAAATACAATATCGTCAAATATGTTAAAAGTTTACACGCAAGACATGAGAATTCCACTTTCAGAATTCTCTAAGTTAAATAGCATCTTTACATACTCCCTCTTGTGTCTCTATAATAAATTGAGCCAATGAAGTAAGGTTATAAAAACAAAATGCCTCAATTCCTGTAGATGGATAGCCTGTTAACTCTTGTGCATTTTAATGAGGTGATTAAATTAGACGCAGCTGGAACCTGTCATCAGACCTTCACATCATGTGGATGAAATATTGAATTGCCATTCTGGCTACTTGAAATGTAGCATCACCAATTTAAATGATCCAAAAAGGGCTATCCGGAGAACTGCTTGCTCATTACACAACGACCTCATCCAGCAAGTTTATCGTGATGTTTCCATTGCGGTAGTTGTCAGCACTGTTAGGTTCACCTTTTCATTATACGAGCGGATTTCTTCATTTGATTGACACTTTCAACCTTTATGACATTGAATTCTAAAACCACCACAGAGAATTCCTATAAATTAATTTTGTATCTGAACGTAACTTCATTGATAGCTTCTTGTCAACACCTTTAAAATCCTTAAGCTACCGCAAACAATTATAATCAAATATGTTGATGTAAATATCAGTGTGTAATATGTATGTATTATTTTTCTGAAATCCTTCTGTTTATGGGCATATTAATTATTACAACTTAAATTGCCTGAAAAACTACTTTTACAAATAATAATAATAATAATAATAATAATAATAATAATAATAATAATAATAATAATAATAATAATAATAATAATAATAATAATAATAATAATAATAATAATTTTGTGTACCAAACACGTAACAAAAATGTGCTTCCAGCATTTTTACTGTAGTGCTCATATATTGACAATTGGCACTTGACAATGTACACTGTTCTTTGCGTGTATAATAGCTGGTATAAATTTAAAGCATAGCTATATTTTTAAAATTATGGGAGTTACCAATTTGCCACCTTCAAACGGCGGTAAGAAAATGATGCTATAGCGGAAAGATACAAGTTTAAATTGAAATGTTACCCTTCGGCAGTTTCACCATGTTTTGGGAGGTGAAGTACTCAGCCAATCCAGTGGACAGAATTATGCTCGAAAAATAAAGGAAATCACGCTGGTAAAGGGTGCTTCAATGTTTGTTAGTACCTACATAATAAGCTGCATTCCACGAAAGACAATGTTTTATGCCCGTCACTATAGTTGACTTTAAAAAAAAATGGTTCTAACAGCGGGGCCAGAAGCATATTTGTTCTACTGTAAGTTCTACTTTCTAACTAGGGTTTTTTTTTTTTTTTTTTTTTTTTTTTTTTTGCACTGCTCTATTGAAAATACGAATTCAAATACTAACCCAATTTCTAAGGATAACTCTCACATAAACTCACTCACCATTCAGTAGAGAGAAGAACGTTTGGATATTTTGCTGAACGCACTCACCTGTAACAAAAAAGAAAAATTAATAACCTCTATGTTAATAATCTCTTGTAGAAATTAGATTGACTAGCCAGATATAATCTTAGTTACAGTGTTTTCCTGTGTCCTAACTGCACTTATGGGTGACAACAGCTGGAAATTGGACAATATTTTCTAAAAATTAAAAGATTAGTTTTTATATTTAAAACATTCTTTTTAGCTTCTCAAAATATGTGTTTTCATAAAACCCAACATTTCCTCTACGGTTAACTGAAAAAAAGCAATGTGTAAAGCGACACGACTTTTGTACGTACCTAATTTCATTTATTTATAGTTGTGCTACAAAGAATTCCTACAAAGGTGATGAATATTCTAGAAATAGTCTGAACACACATATTGTTGCAGTAAATACTCGGTGAAGCATTTAAACTGCAAGTCTCTCTCTTTGCATGCATACAAGGGAAATTAAGAATTGTCTCACATTTCTAAGGCATTGCTCAAATATTTAATAATCAAAGGAACACAGCGAATATTTCGGAAAACTCAAAAGAAATAAACTATATCTTAAACTATAATATCTTCATATAGGTTAGCAGTTATATGAATTACTTAATGAATTTGCAGGAATTTTACAGGAATTCAATACACTTACAGATTTAAATTGCTTTAAACCGATCTTTAAGAACAATTACTTTTGAGAGAATGAAAATATAACGATAAATGTTCATAGTAAGTTTATTAGAAAGTTAGAATCCAAATAAAAAATGCAAAATCATTCGGGATTTGAGCTACGGATCTTCCACTTTCTGTCCTGTTGTTTTAAGTAGCTGAGCTACCAAGGTAATATGCGGCTTAGTACTATTAAACTCCCATCTATACCTTTTTTCGGCAAACCACATAGCATTCTCGCCTTTACCAGCACTGAGGTTTTCAATTTGATTATACCTTTCAAAATTTAACCTACCCACGGCTTTTTGGACAAATATAATTAATTAATCATCAAAGCGTTTGTTTATTCGGACAAACTTCCTAAAAATGCTTGCTTTGTGCCTAATAAAGCTACTAATTTTTTGATGGTTCACTTTTGACAGACACACAGACAAGGCGACCTTTATTTAAAATACCCACTGTGGTGCAGTGGTAGCGTGTTTACCTCACATTCAAGAGGTTCTGAGTTCGAATCTCGGTTAGGATGAGTTATTCGGGTAAGTTTTTTTTTTCCAAAGTTTTGTCCTGAGAAGATAAATGTCGGATAAGTAAACTCTATGGAACATTGCCCCATATGACTTACCAGTTTGGAGGACATTAAACTAAAAAAAGAGCTTGAATATTTATATTTTTGGTGAATCTTTCACATGAGCCAATTATTCTCTACTTACTTTAGCCATAAATAAACAAATATGTTCATATAAACTATTTATAAAAAAGAAAAAAGTAACAATCTCGCTGCACGCACTGAAAAGAGAAAATAAACAACTTAAGGGTGAAAAGCTAACCCCTTAAGTGGTATAATGTAAGAGGTTTCTTACACATGGTATTACACATTAAAATGTAAATATATTTTATTTAAGAATATGTCTTGCAAAAGCAACAGAGGTAAATAACAAAAATAAATTCAGACGCGTGTCATGTCAAAGTTGCAGAATAAATTGCTTTTCTCTCCGGAAGATGTTTGGTCTACAACTAGTCTAAGAACTGCCTTTCTCAATCAGGGAGATGGCGGGAAGGAAGGAAGGAACAATGGGGAAGAACATCCAAGCCAGATCTCTCTCCTCTCCCGCCCTGCAAACCCGGCAGCATCCCACTCTTTGGGACGACGTCACTGATGGCAAGATCGATGAGACGAACCTGCTGGGTTGGCTGGCCTGGATGTTGCCTGCTTCCTTTCCTTCGCTCTAGGTGAGAAGCTTCTTCCTCACAAATCTTTCCTTTATATCAAAATTCTAAGCGAGGGTGCAATTTCTCTCAATTGTTGTTCAGTATTCATATTTATCAGTATCAGAGAATTTGCCTTAGGAGCATAGAGGAAAACAGGATAATTGGCAATTAGAATTACGTTATAGGCATCTTATCGAAGCCTTTCTTTGCATTCTTTTCTTTATTTTTTAAGATATGATTACACATGTTCAAAAACAGGACCAATAAAGAAATATCGAGCAACACAGATGAATGCCAGACTGGCTAGCCCAACTTCAACTTCAACTTATTTTATTATAGAAAACATTTGCCCGGTGCCGGTACAGAAGGGCCCGGCTTACAGGCTAAAATTAACATTAATTATAGTTTACAGTATTTACATGTTCATGTTTGCTTTTATATGTTCAAAAACCCATACAGTGGGCAGCTTTAGCCCACCGAGAACAGTTTTTGGGCGTATACTCGGTCTTATGTTTGTCCGTTTTTTTTTTTTTGTTTTTTTTTTAATTTATATACACGGATACATACACACACTCACTCCTGGGCATACCACACATATGTCCCATCACACGCACACACACACACACAAACACGCACACACACGCTCGTATATACATATTTACACTGCACTATATACACTTCACTATTTACAGTTTTTCCGCAGTTTTCCTGTGCGGCCAGGTTGCAGCTCCTGAGGCGTTTCCGAGGCACAGACCTCTTCCGGAGTGCGTGGCCTAGGGCCTGGGTTGCATGGGTGCGCATCAGTCGGCGAGCCATGCAATGTTTAAAACATTTTAATTCTAGCATGCTTACGATGCTTTGGCTCGCCCTTGCCAATATTGGCAATCACGTCATTTTGGTGATTCTTGATGCGCGCCCACGCGACAGTGGCTCTTTTTGTTATTGCCTCGGGTATGGAATTCTAAGCCCCATAACTTATAGCCTTGCCGTGCTTGCATGTATTCTTCCGTGCTCTCTTTCCTTTATCTTTCTCGCGATTGGCTAATGCACAAGTATGAATAACGTGAACAAGCCCTGTTTAATGTTAGCGAGACGTTGCCAAATCTCTCTTAGAAATTAAGTTTTGCATGACATTTTAACATTAAATTGTGACTAAGTTCATTCGTATTAAGGTATAAATGCATTACAGCATTGTTTACACAGTGTTTGCGCTACAGTTAGTGAAACAATAAACCATTTATATCCATTATACAAGAAGTTAGATGGCTGCAAATATTTGACACAAATTATTTTTCTTTCGGCAAAACGGGTTTTTTATTGATAATAATTGCATTGGACATGTTTACACTCATCATTCAGAATCCCTGGTTAATGTATGGCCAAAGCAGTACTTTCCACCCGGTATGTCTTTCCTTATCTTAATTTAGATCGAAGTTCTGAAAAAAAGATCTATTTTTCTTCAACTTCCGAAATATGTTCCTATCTGCCGTTTTTGCAAATTTTTTTGTTCTTTCATGCGAAACGTAGTGCTATACTAAATATGTTATTAAAATACCCCCAAACAGTGCATTTTAATAGGCAAGACGATATGTGAAAAGAACCTATGAGCTTTAGACAAAAGTATAAGGCAGGATAAAAACTGGTGCAGTGTTGACGCGATCTTTATCCCTACTTCCTGTTTTGTGTCCCACCTTCCCATACATTTCCGACGCCCCGAAACCTTTCTGCAGCTGCTATCATATCGCTGTTTCCATGACACTCGAAATATATGATTATTCTAGTTTTAAAACCGTTTTTCCTCTCTCTCCCTCAAATGGTGCGCGGGACCAAAATGGAATAATGGATGTCATACAGTGTGTATGAGCATTACCAAGGGACCATCATGCTAACCAACAAAACTGTGGTAGGCCCCTGCAGTCGCGTGAAATCAGGTAGAATTATTACTTTCCCCCTCTCCCTTCAGCCAAAAAAGCTTTGATTTGTAGACCTCTATATATATAATATTTCAGTAGTACATTAAAAATATCAGCCTTGTTAATAGTTATAAATGGATGCAGAATGTTTTAACACACTTCCTGCCCACCCTCTTTTTATCCACCCCTTTTTCGACCCCCGTTCCATCTCTCGCGTGAAAAGAGCGTGATGAAGCCTCTGGCTTTTAACAAAAACTCTTGTCTGTAGACACACGTTCCACTGTAAAATATGTGATGTATGTAATTATTTTTAAGATAAATTTTCTATTTTTGGCAGCCCTGGCGTGTGCCGGTGTATTCCCTGGAGGGCACCTTGTGTGGGACAGGAACAGATATTTTTTTCGGTGTCCCAGTTTCACCACAGGGAACGAATACACAAAATATATGGGAGCCATCGATGCGCTCTGAAATGCAGTCCGCGGTGGTTTGCGGTCTATGGAATAAAGGACCACACGCTATTTAATTCACATTTTTTTCCCCTCCACACGATTGGTTCTGGTGGCGAATTTGATTTCACGTGTTAGGGAGAATTTTATTTATTGTGTTTCAAACAAACGCAATGCATTGTATTTTGGAGACAACAGAAAATATTTTATCCGAGAAAAACGGACGTCCTTCGACGAATGTGAGCAGAATATATATTATGGTGGCGTTTGTTGTAATAATTTTGAAACTAAAAATTAATTAAATATCCCACAAAATGACTAACACCTATATCTACTTACCCACTACACTGAAAACAAAAACTTGATGTGTTGCACATGACTTTCTCTACTCACTCTTGTACACTTATGTTAACGAAATAAACATTTGCAAAATTTGTTTTATTGCAAATTTTCTTGCAGGTGCAACGGAAATATGGGAATACAGTAGGTTTAAACAATAGTCCTGTCTTTTAAGAGGTGGTCGCTATGTGATGAGCTTGCAAGTCAATTCTCTCTATGGCCAATGGAGAGAGAAAGAGAGAGAGAAAGAGAGAGATGGACTTCCCATTTGAGACAAGTACCTACAGGTATTGGGAAATTCAAACTATATAGTCATTTGATGCACTAACGTCGTAAATTATACATCTTGGAATTTCTGTGAATATTGACAACGTTCTTCACAGCGTGCAAAAATTTTGATGGTGTCTTCAATATCTTCATCTTTGATGAATCGACTGAAGGACTGCTACAGTAGTGAATTGTGAAATGTTTCCCTCAGGTTATACGTGAGTAGGAGTGAAAATAAACATCAGTTAACCTGGCTGATAAAATTTGCCGAGTTGCCGACTTAAACTGTTTCTGAAACAGCCCTACAAACTGAAACAATTGAAGTGTGTGTGTATATATACGAATTTACGATATAAAATAACTATTTCCGTAATAACAATAAGAAACTTAAGTTGCCGTGAGTCACTGAAATGCTAAGCGGCAAATCCTCTTGCAGCTACCGCCAATGGTTATTTGAATTACCGCAAGTGTACTTTGTAGGATCTTTAGAAATAAACGATATTAGATAGAAAAAGTAATGAATATAACGCATATGATTTTTTCTTTTTGTGGCTATAATTTTATGACAACTTAAAGTCCTCAAGAACTGGCTTTAGGTAGTATATACAGGGTGGAACGTACTGCTTAGGCCATACTTAACCAGGGATTCTACACGAGTGTAACAAATATGTCCAATTATTGCAATAAAGAACCGTTTCGCCAAAAAATGTTGAATATTTTGCTTTATTTCAAATATGAAAACTTGCTTTTGGGATCTCGTTCATAGAAGATGTGCGAAGCAAGTTTGTGATTTCGTAAACATTCAATAACTGAATAAGTAATTCAAAGTATCAAGAAGTATCAGTAGCAGCGATCAGCTGTGCCTTTTTTCTTGAAGAGTTTGCTAGAAGATAATAACACCTCAGAAAGCAGTTTCTCTTACACAATATCGAAGGCCACCCCAGCTGAAGGGCTCCCTGTATCTGGATTTCTCTGGGATTGCATGCCCCCCTCTCTTTTTGGACCACTCCGCCCCGCCTGTCCGCCTCACAAGCCAGCCTGCCCTTCATTTCTCGCATTCTCCATCGCCATAAATCAGTAGCATCGTTGCCATGGAGCTGCCATCCCATCCCTGCTCGTCCGTCGGTCCGTCCGTCCGTCCGGTGTGCTAGCTTGCTGTCTAGCGGCCGACTAACGGGGGTTATTTGTGTAATATGACGCTTCCTAAAACAGCCCACGTCATCTAATGTCGAGTTAATTCCCTCCCTTACATTTTCTGATTCTTGTCAAAGAGATTTCCATACTTGGATCCGCAGTTCATTTTCTTTTTTCTTTCGTTCCTTATTTCTTCCCTTCGCTGCCTGCAGTAACCGAGTTTTTCACGAAAGATTGCTGGTACAATACATAATTGTAATAATGTATTCAATTATTCTAATAAAAGTAATGTATATATATGTCACTTTTGTCAAAACATCTGACGCATTGCATTCACACGACTTTCTCAACCCACTAATATAAAATATTATTTTTCTGTCTCTACTTGTTAATCCAGATAAACCTGAAGCAGCTTCTTTCCTAAGTCATTAGAAAATTATAATAACAAAACCATTAAAGAGCTGACGTCACTTTTTAAATCAACAACCCCAATGAAAAATGGATTTTTATCTAAAGTAACATCTTTTTTTGTAGTGTTTAACGCCAGCTTTTACCACACAGGGCACCGCAGGCGGTGACACTGATGATACGTGGAATGAAGATGGAGAACCAGTGGAATGAGATGACCGGGGAAACCGGAGAACTCGGAGGAAAGCCGCCCCAGCGCCACTTCGAACACCACAAATCCCATATGCGGTTGCCTGGGATCAAACCCGGGTCGCTTTGGTGAGAAGCGAATGGTCTAACCACTCGGCTACGGCGCGGCCATAGTGGCAACATCGAATATTAGATTATTATAGTGAGCTTAGTTAAGTATACGATTAAAATGTAGTTCGAATATACAACACATGACATCACAAAAGCAGCAGTGTGAGAAATAACGCAGAACGCACATTGTGTTTTCACAGAATTGTTAAATCAACAACCAAGAAAGATAGAACATTTGGCATACGAACTGTGGTTGAGTGTTATATTTTAGTGTTAAACTACAATAGAAATAAATAAAACACATCAAAAGCGATACAAAGCGAATAATTTAGCTTTCTAACTGAAGAAGCTACGCCGAGGCTGATATTTAAACCAGTAATAAAAGTGCGCCTCAAGGCCATTACTGCTCTCGATACACTTATATAAATTACAATAGAATTACAGCTTCATATGTCGCATAAACGTATACCTCGATAGGCGCCATTACGTAACCGAAATACTAAAACCTTTGATACTATTTACAGACTTCGTTGTAGGATACAATTACAAATAGACGTTAGATTTTTAAAGAGCTATGTAATAGTTTCGTAGAAGGAGGGGGTAGGAAGTATAGCTTAACAGATGAGAAAGGTGTTCAGCGTTTGAAAACTCAATGAAAAGCACGGATTATCTGAAATTGTTAACTCTAAAAAGCATTATTTGACATAATTGTATGTTTTACTCATTTTCAATCCCTCCAATTTTTTAAAGAAGCATACATTTCTAATTATTTTAATATGAATCCAAAACAAGCCTTCAAACTGTCACAAGTATACAGAAGTGTTAATTCTTTCTGTTGTTATAAAATATTTCGATACATTTTGACTTTCTCTACTGCATATAGTAAGTAGAGGAAGTATTGCATTCCACTCAAAAGTTCCATGCCGAGGTTTCATCGGAAATATATGTTATGAACCCCCTGAATCCAAAAAAAGAAGCATTTTTAGAAAAAGATAAAAAGTTGGTATCTTAACTAAAAATGCTAAAATTATTCTAAGATGTAAATAAAAATTTAAAAAAATTTCTTTTATAAACTAAACAAAGAACTAAATAATTCAAATTACTATAAAGATGCATAATTCCTTTTTAATACAAATCGTTAGACATTTTTGAGAAAATAAAAATTTTGGAAAAATTTTTCATCTCACACAGAGCTTTATCTAAAGCTGCTGTTTTGGATTCAACCTCGACATCCAAATTTTGGATCAAATACTCGTACAACACTTCCCCTATTTCCTATACGTAATAGAGAAAGTAAAAATAAATATATTGAGATAAAATGTCATACTAAATTTTTATATAAGTCAAACACGATTAAATTCTCAGCTTAGTTGACTGAATTATTTTTCATAATTAGATATGTGTCGTTCATCCCCCATACAAATGCCAGCCAGCAGGTTTGCTGTGGTAGTTCCCTATGGAGAGCAGGTATCGTGCCACTTCCTAGATTACCCAAGAAGAGACATCGTAAATTTAAACCATTATCAAGCAAGTCAGTCCCTTTTTGGTGGCTCACAATGAACTTCTCTTTCCGAAAGAGAAGCAAACTAAAAGCTCTGCCAACTGTTATCAAACGTAACAGTTCAGCTATTATTCTCGGCCAAGGAAGGGGAGAAAAAATGCTGCCCAAACAGCTACTATTCAAAACCTTTAAAATGTGTTAGCATAAGGGACATTTTTTGTCTGTACTCCAGTTACGCAAACAAGAGGTCCGTTAGATAAAGGACGAGAAACTTTCACTTCTGCAACACACAGGGATCTCAGGTGCCTCGACCACCCCAGAAACGTAGTTCCTCAAGCACACAATGTGTGTGGATGTAGAAAGTTGCCTGGCTATCTTGTCCCCAAACCAAGGCTACACATAGTTTCACTCCCAGGTTCCCTTTTGTTGCTAACTTGTGAAAATTCACCGCGAGAACAACCTAAGCAAGCAAATTCAGCGACGAGGAATTCATCTGTACCGGTATGCAGATACTTCACATTTAATTGATTCAGTTACATTTGAAGGAGATCATGGGTCATTTTCAGTTGATATCATCCAGTGTAATTGTTGATGAGAATGAAGGAATATTTGTAGGAGAAGTTGATTTAGAATGCCAACAAATGCTGAAGAAATAATTTATGGACTCATACTTCTTTTCAAATTAAATATAAGCGCGCGCGCGCGCGCGCGTGTGTGTGTGTGTGTGTGTGTGTGTGTGTGTGTGTGTGTGTGTGTGTGTGTGTGTGTTTCACACTGCTTTATTTAGATATAATTATTTTAATTTCTCTACCGCCTATTTACCTATAGTGCTTCCATCCAAAATTTTGATTTCGAGATTTCATCAGAAACACACTCTTTGATGTACCTTAAATCTAAAAAATGTAATGTGTTATTTGTGCGAACTAAGCTTACAAAAGGTTAATCTAGATATATTTCCAATTCTCATCAGATTTTGTATGTGATGCAGCAGATCAAATGTTAGTAAACTTTTTTGAGAGGCGTCGCATGTGATAGCTTTGATATTTCATACTCTTTCCATGACAAAAAGAAAAAAACGAATGCATTCCCAAAGTATAAGTATTTCACAATTCAGACGAATAACAAGAAATATTTCGGAAGTGGTTAACTCCACGAAAAAAGTTTTATTTGACGTACCTACATGTGGCGTTAACGGATTTAGGCTAATCCGTCTCAGAATTGTTCACTCCATCTCTTTAAAGAACGTAAATGGTGAGTTTCATTGCATTGCAGTTTTTCTTAGTCTATTATTTGGTATAGGTACGTTGAATATGAACTTCCCGTTTCAGCCTATATTTTTCAATTATAGTTCTAATAGATTCTACGTGCAGCTCACATCTAATATCCCTGTTTGTTTCCTAACCTAGTAATAAGTATCCTGTTGCAATACAAGTTGCATTTGTCAGCAAATAACTTAAATATATGGGTCATTCAATAATTAGTGACAACAATGTTCGCATGTGGCGAAAATGATACAAGATAGTAACAATTAGAAAGAAGAGCATCTGGTGCATGTTACCTG
Source organism: Tenodera sinensis (assembly GCA_030765045.1). Taxonomy (NCBI): domain Eukaryota; kingdom Metazoa; phylum Arthropoda; class Insecta; order Mantodea; family Mantidae; genus Tenodera; species Tenodera sinensis. Next base: position 41,485,659 of record CM060969.1, read on the forward strand.
TGAGTTTAAACATAGTAATATTATTTATAAAATATTTGTAGTAAGTTTAATTTGTCGACTCTTATCTGAATGCTCTAAAGCAGCCCATCTTCACGTTTTTGGAGAACATCTTTGCTACCCTTTCAAAATGCATGCGCTCCCTAGCCACGATACAGTATGGTAAAGTCTCTCCACCACGAGCTTACAGATAATTCGAGGGCGCGCCGGTGAAATATTGATCAATAAATGTGTGTGTGTGTGTGTGTGTGTGTGTGTGTGTGTGTGTGTGTGTGTGTGTGTGTGTGTGTGTGAATGTTTCGGAGTACTGATGTAGCTTTAGACGTGGCGAATGACCTTGCTAATATCTGCACGATTGGAGTCATGCAATTTGATGATGGGGGTAACGTCTCTGTTTCCTACTTGAAATAAACAAGAGATTGCTGATAATGGGAGCGGATACTGCACTTAATCTCGCACTGTTCCGCTGCACTGAGGTTGGAGAGATACCTGAAACTACTATAGTTTTGTACCTAAATACAAAAGTGAGCTCGACCATAAATCACTGCGCAACTTCCAGACATTCGCCACGTATAAAATAACCCTATAGAGCAATATCAGTGACTGTAGAAGAAATGTGGATGTATTACAAATATTTTTGTTCTTTTCTTTGCTTAAGAAATTGTGAGAGTTTTCTCCTAGTCTTTATTTGGGTAATTTGCGCTTGTAATTATTATTAGTTATCGAGTAGGGAATAAATTAATGATAATGGTGCAAAGCTTTTACCACATCATCGACAAATTCCAGCCTCGTTTACGTATTAAATAAATGTGTATTTATAAATTAAGTGATCAGGGAGGGCTATATCAAAATGAAATCGTTTAAAATGCCATAATGTAACTGTAATTCGCTGCACGTGTAGTCAGCTGGTGTAACACACGTTTATTTATGACGCCGAGCAGTTGAATCGGAACAAATCACTAATTAAATGCTTCATTAATTAACACAATGCAGTTCAACGTGTAGTGCGTATCGTCGATGTTTTCGCTAATTTTAGTGTTGCTCTGACTCATCTCATCAGCACACTGCAAAATTGAAACACTATAATGAAAATTTTAAACAAAACGCTTAAAAACAAAAATACTCGAGAGGATAGTATCTTTGACAGGGATAATGGTAGCGGACACAATCAGTTTTGCGCGCGGCCCATCCTGTGATATAATAGCTCAATCAAAATTCATTACTGTTATTAAAACACCGCTACCTCTCTCTCTCTCTCTCACTCGCTGTTCCTGCTACCATGGTTGGGCCAGGCAACTTTGAATTATGGCTGTTAATTTCGGATTCACGCTTAAGCATATATGTATATGCAGTAGGAAGCAAAAGCGGGGACATGTCGCGGTAGGGAGGGATATATTTTGGTCGCGAGGGGAGAGGGGATGTTTTACTCATCATTGATTACATCTATGATGAGGGAAGCTGCGGCGAATTTCGAATTAATGATAATGTCCCTCTTCGTTAATATTGGCAAGTAGGTTTGCACCGCGACTCGCGCAAAATTCGTCGTGACGAGGAAAATTGTTGCAAGTATTCATCACTGTCACAGTTGGAACCGTTAGTTATTCTTCAGGTGAGACCATCACTGTCGCACCGCATTGTATTCCACAAATGAATTTCATTAAAACCTTGTTCAGAAATGATAGTCGTTTTAACATACAGCTTGGAATGTACGGTTTCATTTCCCACGTCGAATTTGTTTGGAATTTGACGTACGGGCAAAAATCTCCCATCAGCTTGGAATACTTTAATACTTCAACTCAACGAGCAATATTTGCGTCGTACATCATTCCATTTTTACCCTCTGTATCAAGCAATAGGCAGAAAAGGTATTCATTCCAGCCAGATTTCATCGAAAATATTTTTGTAGCCCTCTGAACCGAAAAAGAGCACTTTTAGAAGAAAACCAAAATCCACGTGGATACAGAATAACTCAAAAACGAAAAGATCAATAACCGTTATAGGAATAAAGCTGATAAGAAAAGTTGAGAAAGAGGAAAGTGAATAACGATGGGAGATGGAATAAATCAGGAAATAGAAATTAAAGAGGAGGGTGGGAGCAGGATAAGATTAGTGAAAAGGTAACAAGGTAACATTCACAAATTAAATATCCTAATAGTAAAAGGGACACTGCCCAGATCAGGGGTAGACCAAGGTGTGTAAGATTTAGTGCTAAATAAATCATTAAATCAAATCTTTCAATCATGAAGCTTTTCAGGATCTTCCCAACCTAAACTGGCGTTTACATGGAGCATTTTTCCAACATTATGATTTTGTTTAAAAAAAAATTGCAATAATGAGTTTCATCAAGTGACTAGACGTTTAGACGTTAGTTTCGTGACCAATTAAATGTATATTTTGAATTTTTAGGGAACAGCCTCTGAAGTCCTCTCCATTCTGAATTACTTTTGCATAACTGGCGAAGACAAATTCTTACGAGATAAAAAATGTAGACGTCGTTAAGACACAATTTTTGTCATATATATAGTGTGTGTGTGCGTGTGTGTGTGTGTGTGTGTGTGTGTGTGTGTGTTTCCTTGTGTGTTTAACGTTCTTCAACCTGATAGGTCATAGCAGACGATGAAGGAACTGGGAGAAGATATTTTTTGTTCCTCTTGGCCATGCAAAAGAATGGAGTTTCTTAGCCATCATATAATGGCCCACTTACAGCATACCAGACTCTCCCAGTCCCATTGTACCTACAATGAAATGTGCAATAAAACAAATAAAGAAGGTCATATGAATGCAGCACATCAAATCCTTAAAATATTTTTTACTATTCTTTTCCAACAACATGTTCCCATTTGAATAATGGATACGACATTTGTGTATTCTTAGATTTCTAAAGTTATATACAATGCAAATTAATAGAACAGAGAAGTAATCTACAGAAGAAACGAACTAATTTGACACAACGTACAGATTACATAAATACTCTTAATTCCAACAAAGTGTGTGTTTATAAGATAAAACTTGAGCTTACTCAGTGCTAGCTCGGTTGAATAGAACGCACTTAGAGGTCCACCTAATCTTCCATGTCCTTTGTGAATAAGGAATAGTGTTGATGGCCGATAAGTGGTTCTCCTTCACCTCGTGAAGCCGTGCGTAATGGTAACATATGCACTTTGAAAAGAGTCCCAATATAATGGTGATGCCCAGTTGGTGATGAGAGTGGTGGGCAGGATCGAGGAGAAAGAACAACACGCGCAGAGTCCCGATAGGAGGGACGAAATTTCATTAGAGAAGACAATATGATGGATGGCATGTAATAAATACATCAGCATACGCCAGCCATAGATTCGTATAGCAATATAAAAAAGGGACTCCCATTCAGGGATCAGCGCCAGGCGAAGAGGTTCCAGTCGCCGATGGCAGGCGATATGCAAATTAGAGAATGGTGGGAGTGTAACAAAGGGAGAGCATTCGGGATGATCATGACCTTCTTCATGCCTACAAACATGACCGGCAATGGTTCTTTCTTGCTAAGGCAGAGCAATTTAAAACAAAGTAAAAGTTTACTTAGTGTAAGGCGAATGCCATTTCCTGGGGTACGATCACTACGAATTACTTTGATACACAAATTGATAAAGGAAATTCTTTTAAGTAACATTAAAGGTTACTACAGTCTGCAAATAATAGGTTCCTTTTGTAGTTTGGAGGAAGTGCTTACATTATGAACCTCAAGACATAGGAAATACATTAGGAAACTGGTTGATCAAGCCATCCATGTTCAACAAAGCTGTCCAGTGAATTGACTCGAGGTCTTGAGTGAATATAACCTAATATTTTAATTCTAATAAAGTCAAAAAGCGGCTACCCACCATTTTACCAAACTATTGCAACGATGATTACTCTCAAGTAATCACAAGATATTGGAGCATTATATTTTATCATTGGTGCCTGTACTTGCAAAGAATAATTTAGACTTCTTTCTCTCTTTATGACACAACATAGGGTGCTATGTTTGAAGCAACAATATACATGTGAAGATAGAAACATTAGTTGCAGAGCTTCTTTGTGTTAGTAATTTTATTCTTGTGGCCTTTATTGACAACCTTTAAGGATAGCTACTAACTAAGTTGTAAACAAAAGTAAAGCAAAACTAAATTTTATATTACTTTGTTATTTTTTGTTTTCTTTGCTTTGCAGGTAGATTTGGAATAAAGATGAATTTGTCGTATACGCTACAGAGAAAGTTCATCAAGTCGGAGCTCTGGCATTGCTAAAGTGATGTTAGTGTATCCTGCATGGACAGGTAATTCAGAAATAGGAATTGTGAATTGATCATTTAAGATAAAATGTACTTTAATCGAGAAAATAAAAATAATACTACTGTGCTGTTTACATCCTGTATGCATTTTAAAGGATTTCAGTGGTGCAATACGATAAACTCTGATTTCGTTATTTTTATAGGTTATCTGAACAACGAGCAGCAGAAGCACTGGACTTTATAGCAGAACGACAGAGGCTAGTGGGTTTGTGTACAATTGTCAAATTAGATTTCGTCTAATTGTGGATAAAAGAAGCAACGAAGAGAAACATTAGCTTCTTTTAGGTAATTTAGCATACACTTCCGGTTTTCGTTAAATGTTTATAAAGTTGTAAGACAGTTTTCTGTGAACCCTCCCCATAGAAGTTCACCACAACACCAGTTTATCAGGTTGCAGCTTTGGCACGTAGTAGTTACCAGCGAGAAGAAAATGAATTAGTAATTTGTTTAACGGGTGTTAAGAACATTAATCTGGACATTTTGTTTGTAATTAAAAAGAATTACAAGTTCGCAGTTGGTGCTCCGATGTAGCTTAAGCAGTCCATTTAAATTATCAATGCAAGAATTCTCATAGTCCTCTACAGTATCAGAAGCAAAACGTAGACAACTGTGACATCAAGTCACGCTTTGACAGACAACGAGAATCGTTATAGAACAGCTTAAAATAAGTCGTCTGTTGAGGTAAAGTACCTGCCCTAAATATTCAATAGTTTTTATAAAGCTGTAAAACTGCCACAATCAACTACTGACACACTTCGTATGAACATTATGTGATTCCAAGTTGATGATTTATTGATATTCATCTGCTGAGGACTGTAGAAAGTACTTAGGGTATCAGAAACAATTTTGTGTGTAGAATGCGTTTCAGACTTCATGTAGATGAGGCATATTTACACAGGAATGTAGAAAGAAATATTTAACAATAATTTGAAATGATTTAAACTGTTAGTAAATGTGAAACAACAGCCCAGTTTTACTGAATCGTGTTTGAGAGATGAACAGGAGCTCGTCGAACGGCCTGCACATGATGAGAGAGAGAACCACAAAAAGTTGTGCTCGGAATTTCTACTACCATGTCGCGACACGATGAGCTGAGGCAGTTGAGCGAAAATGATGGATCATGACAAATGTTTGATGCTAAGCCGCAAGAAGAATGGTGCTCACATGCAGCCACGGTCACTTCCTGCAAAGAATGACTTGCTGTGAGCTTGGGATTGGCTGAATGCCTAGCCCATGGGTCGAACTGTCATCCGGCAGTCTCTGAAAAGGGACGTTCCCCGGAGAGGGGAGGACACTGCAGCAAAGAAGGGCGAGTTGCAAAAAAGGAGGGTGGTGTAGAAATGAGTTTGGGCTCGAGGACATGACAGGCGTGGCGGCTACGTTTTAACTTTTTAGATTGCAGTGTATTAGATCGGGATGTACGTTTTGATGTATGATCAGGGTGGCGCGCAAGCTACTGTGGAATTCGTCATGCATCTTGTTAAAACATCCACTCAGGGTTGCTGTATCAGCACAAGCGAGTTCATTTCTTTGGGAATCCGTAGTTAAAGTCAGGTCCACAGTAAAGTGAAAACGACTACAACAGAAAATCTTAAGGTTCATGTTTTAAAATTGAACATTCGCGGTTAACAGAAGTTGAACAAATCAGAAGGCTTGACAAGCTTTCATCTGGACCTTTCCTTTCTCGTCGTGCCGGTCTGGATGGTTCAGTTGTTTAGATACAGATCCCGAGGTCGCAGGTTCAAACCCGGTCTAGACCGATCACTTATAAGTGTTCTTAAAAACGACAACGCCATGTCAATAGATCTACTGGCATGTAAAAGATCTCCTGTGGGACCAAATTCTGACACCTCTGCGGCGCTCATGCGGTCCTGCAATCGACCGCGTTCGTTAACAAAGAAAATAATTAAATTTTTCTCGTCGCAACTTATTGTAAACTTATTCCCAACAGTCCATGTAACTGAACACAATATTTAAGTAGGCTATGGCATGTCTTTCTATTGCTAAGCAGATCAACTAGGTTTTAATAGTGGGGGGAAATATACAAATTCTTAAATAGAACAAGAATTGGAATTCGATGTGCAACAATTATAAAAATGTTCTCCAATTATTAGCATTTATTTTAATCTATGCCTTGCAAATCATTTGTCTGATATTTTTGTATGTACTTCCTTTACTAATATACCTATAGTCTGGAAATGGATCCAAATGTTCAATGGAGCACTAGGATAATATAAATCTTTTAGACTGAAAAGCCTTCCCTAGACTGTCTCTGTGGTCAAGAGGTCAGCGTTATGGCGTTTTGGAACAAAAGGCCCCGAGTTCGATTCCCGGTTAGGGCGTGAAAATTATATTAAATAGAATTTTCCCCTCTGGAAGTGCGTGTGTGCGTGTGTGTGTGTGTGTGTGTGTGTGTGTGTGTGTGTGTGTGTGTGTGTGTGTGTGTGTGTGTCTGTGTCTGTGTCTGTGTCTGTGTCTGTGTGGGTAAATGTGAGTCTGTTTAAGTTAGAATTCATTAAAATTCAATAGGTATTTCTCAAGTCAAACCTCCATAGTAATTAAAGTGAAAGAATAAAAAGGTATGATATAGTTGGAAACGTACGTAAACGTTTTAGCTTTAGCTAGCTATGCTTTTATGTGCGAACTCCTTGAATGATCACGGGAGAAACAAAGGAACGACTACTTTACATTTCAAGCAATAACAAAATAAACAAAATGCATATTTTTTCTCTAGTAATGTTCATTGGATGTTACAGTAAGAGGCTTTTGTAACATCTTGATGAATTTTGAAATAATAATTATATCACAAAGCATGTAATCCATTTTCCAGAATATAGAAATTAACACAATTTCCAAATGGATAAGAATTTGTTGGGAATGCGGAGAAATCTTTGGAGATCTACGTGTACACGCGGAATTAAAAGGTTACTTTTGGGAGACTCAGAAGCCTAAAAGCGTGTATTTCCCTATAAATTTTCAAACTTAATTTCTCGATGAAATACACTGCTCCTTCTCGATAAAGAATAAGGAAGTAAAAGCGAAAATATAAGTTTTTAATGTGCTATGGTACTTGATTCACACAGTAATGAACTGTACGGGAACAGGAGACTCAAAATCGACTTTTCATATTGATTTCACATAACAGAGATATGCTGCTTTCTTGCTTGGAAATGATTTCCACTATCATTTGTTCTTTCCGGTTTTGTTGTGACTCAGGTTTTTAAGTTTGTGCAGGAAGATATACATCAGCAAAGAGACGGCAGACAATTTGCGAAGTTGAAATTCAAAAATCCACTGGGAAAATGGTTATCATAACATCTGTTTGTTGTGGCTATACAATGCCAAGCACTTAGGGTTCTGTCATACTGCAAGAACTGTTTCCGGCAGATGAATCTCCGGAGGGAGCATATGGGAAATAACGGCTAATGCATCATGACTTCGGGTCGGCAATCTTCACACATTTCAAAACAGCACATTTTTAATAATGTTTCTGTTAACGTCAGTTTATAGTTTTTGCATCTTACCGCTTATTCGTCGTTTCCTGCGAAACAATTAAAGAACGTTAAATAATAGCTCAGTAACAATTTTCAGTACATTAAAATAGTAATTTCGTATCTTTTATACTTCCTCTGTTGCTTTCCTAATTTAAGTACATTTAATTTTCTAATATTAACAGCTTAGACCATGGCTGTTTGTGTGTTTGTAAATGGCTGTATATAGGTGTGAGAAAATGGTAAAGCAGCATGAAAACAACAGAAGAAATCCCGGACATTTCACTCACTAGTTTCTACTTTAACGAGCTCGGTCACCTGTATCAAAATTAGAGAAAAACATTTATACAAAACCTCCAACTTTTTTAAGCAAATTTGAAGAACTTACTAATTGAAATGCAGCATTCACTGTAAAGTTTATTATAACTTACTCAAAATATTTTGCGATAAAAGACAATTGTAATGAAATCGACGAAATCTATACTGTGACAAAGACAAGCCCAGTTACTCTTTCTGTCACTTCATTTGTCCTCTAAAACTGAATCACAACAACACACTTCGCTAACACAATCTACAATTCGTCGTGACCTTGAATTCAGAGCTGTTCTGTTCTACCGTAACCTTGACACACACGTTACTAATACTCTATCTCACAAAAAAATGGCTCCAACGATACACTCACTAAAACTGCCAACAACTGTCTCGCTCAAAATTTGACTTGCTGTCTCGCCGCCACATTCGCTTACACAGCTTATTTTTCTCGAATTCAACTTTTCTTGAATTTCTCGTAAATAAGCATGCACTCTCAAAAGTTTCTTGAACAGTCTTGAAACGCTTTATTCTGCCACACTCATAGTCGTCTGTGTTCTGACCGCTACATTATAGTTGGGCCACAAATGTACAAGAAGTGGTGTGAGGTAACCTGACCTTGAGCGTCTGATAGTGGCTGCGGGACGGCGTACAAGATGTTACGAAGAGAAGGAAAGTAATTTTGGACAGGTTTGAGCTTGCAAAACGTAGATAATGCGCGCTTTCTCTATATTATCACTTTACATTTAGTTTCACGCCACTTTTTATGACTTAAAACGCTCGGTTAACGTCAGTTATTGCGGAACACATTGTAGAAGCTTTTAGTGTAGTGTGACACCAAGCTTGGCGTCGAACAAGAGACTGTTGGGGCCGGCGAGCGGGCAAAAGCGTTCAAGGTCAGTTTGCGGCGCGCAACAATGGAAGCGGCTGCACAAAAGAGGCTTTCTCCTGAACTGTCGAGAAAGATTTGGTCACGTGTTTGCCGGCGTGTGTATAGAAGTCGCGAAAGGTTCTTGTGGCATCATCCTCTCTATATAAGGAGGCGAGAAAACACAGAGTGAGAATTTATGGCTCAGATATAAGTTGGTCAGTTTGTCAGTGTGACAGCTGTGCGTGTATGTGTCGTCGCGAAGAAAATTGTTACGCGCATCGAGTGATTGTATCCAGTTGTAATGACACAATTTTAGAAGGCAATATGTGATAGAAAACTAACCGGGCTCATTTTACATTTTGTCACAGTTTTAATATGTTGCACATGGTTTTATTTACGTTAGTCCACCTTTTTAAAAATAAAAACATAGTTTTAGAATTGTTTAAGATGCGGTGATTTGATACACTAGTTGAGAATAATGAGTAATTTACATGGAATGTATAAACGATTTTAAAGTTTACTGTGCAAATCTATTTTAATTTTCTCACACCTTCTCCAGCAAGCCCTTTGAGTTTGTGCAGTAGAACAATGGTGTAGAAAGAAAAATGGAGAAGGAAGGAAAAGGAAATGAGAGACAAGGAAAGGGAAGTGACATGGCCCCGACAGAGGAAATGAACAGCACACGTCTCTCGTGAACAGTTAATTGCAATCAGCAACAACATGGCGTATTGCGTGCAGCTCTAGACGACCTGTCTTGAATAGGAAATGAGCAACCACCCTCTATATCTCCACTTCTTATCCAGCCCTTGCAACAGCAACATCGAAAACAAGAATAAAAGGACGAGAAAACTTTAATTAATTATATGAATGCAGGGCATGCATGAGAAGAAGCGCCTGGTACTGGGCAATAAATTACAAAACTTGGGAATTTTCTTTGCAGAATTAAAAATGTTTTCCGTTTTAGACTTAGTTACCTAACCCCGTCAATAATCATGGAAACGTAGTAAATTAAAGGAATGGAAATAGACCAGAGCTTCACGGAAAGATTTACTTTTGTGTACTTGACGAACAATGCCAAGTGGTCCGTGAGCGCCTTATAATTTGTTTTATGCAACCTGCAAACATCGGTCTCAGTTCCCATACCGCAATAACAGAACCATGGGTGGCGCACTAGCACACGGATATACGTAATAATTAAATGTGTTAGAAACTAATGAAGCCTTAAACGATCAGAAATATCAAAAACAATTATTTTATGGCTGACACACAATTTAATGCTGGATGTCAACACACCAATTAAACACGCTGAGAAATCAGCTATAAAGGTTGTGGCATAAATATCTCCTGTGCTCACAAAATATATCTATTTACACAACAAGGAAGACAACAGTAGTGGTCAGTCACCATTAAATTTTGTGTCTACCATAGTACACAGACGGTATGGGTAGCATGTTTCGAGCTTTGCAACACTAAGGTGAAGATATCTATATCAATATAGGTTTAAGTCTTAAAATTTTTGTGATTGTTTCAAAAGAAATACCTAATCCTCAGAAGGCAGCAGGCTTAAACTATTGTGAAATCTGGGTAATGGATTATTCATTTATTTTGTTTCAGATGTTTTACGGATTTCTATTTACATTTCCCCTGCGTTAATCATTTAATCATATAAAAATAATCTGATTTGTAAACGATGTATAGAGGGACCGGGCCGATAACCACGTCCCACCCTCTGGTACTGCACCCCATACATGATGGCTGTAGTGGGCAGTGCCGGGCGGTAGATTTTCGTCTGATAAGAGCTGAGATTTAGGTTTTTAGATATTTTAGTAATAAAATACTAAATAATTTCAGCTGGTAGTATTATTCCATAGATTACTTAATATTGACCATTTAAAGGATGTCGATCAATAAACTTCTTTCTTATTGAAGATCAAATTATATGAAATTACAGGTTTTCTTTCCTGATACTTTTATATTAATGAATGTGAACTTTTAAGTAGTGTTAGATTGGTAAAAATTTCTAAGATCCTTAAGGAAAAATCTGATGTGTTGCACACACATGACATTCTCTACTCTTCTCTACTCTTATGCTAACCATTATTACAAACTCATATTCCTATATCTTCTTCGTGTTAGTTGAGATAAACATTTTTACAAATTATCTTATTGCTAATTTCCTTTTAGGTGCAAGGGGAATATTAGAATACAGTAGGCTAGTCAAATGTTTTAAAGCTTTGAGATAACGCTTTCTTTGCACGCTTCACATATAAAAAAATGATGACGAATGATGCTCCATTTCACGAAAATGACATAAATAACATGGAATATCTCCGAAATGGTCCAAACTACAAAAAAAAAAAAAACAAAAAAACAAAAACAAAAAAACTTGGACATAAATTGTGTTTTTTAGCGAGATTTATATTTTTGTATAGTAAGATTTGGTTTATTTATAGTTTACGGGTTATTCAAAAGTCATCCAGAGTAAACAAAACTACAAGGCTATAACTAGAAAATTGAAAATATACATTTCATTTTGTCATACAAATATCATAAATACATGACATTTTAATTAAAATCATTAGAGCCATTTTCAAGAAAATCAAAATTTTCGAAAAATTTTCCATGTAAAGGGTAGTTTAGGGTGGGGTTATTTTCTTCAAAATCTTCGTATCACATCCTTGAAAGACATTAAACTTAAACACCAACTTTGGTTTTTAACCGACTTTTCGTTTTTGAGTTCTGCTTTCCATAGACACATACATACACACACACACACACACACACACACACACACACACACACACACACACACACACACACACACACGCGCGCGGACCTTTTTCTAAAAATGCTTTTTTTGGATTCAGAGGGTCTGAAAACATATTTCCGGTGAAATCTCGACATCGAATTTTTTGGTAGAATACAATACTTTCACTATTTACCAGCAGAGAAAGTAAAAATTGGTCTTGTTGAGGATCGAAATCAAGCCTTCCGAAAGACAGAAGTGGTATGATTTTGGTCATGTAGATTTGTATATTTTAATTTTAAATAGCATAAAGAATATGATACCCATACTTAGCATTTCAAAATATGAACTATATTCCTGCTTCGCGTTTAGAACACATGAATATTTCAAACGTATTTGCCTGCATGAAATGAATATTCAAATCAGAAGATAAATAAGAAATATTAGTGAACATTCTAAAACCTTGGATAGACTTGAAATTCGTGTCATTTGATTGTAAGGAGATCAGGTTTCTGAGAGAACCGTGTTTGCAAGGACTTGGGCTACTGAAGGTTAGGTTGGTTCTACGAGTACTAAGCAGGTTACGTAGATGAGGAAAACAGCCACGTGCTCTGTCGTGGTACACTGCACCTTCACAACACAAGACGTCACTATCAGCCATCGCAGCCCTTGGCAACCGAATTCAGCACAAGAGCAAAATCAGTTCCTTAAACGGAAAGTTTTTCTCATGAAACTTTTCAGAACTTTGTTAAAGCATTCGATACTCTGGTTCCCCGAACTGATAAATGTGAGGAGAAACTTCCCGGACCCGATTCACCCTCTTCCCGATTTACCACCAATCAAAACCGCCCAAACAACTCGGCGACAATAGATATTTATTTATGTGGCTTTGTAGAACGTAATAGTTGTACACATCAATTGGCTAAAAATTGATGTGTTGCATTCATATGATTGACTCTACCCACTCTGATAGAAATTATCGGAGAGTTTATACCTTGCAGTTCAGCATTATAACAAAAATAAATTCTAAAGAATCTTACAAACTATTCTCAGAAAATTCATGATATTTTTATTTGTCATGGAAATGTGTTAACATGTGTTATTTTAATCACAATCGTTTGAGTTATTTTTAAATAAATAAAACTAATGAAAATTTGTCCATGTAAGAGATGTTAAAATACCCAGTGCATTACTTATGACTTAGTAGATATTCACTCACACACCCACACACACGCGCGCGCGCGCACGCAAGCACGCACGCACACACACACACACACACACACACACCCCACGCAGGCACACAGAAATTTTACTGAAAATTCTTTTAGTGAGTCAGAAATGTGTCTATCCGCTGAAATATCTGTGCTAAACCTCTTGGATGGAATTTTACATCACCTCAACTTACTAGAGAAAATAAAAACCCTGAACAATAGCAAATACAATACTACCTATATAAGCAGTCATACAACATTGGTAATATTTATCTCCTCTTTATCTTTAGAAATGTTGTATATGTAGAATATAGTCTTTATCTGGAATTATTAAACAGTCCATGGAAAAGTAAATATTTCTGCATGCATTATAACGAGTTTTCATAATATAAATTCTACAGGTGTACAAATTTCATAATATATTTTATGCAAATAATATACCTACTACTTGTAACCCCAAAAGAATTTTATTTTGTTCGTAGCTTTCCTCAACTCGGCCTGCGGCCTCGTTTAGCAATCACGTCTACTCAAAAGATAAAATCTTCCTTTTAACCCTTGTATCATAAATGTGCTATTATAGCACATTGGATATTTTCATAACAGAAATTAACTTACTATGTATGAAAATATAAGTGTGATTGATCCAAAACCCTTTATGTCTTTTTTTATCTTTGAAGATGCGCGTTCTCACTCCTAGGACTGTGCAATTGAAAACGAAGCACATCTTTCGAAAGCAAATTTTAAATCAATGGCATTTTCTGTACACGAATTTTCAATGTAATGGAGAGTTAATACTAGAAGTCTTGCATTTTGATTGATTCTGTTCATTATACTATAAAATTATTCCATCATACAAATGAAACTTGGATTAAATACCTATTTGCTTGATCGTTACTATTGAAATGTTTCATTGTTCCCTCTATTGTGAATACGTTGGATAGTATGTGTATATGTACGTAGTCAGCTGTTTATGGCTTTCGCCGTTTGTTGACGGACGCTATATTTATGGGTCAAGAACAGCGAGGGACGTCGGTAATGGGGTTCACTACTTAACTCTGCATATTTCATCACCCGGAGAGAAGCATCGGGCTCAAAGCAGTAATCCTTCCTTATTGGATGAGGCGATTACCATACCACTAACACAATCGTTTGTTTCAGTGTAGGGATCTTTTGAAAGCTGTGAGTTGTTCTAGCGGAGCTATTTCCTATTCTGTATTTCCTATTCAACTAATCAAACCTTTCACTACCACAATAGCCTCTGAAGATCTAATCTTTAGCATCTCAGGAGTAGTTGCTTACGCATTATGAGAACAAAACAATAAAAAATTTAAACAAAACTGTATTACCGAAATTTAGCGACACTTGCTGTCAAATATGGCGTCGAAAGTACACTGTAATAACAAATTTTCTATTTTTCAGACTAACAACGAAAAACCTTGTATTCAACAGCAAATGTTTCTCTTGAAGTGAATACATATTAGTAATCATGGTTTTGTATGTTTTTACATGGTGGAATAATCTTTATAAGATGTGTTTAAGAGTCCAACTGTTTGCGACACGAGTTCATTCTGTAGAACGGAGTTTGGCCATAAATTTCACCTGTAGCCGAAAAAACCTAACGATGTTTCTCGACGCAGCGGAGCTCATTAAAGCTTTAAAGTATGTCGATGTTAATCATCGATGGGAGTAGTTCCATAGTTCAATACGGAAACGCGTTGAACTAATTCTGGTTCGCAGTATCAGTCCTTCGTAAACACGCAATCGTCACTAGTAGTAATGTAATATTTCTTACGTCCAGAACATGTTTCAATGGATAAGTTTTACAGTAAGTGGGTCTAATGTATGTATTCTTATCACCATATTTCAGATAAAAATGTTTGAATCAAAGAAAAGAAAAAATATCAGAAAGGATTTCTGAGCTAAAGTGGCCTGCTTAAGTAACTAGATCAAAAGTCTGAATATATTGCAATGAGTTTCCTTGATCTTGAATGATCTTATCCAAATGACAGAGACATAAGTAGAACAATAGTTAGGTCCAAAAGATAAAAATCTGATGTGTTGCACTTGCATGAATTTCTCTACTCTTGTACTAACTATTCTTACAAACACTTATTCCTTTATTTTTTCATATTAGTCGAGATAAATATATACAGAAATTATACTACAAATTTTTTGTAAGTACAACGGAAATATGGCATACAGTAGACTTCGAGCGATAGTCAATTATTTTAAAGCTAGTCGCTATATGAAAGCTTTGAAATTCCATTCACTTTGCCAACCAAGAGCTAAAAAAGTGAATAACGACCTACCACTTGAGAAAAGTTTTAAGTATTGCAAAACTCACAAATAACAAGAAATATCTCCAATTCACTCCACAAAAAATGCATTTGGGCATAACCTGAGTGTTTTAAGCAGATCTTCGTTTTTTTTACACGAAGATTTGGACTATCTCTTACAGTCTACCGGTTATACAAAGGTCACCAAGAGTAGACAGGATGGCTGCAGTAAAAAAATTTGCCATAAAAAATCTTAAGCATGACATTGTAATCAAAATTGTTAGAGCCATTTTTGAAAAAATAAAAATTTTCCATGCAAAGAGTAGTTTAGGGTGGAGGAATTGTCTTCAAAATCTTCGTGTCGCATTCTTAAAAGATATTAAACTTAAATATCAACTCTGGTTTTTAACCGACTTCGGTTCTGAGTTATGTTCTTCATAGACACGCGCGCGTGAACTTTTTTTCTTCCTAAAATGCTTTTTCTTTTTTTGATTCAGCGGAATAAAAGTATATGTTTCCGGTGAAATATCGACATTGAATCTTTGGGTCAAATACAGTACTGGTGTACTTCTGCATACGTAGGGGAGCAAGTAGAAATTGAGGGCTTAGTAGTTTTGGTTTGTTTTGTTTTGGTATTTCTTTCACTTTTCTCGAAGCCAAGTTGATACTTTCAAAACTTGAATGCAAGAGATGTATACATAATCTTTTTTGAAGTTTCTCAAGAAATTTATCAGCCGATCTGGTCATCTGAAGCACTTAATCTTATGCTGCCTCTATTCCCACATTTTTTGCGGAAAAACCTCTAAATCTAACAAAAAACTTAAACAAAAGAGCTTGAAATTGAGAAGTGTTCGACAAAAATCTCTCAAGAAAGACTCATCTATTCTGTTGGGCGCTGGAGACAAGATGTCAAGCGTTTTTCCGTGACTGATGATGAACATAAAAACACCATCATGAGTTGGGGAAAATCTGCCAATAAGGAGCAGGAGGAAGGGCTATCTTTATCGGAGATCTAGACCTATGAGTGTGCATCCCAACGCATTCCACGCGACACTGACAAATATGTACCCAGTAGGAGGCTCATTCTCTCATTGTGGGACTCCAAAATGTGATTCCGCACAGCCTATTACGTTAGTGAGGGGCGATATTATTGTTTGGTCCATCCCTTGAAATTGCCTCAATGATTCTATGTCATCCTGTCGCTATGCTTTCTTCTTTTCTATTCCTTTCTTTCCTGTCCTTGACTAAAACAGATCCCAGCGATCTATAATGCTTCCAAACCAAAAACAATTCCCAAATTGAACAACACTAATTATATATTTGTTTCCACAGCAAATTTGACTGCTACTGTAAATTAAAATGGGTTAAATACTAAACTTCTGCTTTGATTGAAGGAAATTATTCCAATATTTACGTAAAGATTTGGAAATGTTGCTCTTCTGAGGTGGTTATGGAGTACTGATATTGGAAAGCAATAACTGAGGAGGTGGAATTCAATAGTAGTCCAATTATTACTATTATTATCATTATTATTATTATTATTATTATTGTTGTTGTTGTATTTTGTATTAACAACAGAACGTATTTGACGTATAACTAATAACTTACTGTGGATAAAGTCATCTATTCTTTATAGTACGGGTTCTAAATGTGGAAAAAAGACGAAACTTTTGGAATGAGAAGTTCTCTGGTAATTTAGACGTGTTCAATTTTGGACAATTTGGAAACATGTGTAATCATAGAACTAGTGTATGCTTATAAAATATATAAAAATTCTTCACTTCTACAACACAAACATTGCATAAAACTAGATCAAATCAAGAGCCGAGATTCAAAACTACTACAGGTTATCAGATCGCAAGGAACTATACATCAAATGTGGATAAATGCATTTCTGTTTTATCATAAAAATTCTAATTTTCATATCTTTAACGGTATAAGGAGATAAGAGTCATTTCTCCCTAAAAACCCAAATTTTCTCTATGTGTAATGCCCATTACTTTTCGATTGCTAATAGCCATAAAATCTGAACTTTGACCTACCCCACCTTTACCACAAAGCATGCCATTTCCAAAATAAAATTTCGGATTGATAACTATGAGACAAGTAACATTAAAATATTAAAGTGATCCGGATAGGTCCTTCATTAATATAAAATATCCAAAAGCTCTCCTTTCGGATATACTACTTTTTGAAAACCTGATACAGATATAAACGAATAGTTGCAAAACGTTATGAGCTTAAATGGATAACGGTTTCGCTTACAGTTTGACTCAATTCTCTGAGAATAAATTCATTCGGTGCACGCACCAGTTACGACAAAACGCACTTTTATCTCAAAACTTCCCGATAGCATCGGCTTCCGGTAACATGCCATTTTGGTGTAGCCCGTTATTATCAATTACCTTCTTTGGTACCTACATCCTGTGCTTATTTACGGCAGCATGTTTTCATAATTATGATTATACACAAAGAACTGTTAGATGGACTAGGGTCCTCCAGTTCGGTAGTCCTGCCTCTATCAAACATTAAGGGGCTACTTTTACAGTACAAATTAACCCATTAGAGTTTTGGAGCTGTTGTTAGTAATTAACCACTTACATGCTGTTAACAATAGCATTAAAATTTGTAGACAGATTATACAGTTTATAAAACGAAGTTGCCCACCTTTGGTCACGTGGGACCAATCGATGATAATACTGCAAATCTTACGCATAGCTCTGAAGGTTGTCCAGATCTCATTGTTTTAAAAGAAACAAACAGACGAAGTTTGTTTCTAATATCAATTTTACAATATTTGAAATTACTGCTTATACCCTTTTTGCTAGCTATGCTATCTACTCATAAAAAGGAATGTGTTAAATTCCACTAAAAACATCAATTTCACCAGAAAAACACATTTTGAGATTCACTGAATACCAAAAAGCACTTACAGAAGAAAAGGCATCCTTGATGATATATAATATTCGTTTACTTTATTCCACATAGGATGTGACAATAAAAATCGTTTAAGTTTTGAGCAAGTACTCATTAACGAAACGCTTCCAGATAATTACAGTTTGGCATAGAAAGATTTTCTTGAAAATCTCCACCTGAAATCCTTTAACCATGTCTGACTAAAGTACAAAATTTAATACTCAAACAAAATTTTTCCTCTGAGTTGTTTGCAAGCAGACTCAAAGACACGCATTCTGACTAGTAGGTATATTTTGGTTCAGAAAACCTTAAAACATGATTCCCGTTGAGTTATCCAAATGCGTTTTTGAGTGTTAGAGTAAATAAAAAAAATTATATATATAAAGTCATTTCAACGCGAGTTCTTCAGAGCGAATTGCTTATGTTTTAGCAGTTGCATATTTTGCATAGTAAAATTAATTATTCCTTTCTAATACCCGTTAAATATTAAAAAAAACAGTATTTAAAATTATTGTTAAATTGCCAAAATCATTGTAACACGTACACATTTTCTGGTTTCTATACGACACGTAGATTATTTTATCCGGGGCTTCAAGGTCATCGATACAAGTTCATTTATCTTCAACAAGTGGTTTCCTGTACAAAGTGCGGACGACTGAAATGGCCCTAAAAGTAAACACAACGATTTTTTTCTCCAAACTACTTGTTTATCAAGGGCACTATACCTATAGTAGCAGTTTTCAGTAAACCATAGAAGTTTGAACCTATCACTATTCTGTCACTAATACTTATATCGATTTTATACACGAATATGAAACCATGCTTAATATAATTTCATTTATAAGACATAAATGTTCTAATTCGTTAAAGCACTATAGGAAATTGAACACATATATCAGTAGGCATCAGTAATTTTTAAACATCTACACAGTGGCTCACCGAAATAACTAAAAATTTAAAGATAACTGGTAATATTTATATTTATCGTTATTTTAGTCAGGTTTTCTTATGTGAGAATGTGTTGAATTAACCGAAATATATTTAGTTTTATATAGAGAAGGTTTGGAAAAGGAGGCAGTTTTTTCTAGGCAGAATTTCAAGCATTATATTAAATTGTCATTTATAAAAGAACTAAAATCACAAGTGATCCATCGATTGATAATACGCAGTAACAGACTATAAGTAAATAAGATAAATCAAGAAATTTAGATGATTATGAATTAAAGGAGATATGAAAAACAAAGCAGAATTTAGGTTTACAGAGATAGTCCATTATTTTACTTAGATTTATTTTCCATTCAGGTGCAGAGTAATTCCTTGTTATAATAATTATTATTCTAATTGCAGGTCATTTCGAGTGTTTATTTAACAGATTAGCTAACAAAAACCTTCTCTCTATAAAAAATACTATGGTGTACATTCAATTTTGAGGTAGGCATGCTGTTCATAGATATGACATTTGTTTTAGTTACTTATTCGGCTTATTCAGTTTTACAGAAACTAGATAAGGATTATAGAGACTCAAAGTTTTCGTTGTGTGTGTGGGATTATTTCGAAAGTCACTGCATTGAAGTTCTGGATGAAATACATTGGATGTTTAATTAAAAACTGATGTGTAACAGTTCCATAACTATCTTGAGGTTGAACAATTTATTTAATTACTTATATAATTAGTTGTTACTACAAATATTCGATGAATACCGTCTCAGGAAGCTAATACTATGGTAATATACGTTCTGTTGAGGACAAAAGAGGCTGATACAAAATCCAACTTCATATCAAAAAGTAGAATCGTATATACATAATAGCCATGATAATAACCAATGGCCTCTCGAGACACAATCAGTCAATCTCCTAACATTTCAAGGTCTAGCTACTGGTTAAAACGCGGAAGTTTAAACTTCGATGTAATCTTATTTGGCATTTATTGTGCAGCAAGTTGTGTGTATCTTGTACGTGTTCATAGTTAGAAAAACCAAATAATGAGAAATTGACATGCCAGTTACAATCTAAAATTAAACATTTTTAAGGTTATCCTTAGTTGGGAGATAGAAGTGAAGGTATTTGTAGATGATAATAACCCTAAGTCACATTGACATTGAAGATAATGTATCTATGACGATACAGAAGCCTACAATTTTCTATTACGTTTTAACATATAGTATTCAGGGAACGAATAAAAATAACAGGAGAAGTTAGACAATGTTGTTCACTGTCAACCACTCTTTTTAATATATATTTTGAGGACATCATAAGATCATCGAAGTAAATAACAAAGGAAGGAATTTAATAATAAAAAGTTAGCCTTCGCAGATGGCCAAATTTTAATAGCAAAATCAGAAGAACTGCAAAGAATGTTACATAAATTAAACAATGCCTACCATCTGAAAAATAAAAAGCAATGGCTTTCAATGGTTCTTATCCAGTTCGGTCAAAGACCGAAAGAAACCAATAGAACAAGTGACAAAATTTAACTTTATATGCTGCGAAATATCATACACAATGGAAATAGATGTAAATAATCAAGTAAATAAGCTTAATTATAAGCAGAACTTTGAAAAATAAAGCCAGAAAAGACTATATAAAATCATACCCACGATGACAGTTCCTACAATAACTCAGCTAGAATATAAGTTGCGGAAATAAGATTCCTCATATCAATAGCAGGATTTCAAAGAGCACACAAAAACATAATATAGATATAAGGCAACAATTAAACATAGAGGAAGTAAATACAACAATAGTGAAATATACAACAAACTGAAGATAACACTTAATAAGGATGACTGAAAACAATAGCAAAATCAGAACCAAGAGGAGGAAGAAACTAGAGAAGACCTTGAAAAAGATAGACGCAGCATCAACTTGGTGCCGGAACAGGCTAATAAAAATTCTAAACAGTAATGATGATGATGATGATGATGATGATGATGATGAGCACACATTCAGAGCACAAAACAAGTAGTGGACACAACGCTTAAACCAGCTACGTCAAACCATTGTTAATATATTACTTTGATGTGGAAAACATTAATTGCTACACAACAGCTTTTAAATACTCAATTCCTAAAATGTCCTTGAAAATGTTAAGCTATAATCTGTGTTCTAAGGAGCATTGTGAATGTTGAAAAATACTGAAATAATAGAAGTAATTAACAGAAAGTGTGTTTACAGTGATTGGTGCTTTATCTAAATGTTATAGGACCCATTAAATAGCAATTTTTAACTTTAAAATGTTTGACATTACAAAACCCAGTTCAGCAAACGAATAAAATTCTAAATATAAAGAATTGAAAATGTTCACTTTTTTTAATTTCTTAAGAAACTAATCTTATAATTTGATTATTGGACTACTAAAGAAAGAAGTATTATTGTGGATATTCTAGGCGCATTTACCACTAAGATGTATCAAGAACTAATTGACTAATTGAAGTGTTTAGTGTTTTTTTACTGGCGCAACCGTAAGCAAGACAAATTAACCACATGCAGAGGGCAGGAACCTTACCTCCTTCTTTCTTTTCTTTTTCCTTCGCCTCCCCGTTGACGTCGTCGTGGTGACGATGGTTGGTGCTGCCTGCCGTTGTGCTGCGATGTTGTGCCGGGCGGCGAAGACGTCCCCGGGTGCAGAGTGACAGCGCTCCACCCTGTCTCCCACAAGTGTCCACGGGGTCCCTCTCGATCAACCCTCTCCTCTTATCTCTTCCTATAACTCTATTCTCCGTGATTTCTTTCACCTTCTCTCTTCATCTGCTAACGAGTTGTTGTCGTTTGTTGCCCTTCCTCGTCGTAAGCCACACTTGTGGAGCTCGCACCTACGTTACCGGAGGTTGTCGTGAACCTTGTAATTCTTCACAGCAAGACATTCATTTTCCCGCCGACGAAAACAGAGATACAGAAGTAAGATATTGTTCTACGGTGTCGCAATCGCAAGACAGAAACATTTAATTTTTCTCCTGGTCTCTCCCTTTCTCTGAGCTTGGTGACGTTTATAGCATTGCGTGATTCGGTTCACTTTGACTTTCCCTGGTAATTTTTCTCTCCTCCACTTCTCTCTCGTTCCACTTGTCGCCGGTTTATCGTGTATTATGTGTGAAAATAAATGTAATATACGCCTGCCTTTAAAAGTCCCGTTTAAAATATTCCAGGCTTACACTTAGTTCCTGGGAGAGTTAATGATATATAACCACTTCACACGATCGGTGGCAGGGATTTTTATGTGGTGTTTACACGCTCAATTTTCTTTATCGTACTTCGCAATTATTTTAAACAGCTTTCTTCTATTTTTTTCTTGATAGCGATGTATGTAGGCACTGATACTATGGGGTTTTGTGTTAATAAAATAGTGATGACTATATGTATTTTCAGTCTAATGGAGAGGCACTGTATCACAAGGAGTTAGGCTGTATAAAAAGTTACTTTGCAAGCTGAAAGTGGATATTCTTATTGTCAGTGGTAGACCAATATGATAAAACTATTTTCTGATCTGTTAACGTGTCAGAAAAATATATTATACTTTGTTTCTAACGATGAATAACCTTTCTATCACATTAATTATTTAACACTTCTACTCCAATAAACGAAAAGGCGTTGTCAATATCACAATATCACACAGTTTTGGTCCGTGATTGCCTAGAGAGTGTTCTGTCAGCAGTTAGTTGGGGCTGTGATGTAGGATCCTTGTCGATATTTATAGCTGACTACCCACACTTTATCTTGCGCTGCAACCACATACACACACCACACATGCAGCCTTGCAGATCGACTTCAGCCTTCTTTACCAGCTTCAGCTGTCACTCAGAAACCAACCCCGGCCAGGTTTGTTCTTACCTCTCCCAGGTTAAGAACAAATAAAAAATAAGGATTATAATGGATGCAGACTGATGAGAAATATTCCTTATCTTATTATCTCTCTAACGATCACAAACACTGCAGGTAATAGAGATGTCCGTCATACAACCGGAAGGCAAAGAAATTTCTCTTCGTTTTTTTCTTTCCTTCCAAACGACTCACTAGATGTTATAATTAATACTCCTAGTGCCAGCGTAACACTGCAATCCCAGATCCGCCATACAAACAACTCAAGCTGGCTAATATTAATGTGCTTTGCGTGACGAAACCATTTTTTCTTCTTCTTTCTCCTTCTCTCCTTCTCTTTTATACATATATCTATTTCTTTTTGGTCGCTGGCTGGTCTAGGTTAGGTCCATGTGGCAGTAAGAGAGGGGAAAACAAGATATAAGACATTAGGGGAAGGGTTAAACAGGGGAGAGGATTTTACTTGACATCTTGATCTGGTAGTTACGTACATGTCAGCCTTTGACGACGTAGTTAATGCTGGCTGATGATGCCATTCGCCCCTCCTCAGTGCCTACAATAACGCCCAATTCCGGCCAATCAGAGACTGAATAAATAGATAAATGCGAGCGGACGAGTTCGAAGGACATGCACGCCAACAACGTTTGAGACACCTCTTCACAGGTCCACTGACGTCTCGTGGATCTTGATAGTTCTGAGACTGACTGCCACGTGCTTTTAGGTCCAAGTAGTACCAGAGGAAAACCTTCTGGGGTCGCGCAGCGTTGTGACGTCAGTGACCACGTGGCTGAACCGTTACCTTGGCAAAATTAACGGCTTGGCACACAAACACTGAAGGGATAACACGCGCACGCAATCACAAACAAGTGCACACGTGTAGAGGTTCAGATATATCTTTGCGATTTAAGCGTTCACAGCGATTACAAAGTTTTAGTTGATGCTGGACACTTGTATCAGTTTGACTCACTCTGAACACTTTAATTTTGAGATGCTTAACGCTATAGCTTCACTATTGAGATTGTCTTGATTGCTGCGTCCAAGGTGTAGCCACTGAAAACACTTGAATGAACAGCAGAAGAATGTTCCTCGAAGGCGCGTCACGAGTGAAGAAATACAAAAATATTTTTATCCTTACGTTTGTAAAAAGAGGAGCTGAGAGTTTGTAGGTATTTTATGACACTGTACTTTGAAACGAAAACGCACGGCGGAGGGAAAAAATAATATTTGCGTCGCGAAAGATGAGCGAGGAACCAGAAGAAAAACCAAATGGTGAAGAAACTGATACAGCTGTAGCCAGAAGAAAAAAGTCAGGAATGAGAAAGCAACGAACGAGCTAGCAAAGTTATGTTTGCTCGCGCGCACTATATGGAATTCACGTTATATAATGCTCTGTGTGAGAGATAACTCTGTGCGTTACAACTCAAGTGAAGCAAACTACTGGTTCTGCCAACGTTTTCAAATCCCTCCCTCCACATACACACGGACGTCCACACGCGCTGCCGCCACCAAACGGGCGCCTCTCTCTCTCTCTCGCTCTCTCTCTCTCTCATACAGTGTTACTACGCTCTCTCCCTCTCCCTTTCGTGTGGCGAAAAAAAAAAAGGAATGCTCTCGACTCACAAAACCGAATCTCCGTCCTCGTTGCACCCGATGCTTTGAACATATCTTCCATCTTGTTCGTTGAGAGAGCGTCGGGCGGCGTCCCTCCTCTACCGACGGCTGGCGCACATGCGTCCTCCGCCCAAACCGCGTCCTTCTCCTCTCTACCCGGGAACACGTTACGCTTGGCGGCGGTTGCTGCTGCCACACGCAGCAGTAGGGGCTCGACGTCACTTTGTGATGGAACCAGTCACTGCATTGATCCTCAATGTGAGCTTTCTTTCCGCTGGACACCGCACCGCACCTCACTACATCCAATGATGCTACCGTAAAACTGTTGTGTTGGGACAAACTAT
Organism: Tenodera sinensis; assembly: GCA_030765045.1. Lineage (NCBI taxonomy): Eukaryota > Metazoa > Arthropoda > Insecta > Mantodea > Mantidae > Tenodera > Tenodera sinensis. The sequence continues at coordinate 41,510,552 of CM060969.1, forward strand.
TTCCCTTTCCTCCTTAATGAAACAAATAGCTCTCTTGATTCATTTCAAACCAGAGAATGCGACGCCAAAGGATCACGTGCTTTTATCTACCGTAACTGGCGAATCTCCTTGAATAACCTTTTCTGAAACAAATGACCCTTTTTCTCAGAAACTATTGAGCTTAGATAACCGGAATTTTACAGCCCTCCAATACTCCTATTGATCCACTGATAAGTTTGTGGTTTTATGTGAGAGTAGTGGACGAAATCTTAAAAAAATTGCATTGCATATGATCAAGAACTCCAAAACGAAGAGTTGCTTAAATACTATACTTGGTATTTCACTTCAGGATCTTCCAAGGATGTGACACGAACATTTTGAAGTAAATTCCCCCACCTCAGGCTACCCTTTACATGGAACATTTTTGATTCCCCAAAATTAGCTTTAAAGTTTTGTATTAAAATACCGTATATTTAAGATGTTTTATGACAAATGAAATTTATATCCTGAATTTTTTGGAAATGTCCTCAGAAGCCCACGGCAGCCGAGGAGATTTTTAAATACCTGTTAAACTATAAGAGACAGACAAAATATTACTATACAAAATGGGAGGTCGTTATTCATTTTTTTATCTCTTGATCATGCAAAGAGGGAATTTCAAAGCCATCACATAGCAACACCATCCAAACTCTCTGCAACTGCCTGTCAGACAAACATGCGGTTGAAAGAATTTTGAAGCCTTTAGCAAACATGAACCTACAGATTTAGAATTTTGGATATTCATATGTTATGTCTTTTCGACGTTCTTATAACTGCTTTAAATCTGGCGTTTGCCTTTTTGTTGGGATATTTATCTATATTTGCTTTTCACTAGTCTTTTTATTTTATATTGAAATTTATCTGTAGCTTTTCCCATGTTTCATTTTATAAGGATGCTGATGATCAAGTAATTGACTGGCCTTAAAACTAATCATCATTCGTCATCATAATCGTCATCACATAGCGACCAGCTATTAAAGCATTTGACTATTGCTTAAAGCCTACTGTGTTCCCAATTTCGCTTTGAACCTACAAGAAGATCACATCAGCACATCAGATATTTTAAACTTCGAAACAAAATAGTTATTTCATCCGAGTACTAAATATATCACATCGATATTCACATTGAAAAATGCTCAGTCCTCAGAAAAGGTGTATAATAGTGTGTTTAACTAAGACTATTGTATGAAATTACATAGGTATTAGCTTTAGAAATATTAGATATACTGAGCAAATCGACTCGCTATAACGCAGTAATTGTCATTTAATCACTGTTGGTTTTGAAAGGGGCAATGATTTAGCATATGTCGACTAATCATTCCATATAGTAAAACTCTTCTTTTTCCTCGTCAAGGCCAAGTTTAAACAATAACTCCTTTATGCTGTAGATTAATGCGCTGGTCGTTCCACTTTAAGCTGGAACGTTCATAGCTCTTTCGTTAAACGCTACTCAATTCATCACTTCAATTCCTTCCTTCAACTGAGACGCACAAGCGTCTTCTTGGCACCAGGACTACGATATCTTATAGAACCACACGCCTTCTCCCATAATACACAAGGGCACGTATGAATTCACATATATACCTACCTATTAGTGGGCAGCAAGTAGAAGGCAGTTTTGCACAAGCGAGGATACGAAATCGATGTGGATGATAACACACTGCCCACCTGGTTTACTTTTACCGCAATAGTCACTACCCACATTGCAACTCTCAGCTGTCAGTACATTTTATTACAACAGAATTCAATGTGACTACGTTATACTACATTTGATTATATCAAACGACGTGTTTCAACCAATCATGACTGGTTATCCCACATTTTTATCATCTCCCTAGCATATTTTAATTTGTTTGCGATCATCATTTGTTTTCCACATAGATCAGTGGTGATACATTTTCCCCTTCCTAGTTACCCTTTAGTGGTGACGTAATAGGCATGAGAACAAAGAAGAATGCTGGGAGTAATCCGGCTGGAGTTTGTAACGGGACATGTTGACACCCAAGAATGACTTTCTTAGTTTGTGAAACTCGAAGAGGTGCATAAACCTATGCCAGTCACCTTTACCCTGCATGGCCACGACACTAAGCCAAAGCGAATGGAGGGGAAAAACAGGAGAGTGACCGGCGGTGTGACTTTTTGGCACCCTTGGCATGGCTATTCAAAGTTAGCTTCACCAAGAGAACTTCCAAAGGAGAAACAGACCTTTGTGGTCTGGTGGTTAGCACATTAATCTTACAATTCTCCATGTTCAGTTTCCAGTCGGAGGGAGGAATTAATCTCTAGCCTGCCTTGAATCTGGAAGTATGGATGAGAGTGAATATTGTGTGTGAATTAATGTAATAAGCAAAAAGTAGGTACACAATGCAAACCAAAGATTAACACTAAAGCGAGTGGACATAATTAGCGTTCAGCAGCTGTTTCAAAAATAAAAAGCCGCCGATGTGACCTTGGATAAGTGGCATATAAATGGAAAATAAACAGACGGAACCAGCTCGATCAATTAATTTTGTAATTCTCTAACTATGAAATATTGTACAAAATTCAACCAGTATGTAGAGAACTGATTAGAATCTTCACAGAACGTTCAATATGTAGATATGTAACTACATTTCATTTATCACATCTTTCAAATAGGTATATTATATTTTAATCTTCTCTTAGAGCCTTTTATGAAAAAATCAAAATAGAATTTATGTGTAGCGCACTTTGTGGTAAGGTAACTTTCAAATGTTTATCTAGTACATTGTTTACAATTTTTCTGAAAATGTGTTTTTGTACGTCAGGCCTCAAAACTTTCTTTGCAGTGATCTGAGTATCAACTTTTGATGGAATGCAATACTTCGCCTATACATAAGTGATAAGGAATGTAGAAGTGATATAAACGTAACACATATTTTTCTTCTATTATGGAGCACTTTTATCTACTTCCCATTCATACTATGACTCTTTCGGTGCAAGCAGCCATTCTCACCTTGGCTTGGACAATATTACCAGGTGTGGCTAATCGATCACCATTTGTATATTCAGAAGTCATTCTCGTTCTACAAAAAAGGCACTTATTGCATTATTATTGTAATATACTATCTGATTTAGTTGCTTTTTGTGATTGGGGGTGAAGAAAAGATATTATGAAAACTGAAGAAACTCCTTAAACAGTTTAAATATTTAGGATCCATAACTCAGGAATCAGGGAGTTGTTACGTAGACATGGTTGATAGATTGATACAGCAAAGAGGCGTGATTAAAGTGCTGAATGGAGTTTTATGGAGCTGGAATATTTCAAAGATGAAAATTCTCCTAACAGTTCTCGAGAGTATATTAACTTACGGGGCTAAAGGATGGATCGATATATGGTGGAAATGGAGCAGTCAGTTGCACAAAGGATTGAACGTAGGATATTACAGTGGTATGGACATGGAGAGATGGCCCAGGACATTTCTGGATTGGTCGCCGCATGGAAGGAGGAAGAGGGGCGACGTAGGACTTCATGGAAATGCAATATTCACCAGATGATAAGAAAGAGAAATCTACAACTAGGGATTGGGTTGACCGAGGAAGATGGAAACTGGGAACACTGGGAGTATACTGACAAGTGGAGAAGCTCTCAATAATAAAATAATTTCAATTGCTCTGTGTATAAATCACCGGTTACTATTTATTATATTCTGAACAGCAATGAAGGTTACAAATTATACCATTTACTATTCGTAGCATATACATATAATCAGATGCGTATTCACTCTCGAACCCCGAAGTAGACATGGTTTCTTTAACGAAAAGAAGAGGGTGTTCAGGTAGATTGGTAGGTAGATAAAGGTACTGACGTGTAAATCTGAAAAAGTTGAAGGAAGCGATATCGAAGTGAAACTTACGGCAAGCAATTCATCTTACATGGCAAATCAGTTTTCTTCTCCTTTTTCCGCTGCCGAATGAGAGAGAGAGAGCGAGCGAGTGAGAGAGATTTGTGATCTGGAATGGGATAGACCTTAGGTATAACCGCAGAGCTTCAATCCGGGTTGCAGGCAGCGTGTGTCCAGAATACTAATCGCCAGAGCACCCTATCTCTCTTCAAACTTCCGGCTTGCGGGCTACAGAGCAAGTTTACGACTTTTTAGCAGGCGAAAAGTCAGTCGATGAGCCAGGAGAAAAACACAGCGAAATATTGCTACTTGGCGTTAATCTCATGACGCGATCCTCTTCTAATTGCTACGGAAATTAATTCTGATGGGGTTTTAAAGTACACCCAAGCACGTTAGCCGCTTATGAGCTAAATGAATCCCAAATGAAGTGATGAAAACCTACTAAAGTGAGTTGAAGGTCCTTTAATGTTATGGAATAAGAGAAAGGACATCTAACAAAACAAAATATTGCATTTCTTACATTTTAAAATCATAGTACTTTCTTCAGCTAAAAGTGTTAATTACTACAAATTTCAACCAAATCATGGCGCACACAAAATTTAATGGCAGCTGATAGATAAGTTTCGTTCTTTTTTTCTTTCTCTAGAGGTGGGCAAAGGTGATCCCTGTGATTCATAAATCTTTCGCCGTGTAATTATGCAACACAATGGTACACAATCCTTTACTTAGATGATTTCAAGAGTCCAAGGGTCGTTTCGCGACCGGTATCAGTGGGGGAATAATGTCTGTGTAAACAGCGCCTACCTCATTTGTAACAAGGTATTACATGGTTTTCTTTGAGCCATTTTATAGAAGGTAGATATGCCGCATACAACGAAAAAAAACTAGTCTTTTCTTATGTGCATTGCTATATATGTTGTATACATTTTCTAATAATAATAATAATAATAATAATAATAATAATAATAATAATAATAATAATAATAATAATAATAATAATAATAATAATAATAATAATAATAATAATAATAATAATAATAATAATAATAATAATAATAATAATAATAATAATAATAATAATAATAATAATAATAATAATAATAATAATAATAATAATAATAATAATAATAATAATAATAATAATAATATAATTAAAATATAAGTAATAATTTGTTATGATTCCAGATTTAGAGTGTGTCAATGTTCTAGAAGCTTTACAATCTAAACATAATAACATACCATTTGATCACTCTCTTAACCAATAAATCAAATTATGAAATACTTATTTCAAATGTACAAAATCACTTGATACTGTGCCAGAGGATAAACTAATTAGTAGTAGTCCCATTCTTGAAGAGTTAAAACCCGAGTTAACTTCACATGGATTCTATGATTTCAGGAATCTTGAGAATGACACTTCAATGTTTGTTAACCCTTTTACTGTAGATGTAGTTAATGCAAGAGTTAACTGCAATGTGAACTCTTAGATCTACAAACAGATTTGGTTAGAAAAAAAAAGGTGCAGAGATTTAGTTAGCACAGACGTATTCAAGGACCTGTGTAAGGTAATATAGGTTCGTTTGAGAGAATGTGTTCCTTCTGTTACACTGTTACAGCAATATTTTGCTCCACATATGTCTGTAAACATGTTTTTCCTCTGATGAACATAGAAAAATCAAAATTGAGATATTTCAGATAACCACCTATCAGCGTATCTGCATATTGCTGTAACAGATATTACGCCAGAGACTGAATGTCTTCTTATATGTTCAGATGATTTCACATATTAAAGAATGATCACCTCTTTTCTGTCCGAAACAACCGCGTTGATTGTTAACTGTATCAATCCGCCACTGTGAACAGTTTAAGAAGCGAACAACAAGCAAGAATGTTACGCGGGTTGCGTGCACAGTGGATTCGGAGCAGACAAAATTCTGGCCACCCCTGCTACTGCACACCTATAGTAAGTAGGGGAAGTATTGTACTCCGCCCAAAAATTCTATGTCGAGATTTCACCGGAAATATATGTTTTGAGACCCCCTGAATCCAAAAAAAAAAAATGTATTTTTAGAAAAAAGGTGCGTATGTCTCTATAAACAGCACAACTGAAATACGAAAAGTTGGTTAAAAACCAAAGTTGATACTGAAGTTTAATATTTTTCAATAGTGCGACACGAAGATTTTGAAGAAAATTCCTCCACCCTAAACTACCCTTTACATGGAAACAATTTCGAAACTTTTTTCTTAACATTTTCTAACGATGTTGATTAAAGTGCCACATATTTAAGATATTTTTATAGCAAATGACGGTATATTTTGAATTTTCTTCCTAAAGAAGAAAACTTCCTGTTTACTCTCGATGAATTTTACATAACTGATAAAGCGTAAGAGATAGACTACAGCAATTGTATATCTCATTAAAACACAATTTATATCCAAATGCAGTTTCTTTGTACTGTGAAGAATTTTGGAGGTATTCCTTGTTATTTGTGGAGTGTTTTAATGCTTAGAGCTTTCTCAAATGGAAGGTCGTTATTCACTTTTTTATCTTTTGGCCGTGTAAAGAGAACAGAATTTCAAAGGATTCATATAGTGACCAGCTTTAAAAGATTTGACTATGGCTCGAAGCCATATCCCCATATTCCTTTGTACCTACAAGAAAATTAGTAACTAGATAATTTCTACAAACTTTATCTCGATTAACATGAAGAAGATTAAGGAATAAGTGTTTGTAAAAATAGTGCCAGAGTAGAGAAAGTCATATGAGTGCAACACATCAGATTTTTATTTGAAATTGGCAAATCTTCTTCTGTTGTCCGCACTTCCCCGTATAGTCAATCAAAATGTGTGCACGTACTGTACAGAAATCTTGGATATTAATGCACAGTTAAATATGTTTAACTTCTCAGAACTTTGACATGCAGTTTAATTACACCGTGGTGATGAATTTACACAATTCCTCCTTAACCTCGAAACCAAAACCGTTAGAGAGAAAATTACTTCCTAGATTGTGAACCGGATTGCTTGCTCCACATTCCAAATAAATTGTTTATTTGTATTTTGCCAATTCATCAACTTCAAAGGAGTTAAATTAACGTTACAAAATTCACCTTCCAAAACACCTGCAAAAAGTTTATGTACATTCCTTGGGCAGCTTCAGCAATCATAAAGAGTAGTTAAAGAAACATTTAAAAGTTTTAATGAGCTCTGCAAAGTGCCTCCTCTTATTCGCCCACTTTGCTTGAATTCTTTTGATGTGGCCGCGAGATTTGGTGCAAGTCGTCTGTCATCGAAACCTGTTTCTGCATCACGAGTGCTTTCCAAGAGCCTCGCTGCTCCTTGGCACTGCCTCAACTTCAGCTCCTGGAGGTATTGCAATAAACGACGGTAATTACACAATTTAAGTGAGTAATTAATATAATCTAAGACGTTTCAGCTTTGTAATAAATAACAGTAATCAGATTACAATTAAGTTAGTTCTCTACAAAGAAGTTCAGTTCTTTATCCACTATGGCTGTTCCATTTGCACAGGTCGTTTGCACATTCTTCCTGGTCTTTCTAATAATCGAAGATTTTTCTTCTTCTTTGATTTTTGTATATATATCACAAACAAAAATTGTAACTTCTGCATGACATTGCAGGTGACCATAAAGATCCAGAATACAAAGATATACGACAAAGTCAAATTTTAAGAAAAAAAAAAAAAAAAAGATTAAAATTAAGATGCAAAATATCTAAAGAAACATTAAATGATTATAACAAGAAGATAACAGTTAACACATGGAATATAAGTGATTATTTAAAATGTATAAAGAGTCTTTTAGAACATGTAAAGATATATTTACAATTTCGGACCATTGCACACCCAGTGCTTTGAGGCAAGCACTTGTGAATTTAAAACATGTTCCGCGGGCACCAAAGAGTAGTCCTTTTACCTCCCATGCATTTTCAGGTACGTTATATCTCTCACTAAGGTGAGGAATGCATGGTTGGTAGATGGCTTCCTTTTCCTCGTTCACCTGTGTCGCCTGCTGTAAATGTTGCTCCATTCTTACTGTTGGATCAAGAATGAGACCCTTTCCTTCATCCCTCTTGATGGCTATGATATCTGCTCTTCGATGGCTACCATACTCAGACAGGCAATGGACCTCTTCATAGACCTCCCAATTGGCTCTACGAAGGGCTGTAGAAATGGATGAACGCACACGGTGTACTCAAGTAAAAAACCCACAATTCCAATTTCATTTCCCTTAATTCGAAGCTTTTATTCAAAATTTTTGTTGAAAATTAATCTAACCACCGAAATTTAATATAAATCATCCATTTGTTTCTGTAAAACAGGTCATCGCTCTGGGGTTATTTGTTTTATCTGGATGCAGGGGCGTAATAGCTTTCTTGCCTGCCGGCCTTGAAATTCTTTATCTGCTCCTGTATCCCTTTGTTTAAAACATGTGCGCCTTTAGTTGTAGCTTGAGTTTCTTGCTGTTCAGTGTTGCAAATCCATTCTAGTAAACCTTGTGTCCAGTATAAGACTAATTTCTGCGGAAAATGGCGCTGTCATTCGAGAAGTTGAAAGGGGTTTGAACAAACAACTGAAATCGAGAAAGAATACGGGACACCAACGAACCTTGTCAAATTATCTGAAGAATAAAGAAAAAAATTTAAGCAGTGCCTCGAGTGAAAATAGGAAGAGTCGAAAAAGAGTGAGACAAAAGGAAAATCCTAATGAATGTATGGACCTGTATTGTTAAAATGTCTATTTTAGACGTAACTTTTTTAATTGACATTTTTGGATATTTCGAACTTTTTTCTCGTACCTTCAGTTTCGAACTACCTAAGTCTACTACTGTACCTAAGTTAATGTCATAATCTCTAATAGTAATTGGATATTCTGGTATTTTTGAAGCATTAGAATTTAAAAAATCTGATGTGTTGCACTCACATGACTTTCTCTACTCTTGTACTAACCATTCTTACAAACTCTTATTCCTATATCTTCTTCGTGTTAGTTAAGATAAACATTTGTACAAATTATCTTATTGTTTATTTCCTTGTAGGTGCAAGGGGAATGTTAGAACACAGAAGGCTTTGTGCGATAGTCAAATGTTTGAGATTCTGTTGTCTTTGCACACTTAACATATAAACAAATGAACAACGATGATCCATTTCACGAAAGTTCTAAGTTTTCCGAAACTCACACACATAACAAGGAATATCTCCGAAATGGTTCACCCTACAAGAAAATTTATTGAGAAATAAATTGCGTATTTTAGCAAGATCTACATTTTTTGTAGTGCAAGATTTTGTCTATCTCTAACGGTTTACCAGTTATGCAAAAGTCGTCCAGAGTAAATACGACTACAGGGGCTATAGCCAGAAAATTCAAGATATACATTTCATTTGTCATAGAAATATCTCAAACATACGACATTTTAATCAAAATCGTTAGAGCCATTTTCAAGAAAATTAAAATTTTCGAAAAAATTTCCATGTAAAGGGTAGTTTACTGTGGGGCTATTTTCTTCAAAATCTTCGTGTCGCATCTTTGAAAGACATTAAAGTTAAATACCAAATTTGGTTTTTAACCGACTTTTCGTTTTTGAGCTATGCTGTCCACAACTGACAGACTAACACACAGACACACAGACGCACACACGGACCTTTTTCTAAGAATGCTTTTTTTGGATTCAGGGGTCTCAAAACACATATTTCTGGTGAAATCTCGACATCGAGTTGTTGGGTGGAATACAATACTTCCCCTACTTACCAGTAGAGAAAGTAAAAAGGAGAGCAAAAAGGGAAGATTTGTTAACAAGGTTAATTCCATATACTAAAACTTTTTATAAATAGATATAACTAACGAGCTATATTAAAAGGCGGGGAAGACATTTAGCAACAGTAGTGTTGAACAATCACGAAAACCGAAGGAAGAAAAGCGAGTAGGTATAGAAAACTGTGTGAATGTAATGCGCTGCATTTCTATTTCAGTTGCAGACATTGCATGAATTATATGCTCAAAGGCGGTTACAGAAGGATGTATGTATATGTTACGTAAAGGAAAAAGAAATAGAGGGAAACCCTGTGAATGTAATAAGTTACATAGTAAAATGGATAGCATAAAACTCTTCTCCATGACAATATACATAAACGTGCCAATGATCGGCCAAGCAGTTTAGGAATGCATACATTTTATATGACCATTAACTTAGGGACAAAACGCAAAGGAAACGTCAGGATGGTTGACATCCCTAACCTCACTTTCATTGCACGAGAGGATCAGCACGCAACGCCAAGTGAGTGGCGATGCATGCCCGCGAGCGTCACGACTCCGCCCAATAGCCATTAGCCAAATTGAAGTGGTAGCCAACCAGCACACAACACACGTTCTGATTGGATCATCACGTTCCTACATGATTGCTAACACTACGCTCAGTCTGCCCGCAAATGATGAATTGCACGAGAACACTGTGTTTATACAGATATGTACTTACATACCGGAAGATACTCCGTGAATTTATTCCAGTGTGCATGATGATTATTGTAAGGGCGTGTATTACAAGGAGAAAAAATCTATACACAAAGTTAACGGCAATTTCAGGACCAAAAGTATACATGTGTTCGAAAAGATTAATGTTATTATCCAGGAATGTTTTTAAAAGTTAATCCGTTGTTCTGAATGCTTAATATATGGAAATCAAGTAGAAAAGCCCAAGTAATGTGCAATAATTTTACTCATTTTACGTAGAAATGTCAAGCCCTCTTTTTAGCACTACAGTGGTATTGCTGGCTACGGACTTTGATTCGATACTCAGTCCGAATGTGGATTTTCTGTGCTAGGAGTGCATTCAGTCCCATGAAGTCCTTAACGACCAACTGAAGAGCTACCTATTTGATGTAATCAAGCAACTCAAAGTATTGAAAACCGTGCCTTATTGGCAAGTTAAACTTATGCCATTACAATTTACTGTATTCTGACTAAAATTATTTCCTATTTGTATAGGAACCTGGATTAGCTGTTTAAATCTGTCTTAGTTTTACTTACCTTTCTTTCTTTCTTCTGAACGCAGAAAATTTGAAACTGCCAAAGTGTTTTCTGTTAATGCTGTTAGTGCCAAAGTAAGTAGTTTTACATATTGCTTGTAACTGCTTATATGTAATTAGCAACTTGTGTCCGGATTATTAAAGTCCCACATAAAAGAGGTTCTTGTGAAAGCGATGTCTTGGGACTCCTTTGGAGTATGCAATAACTTCGAATAACTTTTATATTGTTTTTAACCATTATTTCGCCAATTTGAATGCCCACATAAATTTCCAAGCAGGTAACTGAAACCAAAAATGATTATCTATATCTAAATTTAACAAAAGAAGCTTGTTTAAGCTATCACTTTTTGTAGATAATCATAAGATATTTTCTACAGAGCTAAGTTTCGGCACCAATAGGTCAATTCGTGAATATATCACGAGTTAATTTGCACCTATCCCAATTTCTTTTGGATCTATTAGGCAGAAAACGTTTTGAAAAATAGCAGCTATGACAGAAAGTAACTTCGAAATGGAAAACAAAAACAAAACAAAAACCACTACCTATGTGTAATACGTTCTCATGCCAAGAATCACTAAACGCACCACCCTAGACACTGCATTAGCTATGCCACATAAAATAAACGATTTTTATCGGCAGAAAGAGTTACAGACGGGCGCACAAAGAGTTTGCTTTTTCGAAGTTTTGTTATCTTGTGCACAAAGGGAAGTTCTGACAGGGTAAGAGAAATAAAAATGAGGATTAGACGCGAGTAAAGTGAAGAGAAAGCGGGAACGGCGGGAACGAGGGGGCACAAGTCCGACAGTGCATGGCAGAAGTTAATTACACGGGCTTCTAGTTTTCTGTTTCGCCCCTTTGCCACGAGAGAGAATTTTCACCGAAGCGCTGAATCCCGTGATCTGGCAACCTACGTGCAGAAGAACACAGCGCCCGTTCTCCCTCCACATCCCCGCTCGCTATTGCCATGCAGTATAAAAGTTGTTGCCTTCTTTCTTTCCATTAACTTGCTAATGCATGCATCGGTTCACTTGTAAAACAAAAACTTCTTTGTTTTGCAGTTTACACTTTCAAACAGCGCGTTGTTCAAAAAACTCGATGCTCTTCCAAGAACAAGAAAGAACAGCGATGCCCCTCTTTTCTCTTGTGAGCTAATGACGTCACAATGTCGCTCATCCTTCGTTTAGTGTATGAATGACTCAATGACTTAATCACAACTTGCGGAACGGAACTTGGCACCTCCACCGAAAGGCAATCTTTGCCTATGCCCCTAGCGGGACACCCCTCGAGAGGATGGATGAGGTGAATGGATCCGAAGGCCGATTGAAACATTGCCACGATAGCGCAGAGGGCACGGTGCTTGTATTTTCCCAATTAGAAGCATCCCGGCGGAGGCTACTTAAGCCCGGTTTCTCTCCCACCCCTTCAGATTCGTATACTCAAAGGGGTTACGGGACTTGGAAACCGGCTTTCCTTCTCCCTCCATCTTGTCCCGTCCCATGAGCGGCCCGTAAACCAGTAGGTTGGCCTTCCAATCTGGGAATAATATTTTCCGAGAGTATGTTCGCCCTGCTGTGCTCCTGCCCGACGCTCGCCGACTCTTCCAATCCTGAAAGAAACCTAATGGGATGAAGGGTGAAATGAAATGATTAATGTAACGAAATGGAGAGTCAGGAAATTCGGAGGATATGAAAATCCTTTCCGGCACATCGTCACAGCCAGAAATTTACACTGCTAGTGTAAATTCTGGGACGGGGCGGATTAGCGTGTTGTCTTGGCTGATGGGCTCCCTGCCCTTGAGCAGATGCTCCCAGTTAAGGCTAGCCGAATCAGCCGCCCTACTCGTTGCCGAAGCTGGGGCCAATACGGCCACACGACCGACGCCCCACTCTGCCACTACTGTGGTGCTAACACCATCACCGCACACTGCACCAGCCACGTCGCCCCATGTATTTGGCATGTGCAATTGCACCGGTCACTTCACGAGCCAGGCGTGAAGCTGCGCCGTTAGCCGGGTGCAACACAAATGTGGCCCTCACAACAGCCAGTCTCCGACTCCCAGACCATCACCGTCACACATCAACCGCACACCAACACTAACCACCAAACCGCCGACCAACAAGACGCCACCTACAGCAGTCTCCACATCTCCGTACTCCACAACACTGTGGCTCTGCGGAAGCTTCCGGAAACCCTTCAGATTCTCACCGACTAGGCTGCAGCATGGGAAGCAGCCCCGACTCGTGAAGAACGCCCAGGAAACCACCCATAACGTGCAAACTACGCTACCAGCCTCAGTCACCAACAACAAAAGCCCCTGGAAGAGATCGTACAAGGACACACTATAGCTCTGGAAGTCAGACTCAGCACATTGAAAGCATTCTAACATTCCCTAGACCTCTCCTTTCTTCCACAGTTCCATACATGCCCTACTCAAGTCGCAGGTCGCTGTCGGGCATCGACCATAACATTCGACCTGCCCCAGCCCAATGCTTCATTTGTTATCATGCACTTGCAATTATTCGGTTTGCTCCTGCGGTAACGGGCATTGCTCCATCCCAGAATTAAAATAAACAGCATCACCACAGAATTACCATGTTACAGAGTATATTAATGTTAATTTTAAAAAATCATCTCAGCTTTTAAATATCTAAGTGTATACCAAGGTTCATTTAGAGCTTGACGGATGATGGAGAATGTCCTTGTTAGAAGGTTATTGAAATTTTCCACAAACTATACGGAAAATGTTCCTTAAACATATGAAGACTACATAGAAAGAACATTCTAAGTTTGAAAATTGAGCACCTGGCAGTCCAGGCACGTTCCTAAGTATCTATTCCTTAAGTGTAGCAATGTTTATCGCGAAAGAATGCAAATTAAACCCAGCTACATTTATTTTAGTAGTTAACGCTCAGACACGGGAATTCTTAAGCAGATTCCTTAAAGTTATCTGCACTCGAACCAAAGACTACAAAACAATAAAGGTCAAGGGTCACTAAAAGGCAGTTAAAAATTGGTTGGGAAATTGTTTATCTACGACTTCCCTGTGAATTTTTAATCTTATTTCCTTTCATTTATTCTAGCTTCATTACTTAGAAGTGATGATAAGAGTTTGGAGTTTCATTTTATATTTTTATTATTCAGCTCTGAAATGAGTGTGTAATTTCAGAAAAAAACACCATTATTATTACAATTATTATTGTTGTTGTTGTTACTGCTATAACATGAAGTTAATGAAATAGGGGAATTTATTTACTCTTAGATGAATAATTGGCCGCCTCCGTAGCGCAGCTGGCAGCGCGCTTGCCTGTGGCGCGGAGGACCCGGGTGCGATCCCCGGTACCCCTCTGGGAGGTCTGGCACGGGGTGCACTCAGCCTCGTTAGGTCCCGGGGGGACCAATTGAGGAGCTACTTGATGGAGAAGTAGCGGCCCCAGGTCGAGAAGACCGCATAACTGGCCGGGAGGGCTCGGGGCGCTGACCACGTCCCACCCTCCAGTACTGCACCTCACCAATGACGCCTGTAGTGGGCAGAGGTGGGGGACGCAGCGGCTGGGCGGTAGGCCTTGGCCCTTCGTGGGCTGTCGCGCGGGGTTTACATTACAGATGAATAATTAGTGATATTTAACAGTCAACGGAAGTTACAAGTTACCAAACTATTAAAAGCAACTTATTTGCTTGCAGGAGCAATGTTTTGGAAATTCTTAGAAAGGCAGAAACAGAAAGCGGACGTTTAAGGGTGTTTAAGTTAAAAGAATACGCTACACTAATATCAATAGGAAGAGTAGTGTCAAATATTTGACTGACTTGTGCGGTTCACTTGACATCGGTCTGGCCCTACCGAAGTGTGTCAAAATCATCACGAACATCATTGGAGGTCAACCTGCTGCTGGAACCACCGGAAGTACTTCTTAGTACCATGGTTTGGCAACGAAACATTATATCAGTCCAATGTGACCTCACAAACAGTGGATGTCTCCAGAAATGCTCTGTGAGTACAAATCCTGAGTTTCAGTTTCTGGTTAAGTTTTTGATTGTGGAGGAGCTAGTAGAAGCAAAGTCACAAATTCTCTTTCCGTTCTCATTAATTATTGCGTTCTTTCCCTCCCCCGACCCTCCCGGGAAAAGTTTCGTTGACGTCCAGAGAAGGCACGCCCTTAAAACCCCCTCACTTTGGCTTAATTACCTCTCCAATCTTTTACATTTCGCCCCTTGCCCCTTCACCATTTCGCCAGTATTTTTCTTATTACAAGAAGTAAGAACAGAAGAAGACACTCCCTGTGATAGTTGCCGCATTCTACACGTATCATTTGAAATAACGTCACAAGTTATGAACTAATCTTATGGAGAATCATATATAGACAGGCTTTCAGGATCCAAGATTGATGTAAAGATATTTGATCATCTAGACTGGACTTTTTTAACATCAGGAACAGACTCTTAAGTTTTCGTGGAGACCAAGGAGAGACTTTCCAAAAGTACATCCAAAGAAACCTCATTCTTCAGGGAATCTTGGTTGATTATCCCTCAACAATTTTAAAAATCGGGGTCTATAGTTAACGATATCTCCTGTTTAGTGTTACAGCACTCAAAGTTAATTAAAACAGCTGCAGTTTTTCGAGCTGTTGGCTATACTGTGTAGTGGATTAAAATGGTAGTAAAATACAAAATTAATATGTGACATATTACCGGCTTGTGATGAATTGGACAATGCCAGAAGCATGACATTTGTTTTTAGAACAACTTACCGCACCAAAATTTGTTCTTAAGAGTAATATTTACATTTGTACAACCTAACTACTCTATGTAATGTAATGTAAACCCCGCGCGACAGCCCACGAAGGGCCAAGGCCTACCGCCCAGCCGCTGCGTCCCCCACCTCTGCCCACTACAGGCGTTATTGGTGAGGTGCAGTACTGGAGGGTGGGACGTGGTCAGCGCCCCGAGCCCTCCCGGCCAGTTATGCGGTCTTCTCGACCTGGGGCCGCTACTTCTCCATCAAGTAGCTCCTCAATTGGTCCCCCCGGGACCTAACGAGGCTGAGTGCACCCCGTGCCAGACCTCCCAGAGGGGATAAAATCCCCATGCTGGTACCGGGGATTGAACCCGGGTCCTCCGCGCCACAGGCAAGCGCGCTGCCAGCTGCGCTACGGAGGCGGCAACTACTCTATATTAGTGTGAAATATCTTTATCTGGGGGTAAATTGAGAAAGTATGCAGTTCACTGCTTAAAAGCAGGCAGCCAAATGATGACATCCCTCTGTGTGTGAAATTTAACCAGCAGGAGGAGAGGATGTGGGTAGGAAATCGGTCTAAACTAAGTAACAAAGTGGGTTAGTCGGTGAAATAAACGCAGAATCCCCTTATATAAAAAAATCTGCCAAGAAGGAAATGTCTGCTCCAAGACTGAAGCACACAAATAAAGTGAATAACCCTACCACAGTAACACTTTGCCTCCACAAAGAAACAAGGTGTTAGATGACATTTGCCACACAGACAGAAGGGGAGTGGTTGTTAGCACACGGCGGTATGGCATCAACCAAAGCAACACTTGTTTTTTAATGCACAACATAATCGTAGCATAACTTGCTCTTCTTGGGTTCTCTTTCAGAATCACAATTACTCTGTATTGTCAAGTTTCACTGTTAAACAGCAAGCATATACAACAAAAACGCTCTGAAATACAATATTGACGTGATTGGCTAGGAATCACGTGACCAGACATGACAGAGGTTTTGCTAAAGGAAACTCCAAGAGTAGGTCAAACTCTAATTGAAATTGAGCTGACTGCCGGGGAGTAGAAGAGAATAGTGAGTCACATTTCACCGAGTCCAAGTACCCCGTCTAGATAACAGAGCAGAGTCGTTTCTGATATGCAAAACCCTGCCCAAGAAGATACCATAAATCTAACTGCCACGCGACCTCATATTAGACAAGGGACCAACAAAGGAAGACCAAGCAGATCCTTCAATATATATATATCACGGCCTTTGCACACAATAATTGCTAAAGAGGTTCTCCAAAACAGAAAAAGGAAATGAGGGTGCAAAAAGTTAAATAAAAGCGAAAACAACTGGAAACATTTGTTCCTGCTACTGTCATTGTGATACGGTGAAGCTATGTGATAAGGTAAAACAAACCACAGATGCTTAAACGACCCAAATTTTAAATTCCATGTCCAGCCGAGTGAAACACTGACTGTTGTTTGATAAAAGATCTGCTCTTCAATCTCCCTCTCGAAAGAAGCTTGGGTATGTGTGAATAAATTCTCTTCTGAACTTAAACTAATAACCGTGTATATAAAGATTTTATTACTATATATTGAGCATGGGTACAGCAACACTCAAAAATCCGAACTACGGATTGTCGATTTCTTCGGATTTTGGAACATAAAAAATCACCAACACTTTATTACCTTTAAATATATATTGTACGATTTTGGACACTTTCACTGAGTTATAAACAACACTGAGTACAGCAAAAAATACTAGCTAGATTTAAAGAACACTGATATCTTTTGAAGCTTTAATGGGCTTTGTTTCTTTGCAGCCAAGCCTCGAACTTATCGAAGACATGCAAGCTAAGATACTGCATATCTAGGCATATTTTCCAATCAACTTACAGCAGTTACTAGAGCATTGAAAGCTTCAGCATGAGTAGGCCTAACATTTTCTTTATCCTCGTTTTGATAATCTAGTCTTGACCTACACGTTCTCTCTCTCTGTTAGGCAGTCAATATTTCGTCGTTTAAAATTAGGCAGCCAAAATAATTTTGGTTAATATTCAACCATACGTTAGCATTATTTTTGAAGTCCAGTATGGCATGACCATAAAAAGTCAGTCAAATCTTGGAATCGGGTTCAGATTTTGGACGTTTCGAATTATTGACGTTCGGATTTTTGACATTCTACTGTAATGAGTATGAGCATATGAGCTATTTCTCAATTTATACTCGGGTTTACGCAGATAGTTTGGTTCCAAAGCATCGCAAATGAGGAAGTCACCTCACCTGATTCGTTTCACAAGTTCTTTGATCCAAAAATAAGACAGTGGAAAGAGATGTAGGTATTTCTGGGAAGAAAGGGGTTGAGTTTGGTTGATGGAACGAGATCCTGCAACTCCCGAAGGAGCGGACAGTCAAAGAACCGGGAAAGAAGACGTAGATATATATGGGAGAGAAGCTGCACTTGCTAGTGTGTTACTCAAGGTGAATTTATGAGGCGCGGAGAGGCGACAGACGCACAAGAGCGACTGGGAATTCTGCCCTACGAAGAAAAAGACTTGTCTGTCCCTCCTGTAGCACCGCAACTTCTTTTTTC
Organism: Tenodera sinensis; assembly: GCA_030765045.1. Classification (NCBI taxonomy): domain Eukaryota; kingdom Metazoa; phylum Arthropoda; class Insecta; order Mantodea; family Mantidae; genus Tenodera; species Tenodera sinensis. Next base: position 41,528,790 of record CM060969.1, read on the forward strand.
TCAAGGACTCATTTACAGTTAGCTTCTGTAAGAAGATAGGATTCGTTCTTACCAGCACAATCAAGCTTTTGTGTCTGAAACCCTTTAAACACCGGAGCCGCCTTGGAAATCCTCGGATATCTCTTTCAGTCGACGTTTTATTTATATTCGACAATATCCACGTGCGTTTCCCCTGTTTCTCTTGTCTATCTGGCCGTTTTGGAAATGAACTGAAATTTTAATAGACGAATTATGTTCTCCTGCAGAAAAAGAAAAACAGATATTGGGATTTCGTTGAAAATGAGTTGAAATCTGAGTAGAGGAAGAATTGTATTCTCCCTTAAAAACAAAAGAAAAAGAAAACATGGGATTTAATCCAAAATGCACGTTTTGAAAACCATACGAGAAGATCGGGCAAGCACAAAAGTGTGTATCTATGTATGCATATGAATGTGTGTGTGTGTGGGGGGGGGGGGGGGGGCAGGCGCACGCAGATTGGGTGATAAAACCGACCAAAACAGTGAAATGAAATTGAAATTCGGTCAAATTACTATTGTAGCAATGAAACGGTAGTAAATTAATTTTTATTCTTTTGTTATATGTTTTCGTCTGGCGACTCTACCTTGATATGTAAAAAATATACAAATTTTAGTGAGATTAAATACATTTAATAGTACGTATGTCTTTGCCTTTGTAATGAACTAAAAATGATTGACATACAGGTATATGTGTTTTTTATTATTAACACTCACTCCCACAACTCCACTAGAGTTGTTCAGTTAAACACGGAGAATATTCTCTGTCTTCTTTTACCCACTTTTCACCCTCCTTGTGTCTCACTCTGTATTAACATTTTTATCTTCCTTTCTACTCTGTTCTCCGTCTTTCTTCCACTGTTTCTCTTTCTCCATTTTCTCCCATCTCTGTGCAAGTGCATGTAATGGCGATTTTTCTGACGTGATAAATATACACTTTCAACAAATTGTGCACAAATTTTACCTGCTCTTCATGCTTACGAAACGATGGGATCTAAACTGTTTATAGTAGAAAATGGTTTTCGTACACTGATAACAAAGGACTGGAATAGCTCAAATATCCATCTTCACAAAACTTGTCAGCAACATAACCATTATACCTTTTCAAATTACTAATAATAAGGCTGAGGCTTCCATTTTATAGCTTTATCCCATTAAGCCCGTCTTTTGGAACAAGTAATTAATAGACACTATATGATATTTTTAAGTGGTACCTAAGTATACTTGCTATACAGCAGGTATATACCAAGTTTAATAATTATTTGGGCCATTCTTGCCTTAAAAGATGGCGCAAACAAGAATGCAAGTATTCCTTGTTCAATGTATGTGTATCGTTTCTCAAAAATTAAAAATTACCAGAGAAATTTTATTTAGAATTTAATGAATAATCGAAAACACGAGTTGAATGTAACATTTAAGATTTATCCCATTATTAATTTTTTAATTCTTCCATTTACACAAAAAATCTACGGCTAACAAGCAACAAAGAGTGCTAAAATAAGGGATAAATGAAGTAATTGGCATACTTCAACAGGGTAACAGAAAAGTTTGCCTGGTTGCAAACGAACTAGCAAAGAATTCCTTTGAAGCGGAGGTGGAACTTCGAACATAATGCAAAGGGAAAGTGATGAATTAAAGTAAGCCAATACGAGACGTTTGCGAACGCCGGTGAAGGGGAGTTCGGCCCCAGAGAGGAAATGGGGAGGGTAGGATTCCTGTTAATATAATTGCAACAACCACGTGGAATGAGAAACGCTCTAAAACAACCTAAGCAATCAGGAGTAAGAAGAGGAAAGCAACACAAGAGAAATCAAATGCAGTGAACTGTGGTAAACAGAATAAATTATGTATGGGAGTCACTTAGGCAAACCTCCATGAAACCTTTAAGGCAAGTGATTTTAAAGCAAAATTCTCAACACATGTAGGTATCAAAGTTTTTAATAGAGGTATTTTTAAGTGGGTTTTCTACGTAAAGCACCTATCATCACTCAAATCGCGTGTCTGCTGCAGAAATTCATAAACCTCTACACATATGAAATTGGAGGTTTATACTGTGACGCTGGCTGGTAGGCTCCGCCTAAAAGAGAGCCAAGACCAAGCCACCTCACACCACTTCGCGACGAGTGGATGGCATAACAATGGAGCGCGCAGCCTTGTTTATGGAGAGGTGAATTTAGAGAAAAATCCGTGATACCTCATTCTTGTCTATATAAGTGAATGCGGATGAAAAAGGCATTCTTCGGAATCGTGAAGTGTTGAATGAGACAACTGTTAGCTACCTTTAAGTGTGTCAGTTTTGAGAAAATGTTGTGCATTGTCAGAGACAGTTGCGGACATTGACTCGTAGCGTCGGAGTTTTTGTTGTGTAAAGAAGCTTTAGTGAGTATGATGGTAGGCAGCAGTTTGTGAGACAAACTGAAGTATTTGGCAAGATTGTCATTGGAGAGAACAGCTGTAAACTGTAAGGTCACGAAGAACTGTAGATTGTATTAATGATAAAACACAAGTATGTTTTGTGCTTTAGTTTTAGAAGAGAGATAAAGTCATAAGAAGAAGTAACTAGGCTTGTCCATTGACACACTGGTATCAGAAGTGGGATTTGTCACATTGTCATTTTGTTACAATATGATAAAGTTTTGAAGAAAGTATATTTCAGAATTGATTGAAACGGTATAATTCTGAGAAGAAAAAAACTATATAATAATCTTGCAAAAGTACATTTTAAGTATATATGTTCACTTATTTGCGATTTTGTGTCTTTGTATTTGTTTACATTGGGTTTTCTTTATTAACATGCAATTCAAACCCACATTTACATTCTCACTCATACTTCCATACTCCAAGGAGAATGGCAAATAATTTAAACTCAGGACCTTCGGATTTGGTAGGTAGTATGCTACCACCAGACCAGAGAGGCAGTCCTTTTAATTTTTGATGATTTTAAAATCTGCAAAAAATAAACCAGCATTAATAATAGTTCACCCCTGTTAACAGCAATCTACATACGTCAAAGTGAAAGATTTCAGATTCTTTTTGGGCCTATTTGTATTTCCTATCTTGCCAATCTGTTAATGTTTCTGTTATGTCCTTATGCTCGCGGAAGGACTATAATCAGCGAAACACCAAAGGCAAGCGCTCTGGAAGTCTGGAGATTATAGCCACGAGAGCCGACAAATCAGTAGCTTAAAGAGTATCAACCACATTTTCTGCACTTAACAGGAGCTACAAATGTACGTACGGATGGGTAGAAAGTAAAATAACAAATGCTTTACAGAGTTGTAAAGTAAGCTGTTGTAAGTGTAAACTGTTTTTGTTTCTGAACTGGATAAGATGTTTTCCGTGCCCAAATTAACCATAAAGGATGTTGAAGTAATGATAGAATACCATAGCTGTATCACATCAGATGGTTCCGTGGGAAGTGTAAGGTTACGGGGTTCGATTCCCGGCGACCCTTCACTTAGAAGGCCAACATTGGGGTAGTCTCTCACCCGCCATGACTTATTTTCCTTTCATCCTGTTTGCTTCTGCCTAGAGAGGCTGATGGTAATACCGCGTAGCCACCTCACTGGGCAGGAAAGAGTATGAAGGGAGTGCTGCCATACCTGCATCTTAAAGTAAGACCGCCTGTCGCCAAGGAAACCCCGCCAGTAATACAAAGTAAGCAGTTAATCCCGAGTATGCTTCTGTTACCGTAAGAAAATACTAAGCATTCAAATTAGGCAAGTACAAAACTTTGATTTAAATTCTAGGTAACTTTTAATAACTGATCCCAACAATGAATTTCAATACTATAAAAATAAAAACAAATGCTATTCACATCAAAGTGAAGAAATGCCTTTAAAGTGGAAGATCTTCTTTTACATTATGCTAGTAAAGAATACAGTTGACCGGTGTTTATCACGTGAGAAGTGCAAAGGGCTCTTTCTCTTTCTCCATATATCCGGTATGGCTGCGTCGCCCTCCCACTTCGCCCTACACTCCTAAATCAATACTCGTCTCCTTCTGAAACCCCCGCTTTTCCCTGCACCCCCTCCCCAAACACACTGCCTTCAACATCTCATCCTATACCAGCCATTAAAAACACCGAGCTCCAAGCTTGTTTACATTCAACAATTTTCCAGCAGTGTTTTGACCTCTTCTGGAAAATAACGGCTTAGTGTTACACAAGGATAAAATTGCACGATTTACTCATCCTAAAAACTCTTCCCTCCAATCAAAGTTGTTTTACTTGAAAATGCCACTTATTTTTAAAAATAAGCAGTCCAGGCGCAAAATATAATGAATAGGACCCAGATTCTGATGACTAGTCATAGGAAAGTCCAAGGAAATAAGGTTGAACTGTTCGTAGACCGTATATAGTGATATGGTGGTTGTTACCCACCCCCTCCCTTGTACAGTTTTTGGCGTTTGCAGACAGCATTCGATCTGCGTGTCAGTGACGCTTGACCGGTATTATCTTGCGTTCTTTGGAGAGAAATAGTTTGAGTGTTGACAACTAAAGGCAACTGCTTAAGAATTCCTATGCCTGCTGATGACATATACTTTAATTATACCACTAGGGGCATTGCTAACGAATACGTAAACCCTTATCATGAATACCAGTTTATAAGAAAGCATATTTATGAGATTATTTTGATAATTTTATGCCATTCTTATTAAAGGCTTTTCTTTTGGACTTTATGTCATTCTTTTGTCATTTTCAGCCCTTTGCGTCTTGTTTAGTCATTTTTTCAACTCGGACCTAGCATATAAAAGAGTTCTGCATTAGGACGTAAGGATAACTTTTCAAGCATCAGAAATTTAACTATTCGGGTAAGAAATAAGAGTAATTTACCCATATTTTGATTGCATATTTCGAAAGTAATCACATTCCTTTTTAATTATTAGCTTGGAAAGGTTACTTGTGATTGGAGGGATAGCTATTGTCAAAGAAGCAGATATTGTCAACATTATGAATTCATACTCCAAATTATGGATGAAACAGCTCAGTTTTACCTTTTAGGCATTGTCAGGTTGCTTTTGCCTTATCCTTTTGTTACGTCATAAGGCTGTGAAGTATTGTTCATTTGTTATGAATTTTGTATAATCTGACAAGTAAGACTTGTTAATGATACATTTCATAAGGTCTGTTTCAAAAAAAATTTTGTTAATATTCTTTTCAGATTTTTCAAACAAGAACATGGGGCATATAATATAAAATTATTTCTAAATTGATTCACCATTGTTCTTATAACTAATTCTTCTGCTTGTATAGGAGTTATGCAAGTCATAGAAGTGATAGAAGTTTATAACTTTTGGTGCCCTAATTTTAACAAGATAAATCCATTGTAGATCACTTTTATAATTATATCATTTTTAAAATTACTAATTATTTTATAGATATTTTTTAAACAATCCGGACACGCTAATGACATTAAAAGTCAACGTGTTTTTAAGCCCATAAAGTAGAGTTAAGAAAGAAGGCTTCAGAATTGGTGGTTTAATAAACAAGGATGATTACCAGAATTTCATGAATGGGTAAAACGTCGTGGGGCGTTAGCGTGCTGAGCCGGCATAGAAATCCTCCAGAACTACCACTCTTCACACATTGAAACTACTAACTTTATTCAGCTATTCAGAGTGATTTAATTTCGATTGTGTCACGTTTACGTCAGCATTAGCTTAATCAGAAGGAGGGGGTTCCAGTCATGGAGCGCATAACTGCAATCAGGCCAACCCCTGAGAGGAAGAGATGAAGCGTAGACCAAAATTGTGACTAGATACGGACGACAATGCACGCTAACAAGGTCGGGGTCTCTAACAATTTCATTGTGATCCTGCCATCTTTAACCTGCTGGTCCTGAAAAAAAAAAAAAAAAAAAAAAAAAAAAAATATCCACTCTCAGGAAGAGGTCTTAGCCGATCAGTCAAGCGTCAGAAAGAAACCTTTACACAACGCAAATTCTACCGTTCCGCCGCAACGCATCAATTGCTGACGCCTGGTCCTACAACGCTGAAATACGTGAGATAAAACATAATGATAAGACAGGAAATTCGCGACAGAAGGGAAACCCCCTCAGCACTCGCCTACTGAAACCATAAAAAAGCAGGGTCAGAATGCCTGGCCGGACGGGAATCGAATCCGGGACACGTAACTAAGAAGCCATCTCGCTCGGTTCTCGCTACATTAATATGTGACATAAATATTAATAATCTTGGTGCATTTCATCCAAGATAAATATCCTAATATTCAATGAATTGTGTCTGATATTTAAGAAGGTATTCCGCAAATAATAACGTAATATATTGTATCTAAATTAGTACTATTAATGCATCAATAAGCGTATTACAAAAAAATCTCAAGTGTGTGAACGGTAGAGTAGCTGTAATTCACCTTCACCCTCTGGTATTTACAGGTAAAATTAATTTCCATAATGACTATCCTTGCCTCTAAGTGGGTGGTAACATAATTGAAAATGCTTCAACATCCATCCTATCTGCACGCATGCATGTACGCGCGTACCAACTGGTAGGTTAATGCACCTTACCAACTCACCTGTTTAATAATATACCTGGAGTACGCCTAGGGGAACCCTCTGCTTTTAACTATAATTTATCCTTACTCCAAAGAAATTTTAAAAAAACTTGCAGAAGGAGCTACCTACTGTTTCCTATAGTTATGAATGAAATGGTTACATTTTATTCAGCTATTTTATTCCAAAAGAAACAAGATTAATGTTTTTGTGGGGCAAAATGGTATAGAGATGATACTCCATGCAATGAGGCTTTGGAACTTTTGCAAAAGTACCTTATCTAATGTTTCGATTCGTGAAATGATATATGTAAAGGAACATAAATAATTTGAATTATTGACGAGACAATAATTCACAACAAAGGACGTTCGGGGACAAGGTACCTCACACCACGTAACAGGTGCGACGCGTATCAAAGGTGCTCAAAGTCAGGCTCCTCGCGCGACTATTTGTGAACACGTGACAATGAGTGCGGCACTACAAAGGGTTTTTGAGATTATTCGAGAGGCGTCCGGTGTATTTGTAGAAGTTCTAGAAAAGGTGAAATTTCAGAAAGGTCATGACACATCATCCTTGTAGGTATAAGGCGTGAGGAGTAAGTTACTTATCACAGACATGAGTCTCCGCAGCAGGCATTTGTTTGTAGTTTTAGTTTAACTGTGTGTGTACGGTCATCATGGGAGAACCGGCACGTCATAGAGGAAGACTGTGGAGTCAGAAGAAAATAAAGTGAGTAAAAAGTAACTGGGCTGTTCTTTAGTCATTTTGGCGCAACAATATGTTGATTGTATCTATAGATCTATTGTGGCTCATACCCAACAGAAGGAAGGGATGAAGTGAAGGAACACAGGAGGTTACATGCCTCAGGTAGACAGACCACCGAGACGCGCAGAAGTCTTTAATATTCCAGGCTCAAGACCGTCCAGCTGCTGGAGCAGCTTAAAGAGAGGGCTGAGCGACCCATCGACCAAGCAGCCCTCCTTTATGCATCATCACCATCTCTCCAGCACTGCCATGCACCACGAAACCTAGAAACACGCCTAAAGCATTAAGAGGAAGCTGAATGAAAATAAAACGGAAAGGTACTTGAGAAAGCACCTCAGTGTTCACTTATAGATCAGGGAAAACTGCGAAAAACTCAAATGTCAGAGTCGTTAGGAATCGAACTCGAGACTCACACATTACCGCGGAGCCATTTCGTATTCAAGGATTATAATCTCATGGCATGAAAGCGTTCTATTTCTTAATGAAAATCCCCTCAAAAGTGGAAGTAAGCGTTGGGGCGAATGTTTTCTGGACTGAAGTATTTATCCAGGCTCCATCCAGTTATCCCTGCCAGTGTAAGCCAGGACGACGTCTACCACGATATCCTGTCAAGGTTCTCTCTTCTTGGCTGCTGGGAGACAGCCAGCGCACCCTAAACTTTCCCGTCCCTTCGCATTTCCCCTTCAGGACTGGATGCTTGACATTGTTATCAGACTTCAGCGCACTAAGAGTCCGTCAAGTCACTCTCTTCTTACTAAAGAAGTAAAATCTCCTTAGCTACATATTAAATTTCAGAGTAAAACCGAACAAGCATCATGAAATTATGTAATACTTAGACATATGTACCAGCAATCGCAATATGTAACGCATAGGACGAAAACTACCCAGCAAATTATTTTCCCATCTCCCTAGATCGCAACTATGGCACACACAAAATTTAATGACAGCTGACAACTCTATTCTTTTTCCAACCGTGTAAATAAATTTTGTGGGCGTAAATGATATTTATATCACTGGCTTTACAGCGTGTTTACTAGGGGCTCATCTCATCCGTGGATATCCTTTCGTGCCTTAAAACGGTACAATTCCTATGAAGCGGACGTTATTGGCGTGAGCAGTATATTCTTAAACATTGTTTCTATCGTACCTATAACGGAATGTGCTGCAGCTATTCTGCAAAAAAAAATCTTAATTAAAATAAAGTAGATAGAAAATAAATGTTTTGTGTACCCAAAACTAAAGATACAAAGTAGAGAAAGTCATTCGAATGTAACACATCGTTTTTTTTTTGTTTTTTTTTTCAAACAAACAATTTGTAGAACATAGTGTACTCGTAAGGTAAATGATAGTGGGAAGAGAAGTGAGTGTCTATTTTTAGAGAAGGAAATGTATTATTCCCTGACCAGCAAGAACGCGTCAACTCTCAGAAAATTCGTAAAAAGATAAAGGATGGAGATTGAGAAACTCCGTGACGTTTCAGAATCACCTAAGATTGTTTCTTTGTACGTAGGCAAATGATTTTTTAACCTAATTTCTAAATTCGCTTGGACTTTAATACTAGCAACAACTTAAACACTGCCTTTGATCATAGAAATGTTCACATTTTACCTTATTTTCTTTCTTCATTTCTTACTTTCCAACAGATGTGCTGTTAGAAGTAAATTATACGCTGAAGATTGGAACACTTCCAAACAACATTGCGGTCAGCAAAAACTATTTGCAGACATGAACGACATGTTGAACAATATGTGAAAGGATAGACGTGAATAATTTTATATGCATCTCAATTTATTTTTTCAAAAATTTCTTTGTGGAAGAAAAAAAATAAAACGGATTCATAGTCCAAAAGGTTCATAGTTGTGTTTTTCCAAGCTGCACAGTCATGTTTTAAACATTTCGAACTCATTATTTATAAAACACTCTCTGACCCTATATGGAGCACAGCCAACAAAACACACCTTCATGGTCTACAGGTTATACAAAACAAATTCCTTCGGAAAATTACCAACGCCCCCTGGTATGTAAGAAACAACCAATTTCATTTGAGTTTGGAATTCTCGCTCTACAAGAAATACTTCAGAACTCTGTGCAGATCATTTTTCAGCAAACTACCAACAGTTCGTGGAGCTCACACATCCAGCATTGGCATCAGGTCATCACAGAAGCAGACTTAACAGAAGGTTACCACAGGGTTTACTCAGCGATTTAAAACAAAGAGATTTCGCATAACCTGGTCCTCTGTTCCATGTTTTGACACTTTTTTTTTTTTTTAATTAACGTCCTCCAACATTTTGTCATATCGGTCGAATGAATGAAATGAAATGGGTGAAATGATGTTCAAATGAGCCCGAGGTCCATGGAGCTTTAAGTTACCCGACATTTGTCTCCATGTTTTGACACGTATATTATTAATGAACATAGAGTTCTTTTATTCGTCGCCAATAATTCGTGTACAATTACAATTTCTAAAATAGCTATCAATTATAAACCAAAAAGGCACAAGAAACCAAGGAACCAAGGAGCCGGAATGAATTATGTTATTATGTTATGCACTGGCCTGTATAATAATTAAAATTGATCAGTCAAAAAGAAACTAAAAAAAGGCATTTTATTTAGACCACTTGCTTTTATTCATTTATCCACATGAAATCCATAAAGAAAACCTATTAACAAGAACGCAAAACTCCAAAATTTAGTAATACAAATTCAGAAAATAATCACCGTGTATTAACTAGCACAGAGAATCCCGAAAAAAAGAATGATCACTGTTTCTTATTATTTCTCTTCTTAATTATTAGGGAGAGAGAAAGAGAGAGGGAGGTGTATTCTAAAACAGACATACATTTTATAATTTTACACTTAAATTTATCATATAGTCTCTTTGCTTAATACAGTTTATTCATATTATGTGAATTAAATTTGAAGACTGGGGCCAATATCATTTTGGTACTACTAATACTAATGATGATGATAAAGACTGTCCAGATATTCAAACCAATCACCTGAAATATCACTCCATAAATCAACAGTAGGCATTTTAATTTATTTTACCTTCGCCTATCCATCATTCCATTTTTTTCAAAAACAGGTAATCCACATTCTTACAAATATATTAACTTCAAACTATGTTTTTACCATAAACTGAAAAAATGCAACAGGTTTTCAAAGTATTTACTCATATTGTTATAGGCTGCTTACTTCTTAGTTTGCTTTAAGGCTTTTGACATGTTTCTTGTACCTAAGAGGTTCTATTAATTATTTTTGCAGGTTTTGCTGTAGCAGACGACTTTCATGAGAGGTGAAGCGCAGACCGCCAGCAACGCGAGCTGAAGACCAGCCGGTCATGATTTATGTATAAGCTCTCCGCATTCATCTGAAGTGCAGTATATGAAACCACAATCAACGGGGACTGCAAAGCTGCCACCCAAACCGCTTCCCTGCTCAGAAAAAAGAGCACAGATATTCATGCGGATTCCTTAGCTACATCCTGGCTACCTTGATGCCCTTTTTCTGCCGAATAAAGGAGCTGCAATGCGGATCGAAGCGTCCACAGAGCCACCAAAATTCAGTCACATTTGAACGTTGCACTTTTGGTTCACTGAATTCCTCATAAGGTCATATCCTGGATTCTCTCGCTATCCCACAGTCCGTTTGTTTTTCGACAAGCATATTACTCCAGGCACTGACTTATATGTCCTGGGTAGTAAAAGAAAGAAGGAAGTATGATATGATGTATTTATTTGTCTTAAAACTAATATATACTTGAGTATGACGGGCACTCTTAGACCGTTATACCCACCCAACATAATTGCTTTCAATCTTACTCTACTAAATCTAATAATAATTTTTAAAATGTTATCTGAGCTAGTGGTTTCCAGCAGCTGTTTCTAACTGGAAACCAGCTAGAATATGCACACAATTACTTCTACACACAGTTTATACTTGTTTACAGGCATCTAAGGCATTACTAATTAATAAAAAATATTGTACATTCTAATCCTCTTTGAACAATCCAGTTCCATTTTTTAACTCTACTTAAAAACTAACGTATGCTGCTACCTTTCTTTTTGAGCATCATCCTTAGTGCAGCTCCCCTACCCACCTTCCCTCATTTACGCTCCAAAAATTCTTTCCTCCACAAATGCGTTCTTTGGGATTAAAAAACTATAGGTATGTTCCAAATCTTCCTTCCTTCTACAAAGGGATACTGACTCTGTGAGATTCCCTTTCTTGATCCTCTCAACCTCCAAACACCAGTTAGTAGCCATGTTATTGATTTCCTTTACTTATTATCAACCTCATCCATAGGCACACCTACCTTTTCCACATTTCCTTCATTGATGCATAATCTACCAAAGGTATTTTTTACCACTATCCAACCAAAAAGTTTTTCGATCTCTATATCTTCAAATTTCTTTCTTATTATTTTACAAAATGTCTTATGATTATTAACCCCTCCCCTCCAGTATTCCCCCATCCCTTTCACTTCCAGGTTTTTTTTGGATGCTACTCGAAGAAAAAGTAAGAAAGAAGATTACGAAACTCATAGATATCTACAACTTACAACCTAAGTAACTTCCCAAAAACGGCATTTTAACGAAATTTCTAGTTGTTCACATTTAGCATTAATTCCAAAATAACCAGAAGTTTGAAAAATATCCTAGTGTACATGTGCATATTTTAATTGAAGAGGCGAAACGAAAAGATAGGACAAAGTGCAGGTCATGTTCCTCATTAGCCTGAATTGAACGCTAAAATTATTGATATTGTTCTCAGAACCTTCTGGATTAGTTGTAGTGCTAATTGTTAAAAAAAAGCATAATTTAAATGAATGAATGTTATTGTGGGTTTAAATTGTTTACCTTTAAATCACTGTTAATATTGTGACAAAATGACAAAATCCAGTCCGGTTACGTTTCTATCACTTTATTGCCTAATAAAATTTTATCACAAATAAATTTTCTGTCTCTCATACACTCACTATAACGATGCAATCATTGGACGCCCGTTAAAATCTTCTTTACCATGATCGAACTATCTTTCGCGTCGACACACACACGCACAGCTGTCCCTCACTCACTGACAGGCTCATCTGTCCGCAAACCCCATCATTACGTTTTCCTGGTCTCTTTATGTAGTGAAGATGACATCACACGGACCTTTCCCGATTTCTACACGATCTTTCTCGAAGGCGCTAGAAGAGATCATTTTGATTCTGCCGTTTCGATTGTTCTTAGTCACTTACACATACCAGGCGCTCGAGGCAGCTTGACCTTAAACGATTTTATCCGCTCGCCGGCATGGCATGTGGTGTGAAGTAGTTTGGCCCGTCCATCTTTGTTATGTGGAGAACCCGACAGCATTAAAGAGTGTTACATTAATGAATTACAAATTATTTCACGGAATACCCTAAACAAATACCACAGAGGTTTTCATATTTGGGATAATTTTTCTGGCGCTTTGCACTCGCAAAATTATCGTCATATGAAACCCTCTCGTGGTATTACAACCGACAATTATACGTAGTTATTGTTAGTTCCAAAACTTTTTATTCCACAATCAACAACATAACTCTGGCGGAGATAGGAATCGTTTTGGCACACAATAGGTATACACCAGACATTGCTACCACAAGGATCGATTAAGAGCAGACAAGTGAAAAAATAAAACATGGTAATGCTTCACGTGGTGTGAGGAAATAAATCAATGGCACCGCTGGCAATGTTAACTTCCTTGTAAACCTTGATACATGACAGATGGACAGGATAAGGGCCTAACCTTCTGTTCAAATATGCAAGCATGTGTATCTCTTTGTTCATCTCAGACACCAACGTTTATCTATCTGCCACTCTCAACTGTATCTCCTGGGCTATCTGTGAAGATGAATCAATTGGATGCTCGCTGCAGTAATGGATTTACAAAACAAGTTTGGAAATAGATAGTAGTTGAACACTCTCTCTCTCTCTCTCTCTCTCTCTCTCTCTCTCTCTCTCTCTCTCTCTCTCGGTTATGAAATAGCAGTTCTAACATCATCTTTAAGAATCCTCCTAAAACAATACCTATGTGCAATCCTGTCATTTAAGAAAAATTGAGCATTGGCATTTTTTTCATTCGTGGTTAATCATTTAAGTTTTGGAAATGTTATATATTTCCCTTACTTATAATTACATAGCTCAAAACGTACTTTTGACTGCAATCTGACATTTTACATACGCCTAACTTTAGACTAATTATACATAAATAACGAAGATTATCTGTAGTAACACCAGGAGAGGGTTTCATGAGAAAAATTACCCCAAATTTCAAAACCTCCAGTGGTATTTGTTTGGAGTATTCCGCGAAATAATAAAAAAATTCCTTAATGTAATACTAGGTATTTAACATTAATAGTGATTAAAGAGTAAACAACTTACTATAACATTTATAGTAAAAATTTATTTTCACCGTTGGCTGGGAGAACAACAATAATTTTAGTCTTTACTCCAAGGAAATGAGAAATTACACATACGATGAATATAAATGAACGTTACAAAACATCTGATTCAGTACACATGACCTGCTCTTTTCGTATTTATTGACTTCGCCTCTTCAAATAAAATATCAATATCCTCACTAGAATATTCACCAACTCTTTTGTCTGCTATTTCTTAATTGCTTTTACTGTGCATGGTCCTTCAGATGTTCAGCAAAGTAAGAAAATGTTTAGGTCGGCGGAATAGCAAGGAAGAGACGTAACCAAAGCAATAATACCACTATCAAGACATGATAATCTGGCATGAGTGGAATTACCGTGGATATAATCAATAGTGCTATTTTTCATAAAGCATTTAGTAGCTAAGAAAGAAAAGCTGCATAAACAAAAGAAATATCAATGAAGTAAACAACATAAGCTACCAAAACAATGAAATCCAAACTTGAGTGGTACATACCAAACCCAAAATTAATATTTTTTTAAAAGGTCAACGATTATGAATTATACTTTCCTTTTGTCTTTATTATTATTATTATTATTATTATTATTATTATTATTATTATTATTATTATTATAATTATTATTATTATTATAATTATTATAATTATTATTATTATTATTATTATTATTATTATTATTATTATTATTATTATTATTATTATTATTATTATTATTATTATTATTATTACTATCATCATCATCGTCATTTGCGTTTTCTTTCAGAATTCAAATTCTACTTGCACATAGTTGTGGTCCAGTTTTAATACCTATTTTATGGATCATTCTCAAACATAAATTCACAACCACAGCTATTGCTGTTTAATGTTCCAGGTTTGAATAAAACTAATTTTGATTATAGGAAATTACTCAATTTTATTTCAGAAAGTCTAAAAGGAGGTGGAAGGTAACACCGGACTAAGTAAAGATATAATTTAAAACAGTACTATTGTTTTAAGCTTAAAAATACACTTATTGCTCTACGATTGACCAAAGTTCTAACAATTTATGTTTTGGCAAAGTGTACTGTATATACCGGATGGAAGGGAAGTCATTAAAGTAATTTAAACCAATGATAGATGTCGGTATTTGGAACAGATTTTGTATCTTACGTTTTTGTTATGGCCATTTTCTACAGAGATATTTTGGTTTTGTTGAAAACAAGCTGGCAACACTGCAGATTGCGTAGGTGATCACTTTCTCTAGCTGAATACATAAACAAACAGCGTAACGGTGCGTCTTGAAAACAAACTCATACCCTGCCTTGTCCTGTGTTTACTGTGCGGGCGTAGGCCAATCACAAGCGTTAGTTCCTAAAACATTAAGGCGAAAGTATAAGTGTTTACATATTTACATCTACAAACCAGTTCAATTCCCTCACCAACCTCAACGCAACGTTGTCGACATGCTACACGTCTTCAGGAGCTGCTCGTAGCATTCCTACACGTCTTGCAAGTGATGAATTATTACGAAACCCTGTGTGATGTCCCATAATTACTGCCGAAATAAGTTACTCTATGCATCTTGCAAGTAACAAACTGTTATCTTTGTACATTCTTGTGCAATTACGCAACGAATTGGGATAAAAAAGAACACTTATGTTTTCGAAATTGGCTGATCAAAGAGCAAAATAGCACTGACATTTTTGTTTGTAATGCTTCTATGCAGCATATATTAGAAGGAATGTAAAGACTTCTCTTCCGCCCTGTATAATGCATCATAAAGTTTTGGTTGCATAAAATTGTTATGTTGCACCCGAATTGTCCTTATCACAAGGAAAAAAGGTAGGAAGTCTACATAAAATTATAAATTCAACCACAAGGGCCTCTCTCTTACACCGTAGCAGTTCACATACATTGTGTGATCTTATATGTAAAAATACAATAAGTCAATTTTGTCGTTTTCACCAAAAACCAGTTTCTGCATTCCTCAAACATCTAGAACATGTTGCATTAAGCGACAGTTTACGTTCGAAGACAAGAAAGTGCGTGTTAAAGGAGATGATTTATGAAAAGTATTATCTCATTCGTTAATTGCATCTTTGAAACTACGATTGAAGTGAAGATCTTACTCAGGAGTGAATCTGATAGCGGCAGGCTTTCAGTTTAATCGGTGATCTTGGCAATGAATTTTGGGTTTTAACATTTCCTTCTGATTATGAGCAGAGGTATACTTAGTACAAAGAGAAGTTGGCAAGTATAACATTAGATGATTATCTTCGCAAGAAATTCATTAAGAAACTTCCTCTTTCCGCGACCAGGACAAAGACCTCTGCTTTGTTTTCATGTACTAGGAATAGAAGATGATTAAGTTTTCCCAGTAGTATCCTAAATTATAATTAGTACCGCTAGATGGCAATGCCGCTGTTAACGAGAATTAATTTGGTTTGTCCTCTCAGTGAAGGAATATTAAGGAATTAAATGGAAGATTAAAGAGGCTGCTGAATTTTAAAAAATCTGATGTGTTGCTCTAGCCTGAGGGAGCACTATCGTACTAACAATTCTTACAAACTCTTACTCCTTTATCTTCTTCATGTTAGTTGAGATAAACATTTACAGAAAGTATCGTATTCCTGATTTTCTTGTAGGTGCTTTCAGGGATAGTTCAATATTTTAAAGCTTTCAAATTCCGTTCTCTTTCCACGGCCAAGAGATAAAAAAGCGAATAACGGCCTTCCATTTGAGAAAAGTTTAATTTCTGCAAAACTTACACAAATATCAAGGAACATCTCCTCAAAAAAAGCATTTGGACACGACTTGTGTTTTAACAATATCTACATTTTCTGTAAAGTAAGATTTGGTTTATCTCTTACGATTTACCAGTTATGCAAAGGTCATCAAGAGTAAGCAAGACTACTTGGGCTATAGTCAAAACATTAAGCATTAAGCATATGGAACTTTTATCAAAATCGTTACAGTCATTTTGTAAAAAATGAAAATTTTGTAAAAAAATTCCATGTACAGGGTACTTAATGGTGGATAAATTGTTTTAAAAGTCTTCAGGTCGCATTCTTGAAAGACATTAAACTTAAATATCAACTTTGGTTTTAAACCGACTTTTCATTTTTTTAGTCTTGCTATTCACACAAAGACACACATGCAAGGGACTCTTTTTTTATTCAGGGAGCTTAAACTATATATTTGTGGTGAAGTCTCGACATCAACCTTTTGGGTCGAATAAAATAGTTCCTCTACTTACTATACGTAGTACAGAAACTAAAAAAGCTGGGAATAAGATGCAATTTAAATATAGCACAATTGACTTTACGACAGGCGGTGCCATGCGTAGCCAAGCGGTTAGACCGCTCGCCTACCACCTAGGCGGCTCGGGTTCGATCCCAGGGAACCGCATGTAGTATTGGTAGTGGACGAAGCGGCGTCTGGGCGGGTTTTGTCCGGGTTTCCCCCGCCACTTATTCCACCAATTACTCCACCATAACCTTTCCATTCATCCATTTCGCCTGCATTACATATGATCCTCTTCTTCATTCTCATACCTGCTGCTGACCACCCGCTTCCAGATCTTCACTCTGTCCGGTCCATAGGTTGCTATGCTCCCCGACAGGCATCTTTATGATAAAGATTGTTTGCTGTTAGTTTAGTTAGAGGCAGAAGTGCAAATGGGTCGTAAATTGCACGCACCAGTTATTATAATGAATATGAATACTTATTTCAGACGGCTTTGTGGAATAAATCAACATAGAAGAACGTGAAAATATCGAAAAAGAATCTGCACTATTCTTGTAGCTGTTGTAATAGTGGGATGTATTGCTGTTGAGGCCAAAAATAATTGTAGCTTTAAGGAATACACTGCACACTGTAGTTAAATAAAAGCAGTAAGTTAGAGGCAGCGTAAACTCGGATATGTTAGGGTGCAGTAGGCCAGGGTGAATGCTCAGCTCATGTCATTGCATTACAACGGCGAGAACGCCCTGTGCGATAGTGGGTTTGGAGGTGAGGTGCTGGATGGATTTATGAGTCAGAGGCACGGAAGATGGCGGGTCTACCTGCCCCTCGGCCCTTCACCCTCCGAGAGAGTGAGTATACAGATAGAAAATAAACGCTCATACGAAACTTTATTCGAGGGGGTGGATTCTATACCAAGGGCACTGTCGAGGACGAAGAAAGGCTATCCTGGATGAAAAAAAAAAAAAGGATATGGTTTCATTTTCCATAGCCCGCATTAAATTATATATTGGACCGCCTTCCTTATATTCCACCATTCGTCTTTTCTAGTGTACTTCTCTTCACACGCACACAAAGAAGGTGGACAGGTAGTGGATGGACCTTTTTTTAATGTTGTTGTATATTTATAGCATATTTCTTGTTCCTTTCTGTCTATCCCATGCCATGTAATGGTATTTTAACTCCGTAATCAAGACATCAAGGGAAGAGTGTTCCACCTTCGGTTAATTACAGTCAAAGGAAGAAAAATTGTATTTTGCACAGCTGTTTGTGTGATTTATGATATGTTTCTTGAAATATCCATTCCAACCAAAGGGAAACACGTCTTCATCCTACACCAACACATACATCCTTCGGAATAGGAACGCCATAATGCTCTTCCAAAACGCTGAGCATGAATGCCAACATTACTTTTTAAATTTAAGTTTGGCTTTGATAACAGCTGATGCCTGGGTTTTGTAGTTTAACAATAACATTACAGCAGCGGTGTAGCCTATCAGACTGTATCGCAACGAATATTGTAAAATTTGTTAGAGCATGACTCAACATAAAAAGAATCGCCCTTCAGAGCTTTCATCTTTTTATCATTGTCTGAAGGGCATCTGTAAATCAAATAAATCTCTTCAACATAGTGGTACAGTGTTGATCTTCCCTATTAATGTCTGGAGTTTCATCTAATATTAATTAAACAAAGAAGGTATCAGAAATGTCTTTCTTAATTCCTTAAGTCATGACAGCACTGACACTTGAAATTAAGTTATTCTGAATATCAGGTGAAGTAGACATAAACTTGATGTCGAAATACCTTATACATTTTTAATGTTTGTCTAAAACTACTTTGGAGTATCTGCTTTAATGACAAAATACTTTTTAGGGCAATGTTAATGTTTTGGAGGTTCTTGCATTGAGTTTGTGGATCACAAGATAGTTTATTTTGATTTTCCTTACAACGGCACAGAAACACAGTTGTGTTTACCTCTAGCTCTGATTCGTGTTGTGAGTCATGGATGCAACTGCCTCTCCTGCATACCTTCGCCCGAAATCCGTGCGTATCTTAACCTACATTTTGTTTTAATAGTAAGTAACCAAGTGTCCAAATCATGCCCAAATTTTCAGAACTGAAGAGCACACACACAGGAAGGAAAACAAATCGAGAAATTACTTCCTATTCGCGACTATAAATGCAATAACGTGAGCATGATTCTTAATATCAGATGTGGTCTAGCCCGGTGCATACCTTGGGTTAGGCGCAGAACTCTGACGGCAGATGACGATGGCTCAAGCCTTGCTTACTGCTGCAGAGTGGCAGGAGTTCAAATCATAATGTTTAGGAAAGCCTGTTTTTTTTTTTAACATTGAAACGATTATGTACACAGATTATAATGAACACCAATTTGCCAATCAGTTTGAGGAAAATTACAGGGTATGTAATGCATCCCCCACATCCATTGACGCTGCACTGATCTTTGGCTCGCCAAAACAACTATTGCAAAGGAAAGGTCTCAGCAATTATTTCGAGTTCCAAGAAACGTTTCTGTCAGAGGTAATTGACATATCTCCCTTTGGCGGGATGGTTGAGGTCCTTTCTTGCTTCTTACCTGCTGAGCTGAGCCCAATGCTATAAACAAAAGAAGTCCTCTCAGAGGAAATGCCGAAAAAACCGCCCTTGTGCCTAGAGATTGAACAATATGGCTGTCTTTTTCGTGGGATACCAAGGTTGAAGTGCCACAAATAACATCTCATTAAATGTGTTGTGTATATTAATTTTAGCAACAGAGTGTTAACATAGTTTAGTGTTAAGGGTACACTGTAGTTTCCGAGGTCAAAAAAAAAAAATTTGTTTTTTCTTTTTACCACTCATAATTGCAGGTCATTTATTAATAACTTTATTAGGTAATACTGGAAGTACCATAATAATATCTTCACTCATTTCCACATCCATGGTATATTAGGTGGGCTGTTGCAGATTTTATAGTTGTCAAAATCACATTGAAAAAACATGCCGCACCTGCACATGCTTTTCTGTTTTTTTAAAATGTTTATTGTTTTATTTATCTGTAGCTTTTTTCACTTTCCCGTAACTTACAATTTTTTCCAAAACTATTACATCCAAGAAGCTCAAATTTTTTGAACCGTTAAAACGCCATGTAAACTTTCAAATAAATGCAGCAGTTTTGCCATATTTTACGTACAACTTAGAAATTATAGTATTATGTATTACAGAAGTTGAGCTAATTTTAAAATTATACAAACAGCAATTTTCATTATAATGTTATTGTTTTAAAAAAACGAATACTCAGATTCCTCAGACATATTGTTTTCTGAGTTCGCCATAAGTTTAAACTTATTAGAACAGAGGCTTCTTCAAATAAGTGCACCTAAGTGAATGTCTTAAAAAAAATAAATAAATAAATAAAACTAAACCCCAAACCGCCTATGAAGGGCCAAAGCTTGTCACGCGGCCGCTGCGTCCCGTACCTCTGCCCACTACAGGTGTCATGAGTGGGCTGCAGTACTGGAAGGTGGGACGTGGGCAGCGCCGCGAGCCCTGCTGTTTAATTATGCGGCCTTCACGACCGGGGATCGCTACTTCTCCATCAAGTACCTTCTCAGTTGGCCCCTCCGGGACCTAACGAGGCTGAGTGCACCCCGTGGCAGACCTCCCAGTGAATGTCAGCATTCCAAAATTATTTGTCCTGTGTATTAATTTAAATGGATGTCCCATGGCTTGCTTTAAACCTACAAATTTTATTTTCGCAAATATTATACCCCAAATACTGTAAAATGTGTAGTGCAAAATTATGATCATAACTGTAATGCTTTAGGTAATGTTCAAAATACAACACTAACATATTTTTCATGTGTACATCAGTATGTTTAGCTACAATGTGCCTTTAAGATCCACATTGCTGAAATATTTAATTGATAAAAGGGTTAATAAACTCTCATGTTTATAGGGAGAGCAATGGGCAATGAAGCAAGAAATAAAATCTCCGAAACAAGTTGTATTGCCGAACATTCTTGTATAGCGTTTAGAAAGGCAGTCAACGAGTCAGCACACGGCGACGGAAATTCTGATGAGATAGTAGAATAGTCACTACGAGAATCGCTCTCTATTGGCCAGTTTCTTGTTTGACATAGACTTAAACTTGAAAGTTTGTAGGTAGTACCATGCAAACTTCTAAGCTTACGTTTTATATAATGTTTATTTGTATCTTTACGAGATTCATTGTGAAAACGGTGCCATAACAATACATTCTAATTGCACGCTTATACCCATGCGTATCTTAATTTACATTGTGCAGGGGGCATCTGGCTATCAATTCTGAAAGATTTATCCCCAATTGACGGTTAAAGATATAGAGGAGATGCTGGTGGCCCAATAGGATAGCGTGGTACTTTGGGAACATAAATTAGTGCTAAATCTTCGGATGTCTTGTCCATCCACAATTTTTTTACACTCCAACCTTCAGTACAATATACGTCATTGAAGTCGGATTCACACTAACAGCCCACCATTGTGAGTAGACCAGTAAACTTTTAACAAGGTGACAGTCTTTTGACTGCTTGGCGAGGTATTCAATAGCACATCATTCAACCCTCGAAATTCTATCCGACTAACGTCACTTTGGAGAAAGGGAAGGTGATTAGGTTTTATTGGTTACCTGACAGAGAAGCCGGCCAGGAACGATAAGGGAGGATCACAGCATGAGATCTAAAGGCACCAACAACCAACCGTCCTGCAGCGAATAGTTCGAGAAAACCAAATTAAAATTTAGAGTACTTACAGTATTTTATAGCTTTTTCCGATTTTTTCAAAAATAAAATTAAAACTGTATTTACTTTGGCGAACGCGACGATAATTTCATGTTATCTTTTCTTGCTTGGAATATGGGATTATATTTTTTCTACGGTAGCACTTTTTTATCCATTCCCGCCCATACTGTCATGCGTTTTACGTTGAAATCCCTGGTTTTGCCTATTCACGGCATATAATAAAATGCATTTAATCATTATATTACATAAATTTTTCAGATGAAATAACTACAACTAGGTACACAAAGTCTTCAAAATAATAAAGGAATGTATTGTGTGTGAATAAATGTAAACTTTGAATGTATCCCGGCGCAGTAACCTAGGTACCCGAATAATATAATCAGATTTATTTATTCATTTAATGACATATTTGTTAACACATTGATTATAAAAATTAACAACTTTGATAAACATTACTATACTATGGCTAATTATATGTCTTTCGTGTCTTACAGCTCGTAAAATATTACATTTTCAGTGATCGATTACTGACAGGCCGTAGTGTGTGAAGGCCGCGCTCGGTTTATTAGTAATAACTTGGCGGTAGTTGAGAGGGAATCTGCCGCTTAGCATTTCAGCGTTTCACGGCAACTTACGCTTCCCATTATTATTACGGGAAGTTATTTTAAATTGATGCATCAGAAGTTGGCAGATATAACACTTCAATAGTTCTATTTCTAGAGGACTACCTACGAAATGCTGGATCGACGTCAGACCGGAACAGGCAGTAGTTTAATCCATGATTGTAGAAGAAGAAAATTAAAAATAGTTTTTTTTTTCACGTATATATATATATATATGTTAAGCCCCTTTAATTACTGTTCTTTATAATCACGCCCACGCATGCGCCAAGAGAGAAAGCTCCCATAGTTCACCATTGTAGCAGGCGGCAGAATATTAATAAAAGACGGAGATATTGGATACGGTATGAAAAGTATCGCAGCCTGGGGCAGACGTTATCAATATACATACTCATTTTCTTGGGCTACTACCGCGGAAAATGCTGCAACCAAACTTTTCTCCCTGGTACTTAATATCCAAACTACACTTTCATGAGCTGAATATAATGAGCAAAGACAACAGGTGTGGAATGTCTCGTTAGTTTTGTTATGTCTTACTGCACAAAGAAATATAGCTCATGCCTTTCCACACGATCTGTTTATAATAAACAACTATTTATCATCCTGTTGGTGCATTCCCCCAATGGCTACCTAGACGTAAATAAATCAATTATCATAGTACTTAACCAACCAACAGCAGCTGTTTAGGTGAAGTAAATCTTTAGTCTGTTTCAACCCACAAGTTTGGTTGGTGTTTCGCGATAAAAATATGGCCTACATGTCAGGAAGCACCAAGGAATTTTACTGTAGCATGAAATGTAGTTTGGTGGTCAGAGTCCTGCTAATTGATTGGTGATAAGTCTTGCGAAAAGCGAAGCGCTTCATGCCAGGAGCACGAGGAGGTCAGGAATGCCTGACCTTCCACTCCGGTAGAAAACAACTCCATCTAATTAAAGGACAAGAAGGAACGTGCATTTATAAAACGTTTGGGATATTTGAATTAAGACTCTGGACTCTTACTGTTGCAATGCCGAAAGTTTATATCTGGAAACAGGAAGCAAGTAGGGTTGTGCAGGCTGGTCAAATACGAGTACCTACTTGTAAAAACCCAGTTTATGCAATCTTAGTGTTAAAACGACGGCATAAATCGTGCGAATTGCCCTATTTCTGGCACCAGTGTCAAAAATGAATGACTTAAGGGTGCATATGACTGAGTTTTGACGATTTTTGGTAAAAAATTGAATTTTTTTATTTTAGCGTTAAAAAATATTACAATCTTTCCTCTATCATATGCATCCATTATTTTTCAGTTCCACCAGTTTTAAAGCCAACAGAAGCCATCCTTTAACTCCGTATACACCCACTTTTGGGATATAATGTTATTGTGCACTGTTACTGTGCCATTTCACTCCTATTTTGATTATGCCGCATGAAGTAGGCGAACAGGAACTTGCTAATGATTGGCTACTGCCATTTGTAATGTAATTGAAAATATCATCTGAAGAAAGAAACAAGAGGTCTGAGGGGCACACATGTGGTCCAGGGCAATTCTGAGGTCAGGTTATTTTCTTTTGCCTTTTTCTCAGCATGCAATTTTTCAGCATTTTTCTCTATACATGTGCTTTTTATCCTTCAGAAAAGGCTGTTACTCCATATTTTTTAAAAATTATGAAATATAAATATTTACATTTTTCTGTAAACCAAATAAATAACCAGATATAAAAACCCAATACAATTCTAATTTATCCTTGTTTAAAGTGCATCTCTACAAAATGTTAGAATGATTGGATGAAAACTTTGTCGCAAGGGACTTTTTAAGTGCGACTATAAATTTATTTAAATAATTTGCGATATTTCTTGAACCAAGCAAGATACAGAGTTGAAACTTTGCACAGCATAATATGGTTACCATATAAATATGCACACAAAATTTCATCAAAATTGATTAAAAATTATAGAAGTTGGAAAATTCAGTCATATGTACCCTTAACTACCATGGCAAAAATGACGTCATCACCGCCATAACATAATTTTTCCAATGTGTCTGTAAGAAACCTGCATAATTACCAGTTCTGAAAAGTATGCCAATAACGAGGTTTCATTAGTCATACTAACCATTTCTCTTTTCTCAAAAAAAAAAAAAAAAATTATATATATTCTTTTTCATAAACATCTGTTGAATTTTCTGGAATTAATGAAATCTCAGCACTCTCGACTTTGTTCAAAATGTCGAGCGGATACACTCCATAAATTCAATAGCTTTAACATTACATTGCATTTTCCTCTATAGATGTTGAAAAAAAATTAAACACCTGCATAGCAACCATATTACGTCATATATCTGTGATTTCTGATACATTATAATGTTTCATTTAGTAAACTTATTAGTAATTTTTACACATTTTAATTGCTACAATTGCATACTTTTTTCATTGTGACACTCGCTTTTGCTCATGCACTAAACATATACTTGTGTCACAGTCATTCAGATATACATAAATATCTTGTAGACAGTAAACAAAAGGATCAATACAAAAGTCTTCCCGAGAGGAACTAGAATTAACTCCTATGTATTTCATACGACTTGGTACTCTAAGGATTTAGATCAGCGAAGCCCAACCTTGGCTCTTATATGTAAATGAGGTCAGTTGGCTTCATTCCACTTCCTTCGTTTTGTACATGAAGCATGTCCGCTTCACTCAGGTAAACAAGCATTAAAGAGGCTTGTTTTCGACTCCCATGACTCGGCAAAAAGTAAGTGGGGGCAAATGCGTCCCCGCTTCTTTCGATAAAGTTGGCCATCACTGATTTAGAGGATTACCAAAATCTCCAGAATTTCCTTATTATTAAGAACTCAAGTAAGCAATGAAATCAAATGTGTGGAAAATATTTGACTCAGTCTTTCACCTACAGCCTCTAAAATGAAACACCGCTAAATTTTGATTAAAAATAGTTAAATTTTTAAAAGGACTGTCTTCCGTCGGATAGTCAGCGTTCTTGTTCTCAACCAAAAGTTCCGGGTTCAATTCCCGACCAGAAAATTCCCTATACCCCATAGAGTTTGAAAGTGTTATTGTGGGAGTGAATGTGAGTGTGTTTATTGTTAAAATGATAAAAATAAACGTTAAGAAGCCTTACAGTTCAACGAGCAATAACAACATTGGTTGTTCCTCAAGTCACAATTCCGATATAACCAAAGATTAAAGAGAGCTGTGCAAATGTACAAAATTACAGTAATACCAGAAGATTTGGTACTAATAGGCATTTTATGAAATTATTCCAAAATTGCCAAATTTTTGCTAGATTTTTCTTTATGTGGCTCCTCAGTTTTGCAGCATCAAGAATATCTATTTAAACTCTGTCCATAGTAGACTTTTTGGAAACTTGCTTGTAAATGTAACCAATTTCAATCAACAGCTAATTTGAGAATCTGAATCATGAACATAATTATTTTCCACTTCATCTTCTTTCTGCATTTGGGAGTATTTTGTCACTATGAACCGTGACTGTTAGAATACCGCAAGCAGGTGGTTTAATTGGATGGCGGATTCCATCGTCCAAACGCAGTACGTTGCCTTGAATTGACCTGAACATTTGTCATGGTTACCTCTACAAGGATTACTCATTCCGCCCTCTGGGTAATGCCGGCGGAATGCGATTCGCCAATTTCTTGTTGTTTTTGTTGGGTGTGGTATTGTTAGGCGTGGACTCTTCAGCGGCGACGATGTGGTGACCGTTGGAATGAATGTGAAAGACATGGGCGGGTTCAGGTCTTGCGTGTTTGCGTTACTTGAGTACAGCATCACTGCTGCCAAGATAATCGCGTCATCGCTCCGGATGTTGGAACTCCGAGCAATGTTTTCAGGAACGCAGTTGTTGAATCTCATGCATTGCTATTGTATCACATCAGAAATGTGTTTTTGCATTAAAGAACTGTCTAGAATTAAATTCTCTCCTATAATCTGTCTCACTTTAGAATGATCCTGTTGTAAACATATTGTAGGGGGAGGGGGCAAAATGATGCAGGATACTGTAATGCAACGCTCTTATGCTGCTTTTTGGTGGAGGGCAACGAATTAATGCTGTAGGTACATTGAGGAATGCCTTATTGAATGGGAGCAACGCTTTTAGTGTATCTACTACATACTGATTAAAAAAAAAAAAAAAAAGCATTTTTGGAAAAAGGTCCGTATGCGCGCGCGAGTGCGTGCGTGTGTGTGTGTGTGTGTGTGTGTGTGTGTGTGTGTGTGTGTGTGTGTGTGTGTGTGTGTGTGTGTGTGTGTGAGAACAGCATAACTCAAAAACGAAAAGTGAGTTAAAAACCGAAGTTGGTATTTAGTTTTAATACCTTTCAAGGATGCAACACGAAGATTCTGAAGAACATTCTCCACCCTAAACTACCGTTTACTTGGAAAAGTTTTCGAAAATTTTGATTTTCTCAGGAATGGCTCTGACGATTTTGATTAAAATGCTATAGTTTAAGAGATTTTTTATAGCACATTAAATGTATATTTTGAATTTTCTGGCTATAGCCTATGTACTCCTGTTTACCATTGATGACTTTTGTATACCTGGTAAATCGTAAGAGATAGACAAAACCTTACTGTACAAAAATATAGATTTCATTAAAACACACAAGTTAATCCAAATGCTTCTTTTCAGAGTAAACCTTTGTGTGGGCAGGTATTCCCTATTATTTCTGTGAGTTTTGCAATACTTAGGATTTCCTTAAATGGAAGGTCATTATTTATATTTTTATCTCATGGCCCTATAAAGAGAATGGAATTTCAGCTTTAAAAGATTTACTGCAGCTCAAAGCCTAATGCATTTCCCAATTCTCTTTGCACCTGGAAGAAAATAAACAATAAGATAATTTCTGCAAATGTTTACCTCAATTAACATAAAGAAGATCGAGAAAGAGGAGTTTGCAAGAATAGTTAGTACAACAGTAGAGAAAGTCGTATGAGAGCAACACAACTTAATATTTTTATTATTGTCGTATTGCTAAAACATATAGGTACTTTAACATTCAATTCATTCACGTTCTAAATGTTCGTAGAAGAGATAAACAAAGATTCAGATAAAGTAATAAAAGCGCTGAGTGAAGTTAATTATGCTAAATAAACTTTAGGCTGCTGTTCCAGACCTAATATTGAAGAATGCTGCCCTGGCAAAGCATTTAATATTCAACCAAAGCAAGTACCATTTTAGGACATAATTATACGTAAGCAGTATATCTTGAGGTATTAACTATTAAAGCCGGATTAGGTTTGCTAGTTAATCACGACAATGAAGAAGCATCACTTGCTAAGTATAGTGCACGAGCTCTAAAACAGACAATAGCGCCTTGCCTCGACGGACATCTTTTCATAGCCGCTTCTGGAGTGTGAAGACCTCTTGCCCTAACCTCGGATTATGGAAAAAAGAAATGAATGGCGTTCCCTACAGCTATTCCATTGTCTTCGTCAAATCCTCCTCCAGCAATTCCTCTGTTTTCCGCTCCCTTCCTCTGCGACAATGTCCTGGGAAAACATTGTGCAAAACAGCTGATCCTGATGGGATTTAAAATGCCAACCTGCACTTTGCGAGAACCGTGGCCGCTCTATAAATGTCATAAGCCGGGCTCCTAAATCCCCTTCTCTTATTTAGGATATACTTGGACTATACAAGCGAGGGCGTTTTAAACAGGGGGAGGAAATTCCCTCACACTGCATGCTACCCCAGTTGACTTAATATCGTACAATGGAGGAAGGTCGGGATTTCAGATTGCAAATGTACTTTCAGCATAAAAACACAAGGAATAATTTATTCGTTGATAAAAGTAATATTACGATAGGATGATTTATGCGAAGAAACGTTTTAAAAATTACAAGATTCTCTTATTATGCACTTAAACCACTCAAATATATTATGTGTTTTAATAATTTTTTACTCTATTGATTACACAGGTAATGACGAATGATCTTGCTAGAATGTGCATGAGTGACGTCAACGCATTGATGGTAGGGATAACGATCATGCTGACAATTCGAGCGGACACTATTTAATCACGTACTATACCTGATGTTTACTACACGGAACTCAGAGGGATACTAACCTGACATCCTTATGGTCTTATAAATACAAACTGCACAGTTATTGGCCATTCGCCACGTCTAAAAACACCTCTGCACGCACTTACAGTAAATGGAGGAAATATTGTATTTCACCCGAAAATTATATACCAAGATTTTACCGAGATACGCATTTTGAGACTCCTTGAATACAAAAAATCGGCACTTAAATTTCCAATGCGTTCCAGTGATTTATCTTTAGGAATGCAGCGCAGAAACACCCCAATTTACCAACAGAGAGTTAATAATACAAAATGCTACCAATAGCTCAAAGCAACAAACTAGGATTGCTAGTGTATCATAAGTAATCCACTGGTGATTACCAACTTACCTAGAGATTTTGACTGTCACGAGTTGCATTTGTTAAGAGTGTTTTACGAATCAAGGGATGATATTCAAATGCTGTATTATAATTAGAAAAATGAAGCAGCCATATATACATCAGCATCCATCGGCACTGCCTAAAAGATTATTGATGCTCCAATCTTTAAAAGGTATTTGCAATGTCAGGAAATGGAGTATTTGCTGTTAATTTATAATTTCGTTCAATAAAAAATTTGTCAAACTGATTCTAAACATATACCCTTCTGTATTGTGTTCTAAGACTTCCTTCTTCAAATTATTTCACGTATTTCAGCTTTAGATCTTCACTGAAGAGAAAGTTAGCCAATTTGGAAATTCAAACCAGCAGCTCTGTTGCGTTAAATTACGCAATCTGTTACGCATCTTTAGCACAGTGCAGCTAGATTCTCCAAGCTTAAGAAACACAGAGGAGGTGATAATTAAAATCTAAAGGAAGTGGTAATGAAATTTTAAAATTTTTTCACGAATGAAGGCTGCCATTTGTTGGCATTTTAAGTTGTTATGCACGTGGCTGATTGATTTCAACCAAGTCAGGTATGAGTGGAATAATCAAGATAATTGCACAGCTGTCTGCAGTATAGCTAGAAGATTCACAAATTCTTCATCCAGAAAACATTGAGTGTTCTCTGAAACTATGAAATTTGAAATATATGTTAAATCAAGATATAGAATGTCATGCACTACCCTCTTTGACTGCTCCCCTCCTGGCTGCATGTATTTCCCTGTTGGTTAGTTCATTGGGTTTATCCTATAAGCCACTGTGCTTTCCCTGAGACGCCCAGAATTTATGACATCATTATTGCTACGAAGTGTCTGAATTGAATCAGGTTTGAAGAATTTCGTAGTTTTAGTACCTCGACTTTAAGCTAAAGGGAATTATAATATACATCACTAACCACAGATAGTAATTTTTATCCACTTTCCGTTGATGCCACCAGGGTGAGAAATTGAATCTCCTGCTGGTAACTTTAACAATGTGTTTTGTCGGTTTTGCGACTAGTATTGTATTAACTATGTTAGTAAAAATAATGCTGCGTAATAGCAGTTTGTAGAACAATTAAAATAATAAATTATAATGGGTAGAGAAAGTTATGTGGATGCAAGACATCAGATTTTTTATTTATAACGCGGCGTATTTTGATCTTCCTAAGGGTTACTTGGACAACGGGTTTTGCGCAACGAACGTGCTCAAGGAGCGACAGAACTTGAAAATAAAAAGCGTGAGTCACATGGCTTGGTACGTGTTTGAAGTAAGTTACAGAAACGGTGGCGATGTTGGTCTGCTATAAATTTCTATCGTGACGAATTAGGTAGCGTGTTTTGGCAAGTGCTTCTGGAATTTGGAAGCACCACCAATGGTTACTACTCCCGTCACAAAGGAGTTGAAAGGGCAAGCCAGATGTTGCTGAAATGTGCTGGGAAATCATTTATGTTGTCTCAAAGTTTCTTGTTCTAGTTAGAACATTTCGTGGACTCTAATGGCACGTATGAAAGTCGTTTCACATTTCTCTCAGTAGCAAAATGTACATGTCTAAGAATGAAATTAGGTATATTCTCAATGTGCTCATGAAGCCGAGGTTCCTAAATGTAGTGTTACTTTCTCCACTGTATAGTAAATAGGGGAAGTATTGTATTCGACCCCAAATTTCTATGTCGATATTTCACCGGAAATATATTTTTGAGGCCCCTGATCTAAATAAAAAGCAATTTTAGAAAAAGCTTCGTGTGTGTCCATCTGTGAACAGAATAACTCGAAAAT
Organism: Tenodera sinensis; assembly: GCA_030765045.1. Taxonomy (NCBI): domain Eukaryota; kingdom Metazoa; phylum Arthropoda; class Insecta; order Mantodea; family Mantidae; genus Tenodera; species Tenodera sinensis. The sequence continues at coordinate 41,559,345 of CM060969.1, forward strand.
GAAAATTCAGTTAAAAACCAAAGTTGGTATTTAAGTTTAATAACGCTCAAGGACGCGACCCGAAGATTATGAAGAAAACTCCTCCAACCTAAACTACCCTTTCCATGGAAAATTTCTCGAAAATTTTAATTTTCTCAAAAATGGCTCTCACAATTTGATTAAGATGCCATGTTTAAGATATTTTATTACGAATGAAATGTATATTTTGAATTTTCTGCTATTGCCTATGTAGTCTGTATACTCTTGATGACTTTTGCATAGCTGGTAAACCGTAAGAGATAGACTAAATCTGTCTATACAAAATGTAGACACAATTTATTTCTAAATGCTTGTTTTTGTGGCGTGAACCATTTCGGAGATACCTACCGCTCGTGTCATAAAATACATTTGAATTTTAACCCTAGCATTACCAAGGGGGCGTACTTTACCCACTTTCTGTAATTTTTTAAGTTCTGTATTGTTATTTATTTTGTTTTATTAAAGGCATGTAGTTAATAATAATTGTCAATCACTGTTTCTCCTACGGAATTGCGTAATTGTTCCAAAGTTTTCATTGTTGGTCTTTTTGAAAAACAATAAAATGTTAAGGTGGTCATATAGCACTGCCCCGTCGGTATAATGTGATTCACATGAAAGTAGAAAAGGAATAGTTAATTTTAAATACTACCTGTGTAAACATAACAAGATACAATGCCCAATTTTAAAATAAATTTGTTTTAAAAGACATTTTGTTACCAGCCGTGGTCACAAAATACTCCCCTTGGTAGCCTAGGTTCTGGAATGAGGCTTGGTAATGGGAGGGATAATTGCTGCCATTTTGCTCTCCTTCAATAATATACCATTATGTAACGCCTCGCAAATGCGACTAAATAGTGCTTGTTTGACATACATGTTCCCTTAAGGACAGTAATTGATTTTACTTGTAAATTGCATATTCTTCACTACGGAGGGGGTTCGAACCCTCTTGCACCCCATTACCAACCAAGCCGATGAGTAGCTTAGCAAACATATTACGGTGTTACTTGCGTTATACACATGCATAGCCTATCCCATCTATAAAAACATACAAAAAGATTGATAGTAGCTCCGTCTGGTGCAATATACAAAAGCCCAGGCTTGGTGCATGGAAATGAATTTTTGTGTGTTGATTTATTTCGCCTCCCTTCCATTTATCCCATCTCTCATTTCCAGTCCCCTCCACCTTTCCGCAAAACTAAAAATCAACAGGTAGTCATAACGTAATACTCGATTTTAATGCTCGCAGGCCAATCGATTTTCCATTAATCTCGGAATTTTCATGAATGCGGCGACCTACATCTAATGTAAACTGCGGGAGCGTGTATTGTGTGGTCCTTATGAGACGAACTTGAAATATGTGACTGGAGGGTAAAAACCGACACCACTGTAAAAGTGGCACTGGTGGTATACGAGTCTCAAAAGACAGTTCTGGTGCACTTAGAGCTAACCTAATTATATAATTATTTTAAAAAAATAATCTTCAAAATACTGTAAATATGTTACCTTATTGTAATATGTATTTATCTTCCTTTACCCACTTTATTTAGTATACCTAAATGAGCTGCTGTTGAGGAATGGCAAAACCAGAAAAAACCTGATCTTAAAACAGCGGATATATTGGTAAACACAATTTTATTTACAGAAGATCAGGTCATTCTTTCTACTGCAGAAGATGAGCTTCAGAGAGCAACATATATGTTACAAGAGATATTATTTAGAAAGATATAGATATTAATACATCTAAGTTATGGCTTTTGAAGGAAAGTTTCCTGTACGATCGAAAATAGTCGCAAAACAATTCAGAAGTTTTCGTTATTTGGCATGGCGCATACCCTACAAAGGAGAGTAAGGGGTCAATAAAAAACTTAAATTCCAACAAATATGTGGAATTATTCAAAGAACATTAAAAAACACAACTTGAAAAGAGTTATTAAATTGACGTATTGTGTGGTGTTAGTATTCCAAATTATAGATGAAGATTTTGCATAACAAAGGAGTTGTGAAGTGAACTAACATTTTTTCTTTGAATGTACATGAATTTCGAATAACGAAACCTAGGCCGTGACCTAGGAGGACCGGATTCGATCCGGTATCCGTGATGGGCGAAGCGGCGTCTGAGTGGATTTTCTTCGGTTTCCGCAGCCATTCATTACATCAGTTACTCCATCATCACCTTTCCATTCATCGATTTTACCTTGTATTTCATATCATCCTCTTCCTCACTCTTATGCCTGGTACTGGACTGACCACTCGCTTCCAGGTCTTCACTCTGTCTGGTCCATAGGTTCCTGTGCTCCCCGACAGGCATCTGACCCTAGGCACAGGATTGTAAGTCCTACATAAGGGGAGAATAATCAGGTAAAGAAGAAGAAATTTACAATTAACTCCATATGTCTGTTAAATCTGAGAGTTCATGTAAAATATACTTCTAAATCTTTGTTTTCAAATACTTCAACGAGTGGTTTCGTGTTTGTATTATAAATGTCACAAGTATACTTGCTGCAAAGTTTAGAAAAGAGTCAAATGATATGTCACTTTTAAAGAAGAGATAACATTTGGTATTGCGGGTGCCATCCCATGCAACAAAGACGTCTAGTTTATTCGTATAGCCCCAATCAAAGAAGTGGCAAGTTAAAAGTTTGTTTTATAGCCTCTGATAAAGAAGCGGCAGTCGTTTACACCTTTTCTAAATGTTTCGAAAAGTATGAGATCGCCTATAATACAATGTGGTGATGAAATCTCTTGGCACTTTCATGCGATCACCTTAGTTTGATGAAGACTGAGGAACACACGGATCTGTGTGTACACAAATGGTTACGCCACTGAATATTGTCTACTACGGTGTGTGGCCACAAGACAAGTTAAAGTGCCGCTTCATTCAGGCCTTGTTTACACCTCACCCCACTACCAACAAGCCGTTACACCCACGTGGTTGTTGTGGCCCTAACCCTTTTGTCGTATATCATGGAAAGGAGGTCTCAATGAAAACTAAGTGTTGAAAGTTTTATGACCGTAAGCGTTGTAAATTACGCTCCGAGAACGGTGCGGCAAAGGGGCTCTAGCTGTTAGGGGGGGGGGGGGGGGTTGTGTGTATGTGTGGTGTTTTGTGGTCGTTTTCAAAGCTTTTCTGCAACGCTCTTCCGCTCCAAATTGTAATAGTGGTGCACTTTATTGCTACCACAACGTTTGCTGTTGGCGCGTTGCAGTTGGAAAGCTGTTCAAAGTAGCTGCTGATGGAATAATGCAGTGTTATGTCTCATGCAGCGAGTTGCGGTCGACTTCTCTGAAGCGCAACTTTGTTAATCAGACTTGGCATTTAGCGCTATGTGCTGATTCAGACATTCCAATTATGTATTATCTGCTTTCCCAGACTTATGGTAGGAACAGCTTGATGTCTTAGGATTGTGAAGTGTGACTTTATGGATAATTAAATTTGTAAATTTAGATAAACATTAAATTATTGAGACAGAAACGACAAAATTCACTCCAGTTACTTTATTTTCTTCTAAAACTTAATGTACAACAAGACTCTTCTCATTTACTGATGTTAACAGTCTACACTTTTTCGTAGTATTACAACACACAACTGTTTTCTTCTCGTAACCTGACTCACTCCTTGCTTTCTTTGTTCACTTTCTCTATCTCTCCAACAGTTGACTTTGATGACACAACCACTCAACACTCATTGACTGCTTCGCTAATCTTCCTTTCGACGCGACACACACAGCTGACGAAACACGCTGAACTGAGTCCCCTCTGTGACCCACCCACTCTGCTCGTTGCTTCGCCTCCTTTTATAGCGAGGATGACATAATACGGACCTTTCTCGATCTTATAGAAATATGCCGGCTGCCGCAAACTTCTCGAATAATCTGGAAAACCCCTTTTGGTTCTCCACTCTAATTGTTCTCACTGTTTGCTCGCGTGAGGCCCCCTACCTTGGGCGCCTTTAATGCACCTGCCGCCAGTGGGGTGGACGACCCGGCCCTGACCTTCCTTTGTTATGCCCCGCGTCACATTAATAATCTAGAGATTTTAATAACGATTGTGTAATTATACTCAGTTAATTTAAACTTGGGGAACATTTCCAAAATAATGAATGCCAAAAACACAGAATACCTTGTTCTTGTGATAAATGTTCATGCATTATGCTTTCCCATTAGCATGAAAAATATTTCGTTTTACATATAGTTAAATGCATGGACTTCGTCACAATATTACTTCAGATTTATATTTGAATAACAATTTTAAAATCATAATGAAAAAATACCCATGAGTCAGGAATGATTAAATTTCCTGAGAAACATATTACACCTATGCCTAACATAAATATGATACTTGATATGTATAAGATATTTTTAACACACTTGCACGGTAAGTAGAAACGAAAGTGCATTCCTCCCAAACGTCGATATCGAGATTTCACAGAAAATACACGTTACGAGATCCCTGAATCCCCAAAAACATTTTAGGTCTGTGTGTGAGTGTATATGAGTGCGAGTTTGTGTGTAAGCGCGCGCGTATCTAATAACAGCATAACTTCAAAACAAACACTCCGTTAAGTACCAAACTTGGTATTTAATTTCAGTATCTCCCAAAGAAGCAACAAAAAATTTTCAAGAAAATCCCCCACCGAAAATTAACTTTTATATGGAAAATCTTCCAAAAGTTTTGATGTTATCAAACATAGCTCTAATGATTTTGATTAAGATCAAGATATTTTCATCACAAGTCTCACAATAGTCTCTAATTCGTCTATTTTCTGAATGACTTTTGCTCAGCTAATAATCGTAGGAGATAGACAAAATATTACTGCACAAAAATATAGAGCTTGTTAGAGCATACAATTTATATCAAATAAATTTTATTGTGGACTTAATCATTTTCGAGATATTCCTTGTTATTGGTTTGAATGGGAAGTCGATATTCTTTTGTTTCTCTTTCAGTCATGCAAAGAGAATGGAATTACAAAACCAACAGATGGGTACCACCCCTTTGGCTGTTCCTGTTGTACCTATACTGAAATAGTGATAAAACCGTTTCTACAAATATTTATGAATTAACATGAAGTAGAAAGAAGAATAAGATTTTGAAGAATAATTTGTTAAAGAATGGGTACTGTCAAGTGAACGTAACAAATCAGAAATTTTTTTTTACTTTGTTCTTTGGGAGAGGTAAAGGAAAGTTTAGGCCTAAATCCCCATATTTCAATACAACATTTCCTCCTGGCTATCGATAGTTTTCCCTAGTGAAATCTCGACCTCTCGATTTCGATTAACATCTGCAGGGAATTTCGATTTCACTAGTGTGTCTGCACTCGCATTAGAAACTGCAATCTTATTTATATTTTCTCCATGTTGTTGTATTTCCACCCCCCCCCTCCCCGATGTGTCCAAATGGCATCAGCCCCACCCTCGTGTATGCGTCACACCCTTGGGATGGCGGTTTACTGAATCATCCCCGGTCACCATGACTACCATAGCCGTCTTGACGTCTAGCGGGCGAGGTCACCCCCGGGGGAGATCTTGCCTGACCTCCGCTGCGACGCCTCACGATAACCTTTCCAACTACTCCCATCCTTCATTTGTTTCTATTTCACCGACATGACTGCGGTAGGGCTGCTCTGTAGATCAGCAGTTGCTGAAGGTTGGGATAATTCGTCATGCTCTAAGCCACCAGCGTGACTAAAAGGAAGACTAATCGTGGTACAATATTGCTAATAGCTTTTTACTCAACCTTTGTTTTTTAATATATCTCTAACACGGTGAACAAAAGAGTAAGAAGTTGTGCCTTCAGAAATGTAGAGTTGTACACATGTTTATCTGTTAGCCACATTTACTTGTACTTTTCGTAAAATTTACAGAAAATACAAACTATATCCAATATAATTGCAGGATCATACTAGGTATAAATTATTATAAGGTATAAATTCAAACTTTCAATAAGGATCCTTTTTGTCAGAGGCTGTAAATGTAAACATGTCTTTGTTGCATGGGATCAGTTCAACAATCAAAATAACACTCATAAATATGCACGATCAGGAAAGAATGGTAACTTTTATCACTTCTTTCAAGTGACATCGTTTGAACCTTTTCTAAAATTTGCAGCAGATATACATTTATCTTTGTAAGCTGAGAGCGATTCATTAAGAATAATCTATACATTCTCAATACTATTGTTACAGTAAGTAAAGGAAATATTATGCTTCACCTAAAAATTCGACATCGCAATTACATCGGAAATATACGTTTTCAAGCTCCCTGACCCACCCTACAAAAAACAAAAAAATTAGAAAAACTTCCTGTCTGTGTCTGTGAAGCATAACTCAAAAATAAAAAGTGGATTAAATACCAAAGTTAAGTTCAGGGTGCGACACGAATATTTTTCAAAAAGTTGTTAGGTACTCCAAACTATCTTTCATATGGATAATTTTTCATTGTTTTGACTTTTCCCAAAAATGACAACGATTTTCATCTGCATGAATAAGTTGAATATCTTCAATTTTATGGAAATACTCTTGTTTCTGAAATACTTTTGTACCTATACTTACTAAACAATAAGAATAAGCCATAATTTTGCTATATGAAAATATAGATCTTGTTGAAGTACCCAATGTGAGTGTTTTTTGTTTTTATTTTATTTTAATTTTTATTTATCCTTCCTTTGCGTCAGCCATTTCATAAATATACTTCTTGTTATTGCTTTCAGTGTTGAAATATTTAATGCCTAAGGAAAGGGAAAGTCGTTGTTACATTTTCACATGGAAGTGCGTGAATTTCATTACATCACATCTACACGAAATGTGTAGGTCTAAATTAAAAATTTATTTGGATTAACAAAAATTAGCCAAAACAAGTGTAAAAATGTAGAACATTAAATGGGGAAAGTCATTTCAATGTTTTATTTTGTCGATGAATGGTGATAATTGGTGGTAAAAGTATTAAGTTTTTTCAATAAAACTGTAGTGTAGTTTCTTCTTCTTCTTTTTTTTTTTTTTTTTTTTTTTTTTTAAAGAATAAGGAGCAAGCCAAGAGTTTGAATTGCTGACTTCGTAAACTGGGAAAATTTAAACATGCATGAATATTTCTGGACTAGTTAATGGCAGAAAACTCATTGATCGTTACTGTAGCAAACGTTAAAGAAACTTCCTCACCGAAAACTGTCATTTACATGGAAAGGTTTTCGAAAATTATGATTTTCTCAAAAATAGTGCAGCGCTATACCTAAGTATAATTGCACATAGTAAGCAATAACGTAATGTTTATCTTGATTAACATGAAGTAGGTAGAAGAATAAGCGTTTTTACAGAATAGAGAAAGACATGTAAGTGCCTCATATCAGATATTTCTTCAGACCAGCCTGTAATATACGTGCTTTAAGTGTGTTGGAAAATCTTTGAAGTCCTAGAAAATATTTGACCTCTTCGTTCTTCACTTAGATTGTTCTACTATTATGAATATGCATTATTTTGGAATATTTGGGAATTTAAAAATAATCGGAATCGAGGCCATAGTGCTATAGACCTAAAGGCAATCCCATGCATCGTATATGTTGAGAATGAATACAAACAGACCTCCAGGTGGGCTCGGAATCCGGCGAATGTGCTGCAAGCACGCGAACCACGGGTGGTATCTTGCAATTATAGTAATGTAAACAATGCCTTTGTCGTAGCTAGCGCACTTATCGATATACATCCAACCGCTCGGGGAAGGTTTTGCCATAGGACCACCCCTCGGCAACTTCATCAGGGCAAATTCCCTTCTCTACCCCAATGTTTTTGTCTACATTTGCGGAAGGGCGTCGTCTGAGAGAAATCAACCCTCCGCTCCCCACCTAGACACCAATATTTCTTCTCAGCTACATATATCAACTTTTCTCTTGTTCTATCTTTCGCGGTCTCCCTTCTTTCACTCCATTTCTTTCTTAGTCATTCCCTCATTCATATCCTTAGTGGTCAGAACCTCAAGTGTGGGTAGTTGCATTGGAAAAGTCAACCTCATAAGCTGTTTATTGAAGAAAAATAAGAAAGAAGAAAAAAACATCATATTAAACTCACAAGTAATTTAATGAAATAGGTTCCTTCTAGCAGGCAAAAATAGTGCAAGATAGTACACACAATATTTTTACAGACCAGTGAGGGAAAAAGAAGCTGTTGTAGGTATAACGGTCACTGTATTTCACAAACGATTCATTCTACTGTGTCTAAACAAAGAAATAGACATATATAAATGGTTTCCCTTAGGACAATACTGCAGGAAACAAAGAACTTGGATGACATTTTCAGACCACAGGCTTAACTGTTCATAATGAAGATGACATAACCCCAGCAAAAGTTTCTTTATTATGATTAATTTCCTAGGAACTTGTGACAAACGTCATTAAACATTTCTTGGCACAAACAAGGCTGAAAAAAATAGTCAACCGTCAATAAAATTTAAGGAAGCACCAGTGCAAGTTGAGAGGCATTTAAAGTTGAGTTGGGCGATTTGTATTGACGGATGATGGTTAAAATTTTCCAAAAACATCTACTTAACTATCCTTCCATCCGTTTTCTTTCTTTTTTCTTCTTCTAATAGTACTGTTCTGTTACGCCACAGGCTAAGAACCTGCTATAATTCTCTACGAACGTACGTATCTAACAGTTATGACCATATTGCTCGACTTGACCAACCCGAGGGCACAATCACAGAGCCCTCCCCGGGTCTGGATATCTTAGGGTCGAAAGTAGAGTTTCTAGAGAACTTTGGAAGTGTCAGGAACCTGTAAGCTGCATTGCAGCGAATCATTCTTGATTGAAAATCTCCCGTACAGCTCATACTATTGATATGTCCTTGTAGGAATATCTATCTGTGACAGAGGTAGAAAAATCCTTTCAGGTATAACCGCCTCTATGTTAATATACCTGTCATACAATCACAAAATTCCACGTTTAAATTAACTGCAGGTACCAATATAAGAGATACTTTTTTTCAAATTTGGCTATCAGATCTACCAGTATAAATATATTTTTACATCTGGATGGTGCTTTAGAATCCTAAAAGTTATCTATTTTCAGATTTTATACCCTGAATGACTGATAACTATCTCCTAATCACACAAATTCCTTTGAAATGAAAGCTAAGAAAAACGTGAATCTTCAAATTGGGATCCAACCATCACCAACTTTGCTACTAGTGTTGATAAACACAGAAAGTGCACTAATGTGCGTAGGGAAAGAAAAAAGACAATGTTCAAAAGTATTACTTTACACAAAGTACAATAATGGCTTAGCAAACATTCCTAGAACAAGGTCCTTCTTCATCAGCAAATTCTTCATGTACCCTTCGACCGCATGTCACACATCGTGTCCAGTTTTCCCCTCACGTGTCGTTGCAGGATAAACATTCGTCTGCATAATGGGTATTTGGGACCACGTGGTGTCTCCTATTAGGATCCAGAATATACTGAAATTCCGTGTCTCGTATGTTCAAAGACACGTTCTTATAACAACCTCTATGGGTTCCGTATTATCAATAAGTAATTTAATTGTACTTGAACTCGCCTTCGTAGTGCTTTACGTCTTTAAACAATATGACAACAAAATTTGCAACTCGTGCAAAAAAGTTTTCCCCTTCTCAGCTTGTAACTACTTGTGTCACCGGCACCAAACAAACAACAGTGAGCTATTTAAACAATACCATTATATTAGAAGTATTTCCAGCAGATAGCAGCACGTCGTTTGCGGGATAGATCATATAAGGTAAAAGCAGAATCAACTTATACTTTAAGTGAAGTATACGTCAATATTTATACGCATATCAATAATACTCAAATAAATGGGCTTTGTCTTGCAAATGTTTCATTTCTGATTCAATACTCGATGCTAAATCAAACGAAGACACAGCTGTTTGAAGTCCTGTATGCGAGTGTAGAGTTTAGCAGACCTTTCTGGCATTAGGATGTTGCACGCGCGGAAACATTAAGATGCCTTCTCTGTGAGGTACATCAGTACTGTATAATTTGTTAGCTTCCCATCAATAGCAAGCAATCTGCTAGGCGTACATAACTCACCACCACTTGAAAACCATGGCGAGCAAAGACAGCTTTTCCCACTGTGCGGCATGCACACACTTAATAAATTCAAGTTGCCGTTTCTCAAATGCCAAGTCTCAATCACAACAAAACAGCAAGATGGATAGATGTGAGCAGAATAATTTTCTTAGCCAAGCGCTGTTTTCCCACCCCAATCCTTCTTCCTGCCTTCCTTTCTGTCTACTCTTCGTATATGTAATCCAGAACCTGTGAAACCTGTTTTCTTACTATGCACTTACCAGTTCATCATCGGGTTGACCTATTCATTCAAGTAACGTAATGTTCAAACAGTGGCGGTTCCACTTAGTTGTTTTTAGTCACACCAAGTTTAGAATAGACAAATGAATGCTTTCCTTTTCAACAACAACTACAAGAACAATAACAACAATAATAATAAACTGTGCCTAAAAAATTCTAATTAATATTTGTATACAAATATTCGTTTGTCCTGAGAGAAAATTGTCATTGTGAGCAGCACTCCAGAGTCGATCTATGGCGGACACAAAATTTGATGGCGGGTGACAGGAGGAGCCACACAACAAAAAATTCAATGTGAGACTTGTCACACTTGTGGTGTTTATAATTTAATTACACTTTAAAGTAGATGATATAAATATATTTGCGCTCACAAAATTAATACACAGAACAATCTGATCAGGAGCCGGTCATCTACCAGCCGCCATTAAATTTTGTTCCGTCATAATTTTTCAGTCTCTATTTCTGTCTCTTCGTAGTAAATCATTCTATGTAGAGCATTTTCTTTGTTCATTCTTAAAACTTGGTTATATATTCAAACCTTAGTGTAAATGTTTTTATTTAAGCTTAGCATTTGAAACTTTTATCTGGTTTTTTACCTGAAATTCGAAATATAAGTCGATTACCAACTAAAGATCTTAAAAAAAGTAAAGTAGGTTTGGTATAATTCCTCACGAAACCTTATGAACTTTACTGTAAATAACTATCAACTTCATATTAATTGAGAATAAATTTTCTTTGCACATTGCTTATAGGTACAATAGTTATACAGAAAAACGAAGCTATAGTAAATGCTTAAAAGTGGATCGTGATAAAAGTGGCCTTCAAATCACATAGGTAATCAATGCTGATCACTTCAAAGCATGATAAAAATGATACAAATTCAAACCATAACAACGCATATCACGGAAATAGCGGAGATTACAAAAAGTTATTGCGAATTAAGATGTACAAGTTGTATACAAATTTTATAAAATTAACTTTTAATGAAGACTTCATAGACTGTCCATAAAACATCCGAGATAAACATTGTATGTCAGGTAAAATCTTAATCTTATGACTTATCAATTTGCACAACTTCAGTGTTCTTGTTTTACTTAAGACAATGTGTTTTGTTGTTCCATATATATTTTCAAAAGCAATTGTCTTCAGTTCCAAACATCGTCTTATTGATAAAATCGTAATACAATATAAAATATTTAAAACTAAGAGAGAAAATCCAGTTTGGGTAGCAATCTTATTTTAGAATTGTCACAAAGACACACCTTGCTAACAAGTCTATAGAAATAGGCAATTTTAAACACAACTGAGACAGATTGACTGGCCCCGTAACTCAGACGGAAGAGTTATGAAGGGGCCCGGGTTCGATTCCTGGAGTGAGGGATTTTTTATCTAGCCAAGGCTATTGGCTATCCTGCCAAGTGGAACTATGGATGTGATTGTGAATGCGCGTGAATTTAATGCATAAAAAACCCAAAGGCCCAAAACCAACTTTAAAACGAGTGAACACTATTGCCGCCAAAGATGAGGTCACCGATATAAATATTGGAGTTAAGTGGATCAATTAAACAGAAAAAGAAAAGTTGAAGAAAAAGTATAATGTAAGGATATTTTATGTAAGATGCAATAATGTACACAACTGTTATCATATTTGGGAATAGGACAGTTAACCATTTTAGAAGTCATTTATTTAATTTAGTGAAGAAAAGTGCTGCCATTGACAATTAGTCTTCCCCGTTATTTGAGTGGTCTGTAGTTTCTAATGACTTTAAGTGTATAAGCATGTTTAAGCATATTCAAATTTACGTGACATTGCAATACTTTGTTTCCAAAAGAAACTAAACGTTGATCAGTGTTTGCCATTTGAATTATGCAGATAACGAAAGAGCTTTTAAGTTTCGTGCTGTCCAAAACATTTCGAGGACTCCTGCCATGTTTTCCATATAAATGAACTGCATCCGCCTGTTTCTTAATCTTCCATATATTTAAAACTTGAATGGCTGCCAGCCTAATACCAATCGATAACACGGTGTAATGGAAAGAAATATTGCTTGGAAGTTTCAATAAACTGTTTAGCGTTTGCCAGCATTTCTTCGTCGCACTGTGAAAAAAGTAGCTCTACCATTTTTTGGCTCATTGACCTCAAAATGGCTTAGTAGTATTTTGCTGCTTTCCTTTATTTAATAACAATTTCACTTTAAATATTGGCAATTCAATACTAGGTTTCTTACTTTCTGCCGTATAGGTGCACTAAAACAGAAGTGCCAAAAAGTGACAACGTGGGTCTTCTACTTTTTTTGCCCTTCCACTCGCTTTGGCTTAGTGGCGTGGCCGTGTAGGGTAAAGGTGGCTTGCAATGGTTAATGTGGCACGTTTGCACCCTTTGAGTTTCACAAAATAGGACAGTCAGTATCGGGTGTCACAGGTGCTGTTGAACATTCTAACCGTAACCCTCCCAGCGTTGTTCCATATCTTGTGTATTACGTCACCAGGAAGTGTTAGTTTCAAGTAGTTTTCGATTTCCATAAGAAAGTCGTAATGGAAATGTTTGCTTAGCATAATCTAAATGCTAAACCAAGTTTCCAGAAGACGAAATAATGCAATATACAGAACGTATGCATACTTCAAACTTTAATCAGTGTAATATAATTTCTGTATTATAAAATACAGCAACAATCAAGTTTATAAAAGCGTAGAGACTGAGTGACTAAGAAGTTTCGAAATTATTATTTTGTTGTTTAACGACGCTGTCAATTCCCAGGATCACATTAGCGTCGCCGATGTGCCGGAATTTCTTCCCGCAGGAGTTCATTTACATAACAAACTACTGACATGGAGATGGCGTTTTTAAGTACACTTAAGAACTATTAGTCTGAGCTGGATTTGAACCCACGACCTTGGGATCGGTAGGCCAATGTTTAACCAACCGAGCCACTCAGGCCGATTAATACGTTTCGGGTCAGACGTGAGAACAACAATAGGATATACAAATGAAAACGTTTTACATTTAAATCAAGTGGCACACCTAAAAACATATGGGAAAATGATACATTCAGAGACCTCAAAACTATGCAAATAAAAAATTGGAATGAACCGGCAAAACGCAGAGTTGAGAGAAGGTCATAACTGGGCATCCAGTCTAGTCTAAAATTCAGTTGCGAAGCAATGTAGTATATCCATCATTAAAACGGAATAGTGAACTACTGTTGCTCAAAATTTAGAGAATTTTGCAGAAAATAGCAATGTGTTCCATTTCTGTGAGAACGTGTGAAAATAAAACCACGACAACGACCAAAACCGTTGCCAACACATGTACAAGGACGAGCAAACTGAACTTTTACCGTTAACTTCAGTTCAACAACATTTAGCTTCCACCCTCACCCTCCCGAAATGTTTGTGTGATGTAACTTTCTAAAAGTTTTCAGTAGGTCCTTTACAAAAGAGGCTACCGTAAAACTGTCCATCTGTGACATAACAGGGGTAAATAGCCCTCATAAACTTTCACTTTTGGGTCGTTTACGCGTATCCATTCCTAACATGCTATCTCATTCCTTCTCTGCCTCCTTTCTTCCTCCACGAGTATGCCCTTGAACACAATTTACTGTTGATTCCATCGCCTTGACTTGCGTGAAAAATGTCTTACCATACTTCCTTCTACTTTTTTCCATGACTGAGACATTGGCACTAAGTGGTACCTACGTATTTGTGAGCAACCACTGACAAACAGGAACATACGATTTAGAATTTATACCTAAATACCAGTTAGAGGGAAAAATTGGAGAACAAAGTAGATTTTTGAAATTTGATCTCAACACTTCGAAAGTATTACTGCCTACATTGTATTTTTCAACTTTGTGGACTACCTGGAATTAATTTGATGCAGAAGCCAAGGCCACTAATGACAAAAAAGTCTGAGATATTACATTCATATGAATTTTTCTGCTTGCTTAATATTAATCGAGATAAAAATTCGCAGAAATAATTTTATTACACATTTTCAGGTATAAACGAGATGCAGTGGGCTTAAGCTTAAGCATTATGTGATGGCTTTGAAATTTTGTACATTTTGCATGACTGCGAGAGTAAAAACGATTTGTGATATAGCAATTTAAAGAATATGAAGAATTCACAATTCGAAACAATAATGAGTATTATTAATCAATAATAATAAAATATCTCAGAAATAGTTCATGCTACAGAAACCTATGGTGTGGTCTCGTTAGACGCTCTGGTTTGTCATATCCTCACAAATGCTTAATTTTTACTTAGTTGTTGTGCAGGCATTTTGTTATGTTAATCAATTTAAGATGGGAAAAGAACATTCTTGTGCACCTATTACTGATTTTTTTCTTCATGCATAATGCTAAATAATTATTTTCAGCCGCATTATTTAATATTATATTTTAACCTGTGTGTAACAATGTGCAACAATACCTTAAGCTGTTATAACTAATAGAGTCATTACTGTGATTCAAGGATCATTTTGAGTGTGAAAAATGCTGAAGAAAACTGAATTTAAACCTCAACGAAATTGTAAAGGGCCGACAAAATAACCACTCGTGGCTTTAAAACAGTTGATATTAAGAAAAACATTGTGTGTGGCATGCATGTACAAATTATCTTATGTAATAAAAACGTAATTACTGTTTTTTGAGACTGGGATCTTCAATGTGAGAAGGAAAGAGTCTACACGCCTACCTGCAAGATGATGAGTTTGTAAAAGATATCAAAGTAAGCCCAAGGGAACTGAAATGTGGATATAAAGAAGAATCGTGGACGTGAAATAAACATATAAATATTGTATTTGTTTCAGAATGAATGAGTGAAGGAATAAGAATAAAGACCAAAAGGGATCAGGAAGAAGAGAATAAATTGGATAAATTGATTGCTAAGAAATACACCGTAAGGAATGGTGATTGGAAAAAACAGGAAGGTACCCAATCACAGCAAACGAAAGCTGAAATTAGGAGAATTTGTTTGGCAGACAAGGATCTAGCCTTGGACAGCAAATTACGCTAAATAGTTGATTTGATTGATTCACTGATTTTTTTCATCATTGGTCCACTGCTATCCCTTCTTAGTAGCTCAAATCTTACATGAAAATAATTATTATGCATCGATACTGCCCTGCGGTCCAAGGATAATTGTGTGTTTAAAATTCAATTATGTGCTTTATCTCGTTTTCAGAGTAATCTCAGGCAGAAACATGAATTTTAGATGAGATGTTATGTTAAGCCAAGATACAAACACGCCAATTTTGATTAAGAAATCGTAACTAGAAAAACGGTAGTAATCCCATTTTTTGGAAATCGTGTGCACCCTCTGATTGCTTCCTTTTGAAGATAAAGGATCTCATGTAGAGTCTTATCATTGTAAGCATTTGCCTAATTTCTTTGTCTACTCAGAAACTCTGGGGCAGAGTAACAAAGGACATCGGTCGTTCCAGAAGGTAATCTTTAAGAAAATACCAATTGCTACTGTAAAACGTGGGCAGAAAGAAGTTCCCAATCTTGTCAGCTTTCTCTTTTCTTGTTCGAGGGACTATTCCTTGACTTCCCCCACCCCCTTAGGCCTTCTGTCCCATACACAGGGGCAGAGGAACACAATCTTCACAGCTTCATTACCTACTGGGACAGGAGTGGTGACAGCTTACTTTAGTCAGCCATCTTGCTTCCGTACAGCGACGCTGGGCTTGGAGGGGGAAATCACGTGAGTATAATTTTATTAATAATTATTGCCCCATTTAAGTTCTTCATTAGTGATCGAGAACTCAACACGATAAGTTATACAAGGCTTAATAAGTTTTAAAGTTCGCAATTAAATAATGTTAAAACAATATCCTAAATCATTTCTAAGGTGCAGGCTATTTCTTATGCGTGTTTACGTAATTAATTTCGAATAAATTTCTCAAACTTACCTATATAAACATAACTAACAAGAAACTATTGTAAGATTGGTTTTTGTGTGTTACTGATAAAGAAACGCACAACGGAATTATATTTGACTGAATACTTAGTGTTAATAGAACACCCTACTGAATTTTAAATAATTTGTATCATCATTCTACAACAATCGCGCATTCCTTTATTCCCCATTACTAAAACATTGCTTAGAAATTGCAGGCAACTTTGTTTGCTTATCTAAATTTTATTTAAGTAGAACACTTTCAAAGTTTTATTCTTAGAATTGTATGTTGTTAACTAATTATCTATTAAAATATTCAATTCATTTTTACTTTCTCTACTACGTACAGTAAGTAGAGGAAGTATTCTATTCCACCCAAAAATTCGATGTCGAGATTCACCGGAAGTGTATGTTTTGAGGCCCCTTGAATCCAAAACAGGAAGTTTTAGCAAAAGGTTCGTGTGTGCGTACGCGTGTGTGTGTGTGTGCTGTTTTATTTAGTGGTCATATTAAAAGCAATCCTTTTATTCCTGTTGCATTATCTACGATAAAAGTTTACTACAAATAATATACACTTAAGCAAATATAAGCTAGTCGCATGTCGAATAAGAAAACAAAAGAAATATTCAGTTTTGTCACTCATGAACCCATTGTAAAGAAAAGAGGAACACTGTAAAATAGTTTTTAGATAGTGGGAAAACTTAATGATATAACACGAATACCTTGGAGAGGTTAATAGTACAGAAAAATTTGTTCGAAATAAATGTTTATTGCCGGAAGCCTATGTTTTTGTTTAATTAAATTGCCCTATCTAGTATATTGTAACTGTTGTAGAATAAAGGGGTCTTCACAAGCTATTGACACAATAATTAAAATGTGGGTTTGTCAATTATATTCTATACCATATAATTTAACGGCTTTACATTCCAAATATTTGCTAACCTTCCTTTTTTCACAATTTTCGGATCCCAAATTAAGATTATAGTTCTTGTTATTTTTTCTACCGCTTATACAGTAGGTTGAGGAATGTTTGTATTCCAACCAAATATTAAATATTGATATTTCACTGGAAATATGCAATTTAAGGTCCAAGAACACAAAGGAGCATATTCAGAAAAAGATACAGGCACTCGTATGTGTATTCTTGAACGGCATGTAGAAATAAAAACTTAGACAAATACCGAATTTCACGTATGAGTCATATCAGGTGAACTGACACTTAGATCTATAAATATTTCCTACTTTTTGTTTTATTAAAGAAATGGATGACCATTTTGATTAAAATTCCATAATCTATATATATTGAATTTTCTGGGAATAGTCTCCTTCATTCCCAATAACTTTTACATAACTTTAAACCATTAGAAGTTGATAAAATCTTCTGCACAGAAAAGTACATCTCGTTAAGCGCATAATATTTACTATTTTGTTGTTGTTGTTGTTGAGATAATCATTTTGGCGTTATTGTTATTGGTTTAAATGTTTCAATATTTATACGTTTATCAAACAAGAAATCGTTATTCATTATTTTATGTCCTGGCCATGCAAAGAGATTAGCATTTTAAAGCCACTACATAGCGATCAGCTCTTAAAATATTTGAGTATCGCTTAAGCCTATTGTATTCTCCATTCATATTACCTACAAGGAAATATGTAATAAAAACATTTTTACAAATGTCTCACTCAATCAACATTTAGTAGATATAGAATAAGATTTTGTAGGAGTAGATTGTCGAAGAATTGGTGGAATATAACACTTTAGAAAAAATGTAATTTATAGTTAGGATTTTATTTTTCAAACAAAATTTCTATACAAACGTCTCAAAATTTAAGGGCCTAGCGAAACGAAAATAAAACTCTGGCAAACGTGATGATTACAGGAAGAAATATATTTTAGTGTTTCCAAGCTTCGGTCTTGCACCGTTCAAGTGTAGTGAAGGTTTATTAAGATATATGTCGCCAGTTGGGGAAATCCTAAGAACACAAAGGGAACCAAAGAAGCGAGCACTTTGAAACAATCTTTTCCGAGAGGGCCCAATCTTTAAGTTTTCCCTTAGGAGCCTTTCTTGGGTTCCAGAGGAACCGTTTCTCTCCATTTCGTCCTTTCCCTTTCCAGAAGAGCACTGTTAAAGACTCACTATCGCGGTAAACTTCCTTATCTTGCGGCAAGGACCTCCTGCAGTGGAACAGTAGTCCTGTTTATGAAGACAAATTAGTATTAATAATGCTGCCATCAAGTGCTGTGAGATTTCTTGAAATGTGGTTCATCTTACATAAAAAGCAATGAAAACTTTGGAAAATCTAAACATAGTTCTCATTTTAGGATATTTTAATAACATGTTTAGACAGTTATTAGTTTTGTTATTATTGCAATACTCATAGATAGCGATACCATTACAGTCTTGTACAGAACGATTACTACTAATATTAAATAATATATAGGAGTATACTTTTATCATATGCTAAGTTGTTAGGGTTTTACCCAATTCGCCCATTAGAAAGTAGAATCTCCAATATCAATTTCATGAATTATTGAGTCTTCCTTTGTATCGAAATTTCTATTTTCTCTTCCATTTACTTACGGTATCCATAGCTTTAGGCTAGTATTTAACCAGAAATGTATGTTTTCGGATTTCTTGAAACAAAAACCAAGTGTTTTTTAAATACTTTACTGTCCCAAAAAGCATCAACGACTTTGACTACAATAATTATTTATGCTTGGCATACGGAATGGAATATGCACCTCAAGTATTCTGCGAATAGCCTAAGAAGACCGCCTTAGAGTATTACATTTTTATGACGATAATCCTTTTTTTTTTTTTTTTTTTTTTTGTGGGGGAACTTTGGATTTTTTTTTTACTTTTTATCACATTTACGCTCATACTCCAAGACTGTCGAGAGTAGGCAATGATTCCGGTTTAAAAAAGGAGCAGCTGGAAATTAAACTCGGGACCTCTGTATAACACAAAAGTATTCGAATAATCAGCTGTGCACCTGCTTGCTGTATGATGGGTCCTGAGTTTGATGCCTGGTGGGGGTAGGAACTATTTGCCGATCCCTACGGCCGCGTTAACTAAAGCACCTAGTGTTTAAGGCACAGGGAATTGCGAGTTCAAGTCCCACCTCGGGTATAGATCTTTGTATGTATGTGATAGAGTAAAAGGAGTAAACAATCTTTAAAAAAAAAAAAAAAAAAATGAAAACTTAAAAAAGGGGCAACCAGAAAGCTGTCTGCCCACCACAGAGGCACTCTAAAAACGTTAAATTTGTTCAAGTGGATGTTTCATGAAAACTGCACGCAGTAAAGCGAGAACTTCACATCTCTAAATCAAGCACTTGGCACCTATATTGCGTTGCTTGAAGCAATATGTAACGTCCTGGGAAAGTATGTACTAGTATCCCACAGAGAAGGTAACCAAATGCTCAACCGTGTAACATGCAAGGAGGAATATCGAAATATCACTAATAAGCGCTTGCGCAGCTGGAACATGCACTGCAAACTGATGGGAGGGGCCACAAGATTGATCAGGTGCGAAAAACTAATGATACACTTACAACAAAAACAAAATAATGCTCATACATAGGCTTTTATCTAGTGGCTATAGGTTATGTATGACTCACCTTAGATAACTTCCTTAATTTTAGGTTTCCTGTACTCTCTTCCTTAAAAATTACATGCTGCATTAATAGGGGCTAGAAACCAGTTCTGACGTACGTTATTAAATACTTTTGGAGCTTCAGATATGAAGCAGACGTTCATAGGTATGCACTGTTTCCTTTCTGTAAGCTAGCACACCTAAAACGCGTAACTCAACTGTTAGAAACTAAATTATTTGGCCTTTTGTGGAATTTCATTGCTATACCCGAATTTTATTAAAAACTAGCTGAAATATTCGGCGTTGTCAGTGGTTACATCATTTATCCCTACAACTGTTAGAACTAGATTGCACTTTCCCAATAAGCCTTGTGCTTCTTTGGAGACATTTAAAAAATATTACTCAATACGCTTAAATAAATAGTTAATTTAAACTCTTTGAATTTCAATGCTAAACATGTAGAAAATTGTATATGAATTGTTTGTGGAAGAGAAAAGAGATATAATGTGAATATATTAACTAAAAGAAAAGCGAATAGTGGCAATCGTGTGAATCTAATGCATTATACTATGTGTATTTCAATCACATAGAAAACAGGATGCATAGTACGTTGAAGAGCGAGTAGAGAAAAATATGTGAATGTGTTATGTAAAAGAAAAGTGAGTAGAGAAAATCGTATGAATGCAATGTGAAAACGTGATTGTGCTTCGTAAAGAAAATTGAGTACAGGAAACCGTATGAATGTAATATAAATATGCATATTGTACCTATTTCCATTTCAATCTCAGAAGATCGTATAAATTGTACATCAGTTTTGCAGGCTTTCTCTGTTTTGAATCCACTCAAAAGACATATTTTTATGTGTAAGTTCGAATACATACAGAGTAATAATGGAAACAGTGGAATCACGTTTTGTTTATAACGCACAATTGAAGAACTTGCTGGAAAAAAATAAAAATTGCATTCAAGAAGCAAAAGTTACATGTCTAGTTAAATTGCGTTTAATATAATCGATGTGTGTAAAAAATTGCTTTATCTCGACAACCATGGAAATGTGATTTTTAATGCGTAAGGTTTCTTCCACCAGAACATGACCTTCCTTTTCAGTTAAGCACTCCGATATTGATTCCCAAAAACGGTAGGTAACCAGAGGGTGATGAAATACAGAGAAGAAGTAGGCAATGAACCTGTAACGGCTCATAAATTCGCACATCATTGCCGCCACTACCTTGCTAACAGCATTCCATTAAAGCAGTAATTTGGTTCAGATCTAGAATCAATCTTGACTGAGAAAGGAACCATTCCTGGGTCATTTCTCCACGGTGGTGGGCTTTTGGAGTAATAGCCGTATTCCTTCAAATCTCAATACACACGCCCAAGTTACCTTCTGTTCAGCTTCTCAAGTAAGACATCAGTGGCGGTTCGTCTTTACGTTATATGAAGTGAATTTTAGGGATATTTCGGGGCACCTATGAACTACTGTCAGCGGAAAAATATGCTACGACTGTTATTCTAAACCATATAATTATTACCATTAGGTATTATTATTTTCTAATCATTTCATCGTATCCTATTATAGATTTAAAATGTTATTATTTGATCTTTTGCTAATAACATCTACATTTTCAAATGTTGCTTATATTACAGCCATAAATAGACATTATTCCTATTATACATATTTTTTGCTGTTTAAACTCAATATTATTCGCCGAATTGTGATAAAGGTATTCCTACATTTAAAAATAACTTAAGTTGCACGGTTCTGAAGACCATACGTACTAACCAGAAGTAAGGTGCAAGAATTAAAAATGTGTAAAAACACTTTCATCTCCCAAAACTTAATATTGAAGCAAATTTATTCAGTCGTTTATGTTTTATGACTGCAAGATTATGATTAATTTAAAACTTGCTGTTTTTTATTTTCATATATGTTAAGAATTTCAGGAATAGGTATCAGCATTAATTAAAAATGTATTGTTTTGGGTCATTGACATTTTAATTAATATTGATTTTGGATCTTGGATTTCAGTAGGTATTCATCCACGTGATTCCTAAAATTTACATAATATAAAAACTGAGCAAGTGAACATTGAAAGACGGTTAAATGTAACTTTTTAACATGAATTAGAAGTTAGGAAAACTTGCTACTTTAATGTAAATTCGGAATTTAAGATTTAAGATGTAGGTATATTTATTTTGAAAAAGTTTAGCTACATATATGATCGTAAAGCTCATTTAAAGCGTGCATAAATATTGAATAAGTAACACTGTAAAAAGTGAAAAAATTCGTTAATGGCGAGAGCCTGAGAGTTTCTTACAAATTGCTCCTCTTGATAATAGTTCACTAGCCGCCACTGCTGGCCATTAAATGGGAATCTTCCCTCACTCTCGGTAGCACAAAAGAAAGAACAAACCAGAAGTGTTAATGCTATATCCTGGCGCCCGATAATGGCTATAGGAAACTCGATACAGTTGTCGTAGACTTATCGTTCTCAAAATGGGGCGGAAAGGCTACGAAACCCGATGAAATAAACCCCGGCCAGGAGCAAATTTGTGGTATTTCTTCTAGTGCTGCTATAGCTAGTCTCTAGTGGTGGTCCTAACACACAGCAGGTTGTTTACGAGAGAAGGGAAAGGGGGGATAGAGAAAGAATTACGTTTGTCCGGACGTGAAACATTGCGCGAAAAGAATTACGATGGTTTCAGGAGACGGTAGCTTTGGCGGATTAGAGCTAAGTATGGTGCGACGTATGCGAGTGGTTTTTGTTTCACCACGGGATAAACAAAAACTAGTCACCAAATATTAAGTGATTTGCTATTTAGACAATTCATCATACCACTAGCAAAAATGTGAAAAAAAAAAAAGAGTGCTAATCTAACAGCGACAAAATATTCATAGCATCAATAATAGAGCTATTTTTTCTCTTTCACTTACAGGTAAACAAAATGTATCTTATGGAATTTTAAACAAATTGTGTCAACCAAACACACAAAGAGAAAATATTCACAACACGTAGAAAAAAAAATACAAGCAACACCAAGCTTTTGATTTCCGTATTATTGCATAATTTTGGGGACACTGTGTAAAACACCTTTATTTTCAAACTGTAGTTACTTCAAGCAGAGTTTGTTGAATTAGATGATGTTATCGAAACATCATCTAATAGGAATAGAACAGATACGAAGGAGGTTCGGCACTGAAACCAGCCTTATTGTACCTATGGGTCCAAGGGGCCACCTCTTGGGAGGAAGGATGAGGTGAGAGGTGACACCGGGTGGCCAGGTCCAGACTAACGGTACAGACAATGAGAGAGGTCCCTAAGTTTGGTCACACCTCGAAGTCTTTAGGCGTACCGGACCCCGGCGGAGTCCAACGTGCAATATATGCCGCCCCTACTCGGATCGCACGGACGGAAAGGGTTCTTGTGCGCATATCATCCCTGTCAAGCTGCACCTAACGCCTTCACTGACACTTGCGACTCTAAAAGAACCACTGATGAACTATCAATGAAAGGAAAGGTAATTCGGGATATGTAATGTCCTTCCCAGCGTTTGCCCAGCGACCCGGAAAACGCCGAAAAACCCATGGATCAGGAAGGTCAAACTCACGCCCTCCCAAATTTGAGACCATACGTTACTTCGGCACCATCTCGCTCGGTAAAGATCATCTAAACTAACCGAGGAATAAATTCACTAATTGGTAAATAATCGATATTTTGCTTAGCTTCATTCTTGATGTCTTGCATTTAACAAATTTTATTTGGGTTACAATAGGAAAGCTTTTAAAGTTAAAGTTAATTTTACAACAAAAAGGACCTATTCAGGCGTATGAGTGAGCATCAATAGCAAATGAATAGATCTTAAGCGAGGTGCAATACGAAGATTTTCGCTAGATTAAAAATAATAACACTTTCAATGCTAAGGGTTATACGATCTGTGAAAATTCACACAAATGTTCATATTGCATCCTTGAAAGGTACTAGAACTTAAATGACGACGTTGGCTATTCATCTGTCTTTTCGTTTTTGTGTTATGCTGTTTACAGACGCTTAAAAGCTATATTCTTTTAAGAGGACTTCGAAACACATATCTCCAGTGTAACCTTGATAACATTATTCTTGGACACAAAAACTTCTGAAATTCCTGCTACTCTGCTGTTGCTGATTTTTAAAGAAGCTCGTAATTAGCTGCTTTTAAGAGACTTGATTCAGAAGAATAGCAAATTCTTCAGTAACTCATTCATTCAATTAATTTAAAAACTTGGAGTGTGATTTTTTCGGCTCATGTGTGTTCGTTAAAGGTAATGAAGTATTCATTAAACATCACTGTTTTTATCTGTTCGGTAAATGCTGCAATTAAATGTTCCCTCCACGTTCAAACGCCAAGAATCCTCTTACATTGATTAAGGAATGTGGCCAATCAAGATTTTTTGCTGAGGTAACGGCGGAGGAAATCCTTGCATGTATGATTCAACTTCTTACAGCACTACAAGGCATTTTAACAGCCACAAACAAAAGGTTCCTTTTCTGCCGCCACAGCCCCAAAACTACTTTTTCCGTTCCGATATCTTCAATGGTATGCCTTTCAAGCAAAATATCTTGCGAAAAAGACAGCGCTGCATTTGAAGAATTTGCGACCGCTAAAGAGGCAAGCCAGGTTCATTCGTGTTCTGTGGAGTGCGTTCAACAGCTCTGAACAAATTTGAAGTCATAAAAGGAATGGGGTATTTCAGTAATTGCTTTATCTTAGCGTACAATCATTTACACTTAAACAGGTTCGAAATCAGGAGAATAAAGAAAGTAGTACGTGTTTTACAAATCTAATTAATTACCAACAATGCTTCAGGACATCAATTAGTCAAGGGATAAAAAAAGCAAGACAAAGCTGATTCTTCCTACCCTGTGAGTTTTTGACTTTGCTAATTAAGACAGAGAAAGGAACTGAGGAAAAAAGAACTTTATTGTTAAACCGTGAACAGCTGAAAATATTGTCCTATTTATCCAAAAATTCCTGAATATGGTGAGATAATACTAGAGTAAGGATTGATATTAGTAAAACCTAACTGTTTAGATTTTGAGGTTACCTGAAAATGAGTGGTGGTAGTAACAGTGATTGGAATCTTTTTGATTTTACAGGTATCACTTTTAATATTTTTCTGAATATTACTCTGGTGTGTTGATAATGATGAGTCGATAATGTACATGTATGTGCTATCCAAAGGCATCTCCCACGGTAGGCTAGGTCGTGGGTGGCATTGGCATTGTCATAGTAGGTATAAAAACGAAGTGACATCGCAAGTAACAAGTTTTAGCCTAGTTCGGGGTACACTCAACCTCGTTAGGGACTTGATCAAAAAGTAACAGCCCTGGTTGCATAGACCAACATCAGGGACGCAGACCACGTACTGCATCCCACACCTGACACCTTTAGTTGTCAGAGGAGTACTATTTTTAATTTTGAACATTAGATTTCCATACTACGTAACTGTTTTGGTGTTTGGATGACTGCTAATTGTAGCAACCATGAAGTTATATACCTAATTCGTTAGGCGATAAAACTTCAAATTTGGTCTTCTGGCTGTTAAGAATTTTAAGTTTCTGTTCTTTGTCATAGAGTTTTCAATTTAAAAGCGTTTCGGCATGACGTACTAAAGGCACTTGAAAGGATTTTTATAGTAATTTGGCCGAAAACTAATAATTATATAATAATTTTAAATGCACTCAAGAGAAGCGCCGTATATGTGTGCGGTATCAAACAATACCATGAACACGAGCGACCAGTGGTCGCTGAAGCAGTGTGTTTAGTATTCCTGTATTGCAAATTTCTCAGTTAAAGATGAGATTTTCTACAGTGTTAATTGTCTGAAAACTTTGTAAACATTGTCGCTGTTACAGGATAAGAGACAAAACGCGAATGGCATCCTAACATACAAATCTTTCCTCTAGATGCAAGATTAGAGTGGCTCGCTTGTAGCAATTACTGCAGATCCAATGTTTATATACTTTCCAGCTAACAGCCATGTGGACGTTGAGGATTACTGAGGATTTGGTTTATGCACGAGAGCAAGGATATATTTATGTGGCAGAGATACTTGATGAGTAAGAGAGAGGGAGAGAAAGAGATCCTGCTCCGGCCTTGTGAATAAGGATAAGCGGATAAGCAGCAGGAAGAAGAGAGGAAGAAGAAAGAGATGGTGTCGACACAGTCTCTCTCTCTCTTGCTCACGATATTTATTACACCACGGTCTATAGATCGGCTCCATTACATGCTCTTATCGCAAGAACACATGCCGACTAATTGCCGAAGACATCCGCGTTAGGGAATGTGTAGGACAGCGCATTCCTTGCACGTGGTCTTTGGGGCATTCCTTCTTATTCCATGGCAGCCAAAAACAAAAGAGGCTACTTTAAAATATTGCTTTAGACACCCTCGAGAAGGATGACATGGAAACGTGGGTACATAATACATCAATTCACTATATTTTCATCCATTTAATGTTATTGCAGACAATTGCTGTCATGACCAACATTTTATAACTTCTATTGGTTATATTTATATCCTAAGCACAACAGCTTTGACTTCAACCATCTTTTTTCTGTGATCTTAAAATGTGATTTATCATGTTTATTTTGCTCCAATTTCGCTATTCCAACCTGCTATTTTTACTTTCTCTACTGGTAAGTAGGGGAAATATTGTATTACACCCAAAAATTCGATGTCGAGATTTCACCAGAAATATGTTTTCAGACTCCATGAATCCAAAAAAAAAAAAGCATTTTTAGAAAAAGGTCCGTGTGTGTGTGTGTGTGTGTGTGTGTGTGTGTGTGTGTGTGTGTGTGTGTGTGTGTGTGTGTGTGTGTGTGTGTGTGTCTGTGTCTGTGTGTCTGTGGACAGCATAACTCAAAAACGAAAAATCGGTTAAAAACCAAAGTTGGAATTTAAGTGTAAATGTATTTTAAGGATGCAAGACGAAGATTTTGAAGAAAATAGCCCCACCCTAAGCTACCCTTTACATGGAAAATTTTTCGAAAATTTTGATTTTCTTGAAAATGGCTCTAATGATTTTGATTAAAATGTCATATATTTGAGATATTTTATGACAAATGAAATGTATCTCTTGAATATTCTGGCTATAGCCCATGTAGTCGTATTTACTCTGGACGACTTTTGCATAACTGGTAAACCGTTAGAGATAGACCAAATTATACTGTACAAAAAATGTAGATCTTGCTAAAATACACAGTTTATGTCTCAATAAATTTTCTTGTGGGGTGAACCAATTCGGAGATATTCCTTATTATGTGTGTCAGTTTCGGAAAACTTACTACTTTCGTGAAATGGAACATCGTTGTTCATTTTTTTATATGTTAAGTGTGCAAAGAGAACGGAATCTCAAAGCTTTAAAAGATTTGGCTATCGCACAAAGCCTGCTGTATTCTAATATTCCCCTTGCACTTACAAGGAAACAAGCATTAAGATAATTTGTACGAATGTTTATCTTAACTAACACGAAGATATACGAATAAGAGTTTGTAAGAATGGTTAGTACAACAGTAGAGAAAGTCATGCGAGTGCAACACATCAGATTTTTCTTTCTCTGCCTGGATATGTGTAAGGCAGTTCAAAAAAGCTATTAGTTTTAGAAACTACTAAGCGTTTTCAACCGTGATTACTTATGGCAGACCCAAACTTTAATGGTGGATGATGAGCACTAGGTACTATTCACATGTAACCGTTGCACCAGCTCGGTTGGTCCATGCAGAAAAACAATTATTGCCTGGATGATCAAGAGGTAAGAGGAAGTTACGCTGATGGTCACGAAAGTGAAGCTGTTTCGGCAAGGCCTGTGGTGAACAAATACGATCTACTGCCCTATGGCATAACTGTGTCGAGGAAGAATAACCCGGGAGATGCATGCGAACATAATTAAAGGAAAAGAAATTCTGTTTTGCTTGACCGCACTTAAGAATTATGATGTTTGTACGTCTGTCTGCGGGGATTCACAAGGGAATTGGGCAAGACATAGCATGCGCTCAGCGGAGCGTGGCTGGAAAAAATAGAAAACGTTTTTGGGGGGCGGTGACTGGAAGGATTTCTCGGTCAGGTTCAAATCCTGTGCTGGTGCACGGACCTCGACCATTTCCTTTTTTCTTTCAAAAGATAACGATCGCACCCACTGAATTGACAATCTAATTAATGTTCAAACAATTAATGGTATCCTGTTTCGGCGAAAAGCTTAAATCGTGAAGCTTTCTGAACACACCTTTATTTCATCTTCAGTCAGCATCCTACGTAAATAATACACAAATTCGATATTAAATAGCTATTACAAATTTGTAACAGGTAAGCCATTTCTCGAACTCTGTGGACTCCGCCTCTATATGTTTATCTGAAATTAGCTGTTAGCTTAGTCAGAGGTTAATTATCAGATTAAGAAGTATACTTGGTGGAGTATTTTCAGTGGTGGAATTTTCTCTGTGATAAAATCTAAATACCAGGCCTTAAATAAGACCTTAAACTGCTCTATATGTTCCCAATAAACTTACTTAATGACACATTAAAATCAAGCTCTATGGTATTGAATAGTCACGATTTGATTTATTAAAATTAGTTATTAAATAAAAAAAGCTGCGATTTGGTGTATACAATATTTCAAGATGGCTGCACCGACTTCGAATGATTAGACCACCCGCCTCTCACCCCTTAGGCGGGTTCGATTCCAGAAGAGACTGCTCGCCTACCACCTAGGCAACCCGGGTTCGATTTTGTTGAACGAAGCGGCGCCTAGGCTGATTTTCTCCGAATTCTCCAGTATCCTCTATCATTGATTTCACCAAATGCTCCATAATTACCACACCATGTCATGTCACCTCCTTCCTGATTCTCCTGAACAGGCATTGACCCCAGGTGGTGGGTTTAAGTCCTGGGGAGTATAGGTCTCCATACGAGCAAGGTAAGCAGACTAAGTCAGTCTAAGTCAGGCGTATCTTAGGATACACATCTCCTCTACTTAGCTGGGTACCTCCCTCCATACCAGCAGGTTACGCGGTGCAGTTGAAACTAGTAAACAGAACTGAATGGACATTAAAAATGATTATGTGGGCGTTTCATCACGAATGGAAAGAAGATTATTTTTCTATTTTATATAGGTACCTAGGGTTAGACGCCTGTTGGGGAGCAGCAGATCCAATGTGCTGGATAGAGGAAAATACTGGAAGCGAATGGTGAGCCAAGCACCAGGTATAATAGTGAGGAGGAGGATGATATAAAATGCAGACGAAATTGATGAATGGAAAGTTGATGGAGAAATTGACCGAATGAGTGGCAGGGGAAACCGGAGAACCCGGAGAACAACACAGCGGAAAATCTGATATTTTCTGTCCATTTTCGGCAGGGCAATTACTACATAAGCTTATTGGTCTTTCAAGTTCATGTTTATTGAGATAAACATTTGCTAAAACCCACATATTTCCGTAAATAGGTACAAGGAAATAAGGAGCACCGATAGTCAAATCTTTTAAGAGCTGGTCACTACATGTTGGCTTTGAAATTCCGATCTCCTTGTGTGGCCAAGAGATAAAGGAAACAAAACAAGCAAAAAGAAAGAATTTGTTATTCGACAAACGTTTAACTAAACAAAATAAAACTATTTGACATAAATTGTGTGCTTTAACAACATTTACGGTTTTGTGACATCAAATTTTGTCTATCTCTTACAGTTTACCGGTTATGCAAATGTAATACAGGATGAAAAGCACATAAGAGGCCATTGCCAAAGAATTCAAAACATTTTCATGGCAAATGAAACGTATGTATTAAACATGCGGTATTTTAACCAAAATCGTTAGAGTCGTTTTTGAGAGAACAAAAGAGTTCGGAAAATGTATAGGTAAACGGAGCTTTAGATAGGGAATTTTCTTTGTGGCGTACCCTTGGAAAATTCAAAAAGTAATGCTGTTCACAGACGGACAGACTTTTTCTAAAAATGTATTTGTTGGGTTCAAGGGCCTCAAAGCATATTTCTGATGAAACCTCGATATTGAATTTTTGAATGGGTAGAAAAAGTAAAAAAAAAGGCAATAAGAACTTATTACAGCTTAAAACTTGTGATTAGTAACGAATTTAAATGGGGATCAGATGTTGTA
The DNA here is from genome assembly GCA_030765045.1 of Tenodera sinensis. Classification (NCBI taxonomy): domain Eukaryota; kingdom Metazoa; phylum Arthropoda; class Insecta; order Mantodea; family Mantidae; genus Tenodera; species Tenodera sinensis. Next base: position 41,589,334 of record CM060969.1, read on the forward strand.
TATACATTGCCTTTTTTCGTCTATGTGGTAAAAATATTTAACGAAAAATTATACACAAATTAATGAAGTTTGACAAACAGATATATTCATTTTATTACATATAACCTAAAAATCCTTCCTTATTTAAATGAATTACTCCAATTATGTGTACAACAGATTATCACAGTATAAATCGTAAGTATTGAACCAATCATACCGTTTCAGCTTGCCACGTGCGTGACTTCATTATAGGGCAACATTCCACCTAGTGTCACCTACCTGTAACACAAGAGAGAGAAAAAAAGATGAATAACAAATTAGTTATTTCGTAAATCAGTAACAAAAACTAGGCCTCTCGTTGCAAAAGACTATATCCTGTGTCGCAATACCTACTCTCTAAAGGTAAGAAATACGTGCATTAGCATATTATATAAATTAAAAGAGAATATCATACAATTCTTATATAATATATTTCACCAGTGTGCGGCGTTGCCCTTAGTTCAACCAAAGCATAATTGCACTAACTTCTGTTTCTTATAATTCTGCCCTGTTTCTCTTACTGCCACATGCACTACTGTCTTGGAATGTGATGCTGTGAAATACAAAATACTTTCTTATGAAGAGAATAATTATATTATTATAACCATGTGAACAAATTACATTATACAACAGAGGTAATGCATCTGGAGTACAATAAATTCTTATGAAAAAATCTGATGTGTTATATTCACATGACTTTCTCTCTTCTTGTACAAATTATTCTTCCAATTAACGTGTATTCCTTTATTTTCTGTTAATCAAGAGAAAAATTTGCAGAAAGCTAATTTTCTGTGGGAGCAGGCGGAATATTATGCATTAATATCTATTATTACGTGTCAGACATAAGCTGTGTATTTTAAAAAAGATCAACATTCTTTCCGCAGTGAGGTTTTGTCTATATCTTACGGTTTACCAGATATAAAAACTCACCCCGACTGCAGAGGATTTTTGAGGGCATTCCCAAAAAAATTCAAGATATAAGTACATTTCATTTGTCATAAATACCCATAAACATGTGGAATTTTAAGCAAAATCGTTAGATGTTTGCGAAAGGGAATGTAAAGGATACCTTGAGGTGAGAAATTTTTTAAAAATCTTTATGTCGCATCGTTGGAAGATGCTGAACTTAAATGCGAATAGTTTTTAACCGGCTTTTTGTTTTGGAGTTATGTTGCTCACAGACAGGCAGAGAGACATACGACAGACAAAGGCTAAGAAAAGGTGATAAAGCAGTGGAAAGAATGATAGTGTATTGGATCCCCAGATCAGTAGAGGGAGAGAAAGATCAAGAAACACATAGAAGAGAACAGACTTGCTAACGAGGCCAAAGCATGGAATGGAGTAAAGAAATATGAAGGAAACAGAGTCCTGCAGACTTACTTATTCACTTTAAGTATATCTATAGTAAATAAAGGAATGTTGCATTTTACCCAAAAATTCAACACACATCCCTGGGAAAAAAAAACCGTTTTGAGGTTCCCTAAATCCAAAATTCATTTTTAAAGTATAATTGAACGTTAAAGAAGACATAGAATTGAAATATAAAGCAATCTAGTATTTAGGTAACATAAGCTTATGTTAAATATTCTTGTAAAATTGATCGGATAAATAACATTATCCCTAAATTATAGTTGATATGTTCTTTACCGAATGAAAATAAATATTAATGAAGACATTTTTAAATATTCAATTAGAACAAATTTTCTATTTGCATCTTTCATAACGTTCTGATGCATTATCTCACCGACAGGTGGCTGAGGTGTTTTCCAGATTATCATAGTCTTCATTACTGTCAAACTCTGGGAAAGTAGCTAAACTTACACCAAACATCTTCCTTTCCAAACATGTTATCCAAATTATTATTTCATTACATGTGCCACCAGTGTGATGCCATATTAGTAAGAACAGACGTTAATCAACACTAAAAGAATGTAAATAGGAATTATTTTCGGGCCGTGGTCTGCTGGAGTTTAAGTACCCAGATGTTTCGTCCACAACTGCGGCGGTCATCTTCAGTGGTGCAATCGTAGTCTCCTCGGAGAGTTAACGTGGCGTTTGAGCGGCAACACAAGGGCTTTTTCGGATCACTCGAAAAGTGTCCTACAGCCGGGTATTTGTAGAAGTTCCAGAAAAATCCGTGCTATGTCATTCTCGCTATATTCTCGCTGCATACGTCGAAAGGAAGCTAGTGAAGCAGTTTTTGGGTGTCGAGTGACTGTTTGAGAGACATAGAAAATGAAGAAAGGAGTGAATTAAGGTTACAAGAAGACAACAGCTGTGAGTTATAATATCACGAAGGATTGAAGACTGTGTAACATCAGTAAAACAGAACTGTGTATTTATGCAACATTTTTGAAGGAGAATAAAGCGTCAGAAAAAGTAACTGGATTGGACTTTTGCCATTTTGTCACAATATATTTCGTAGGTCTACTATAAATCTAGGTTTCTTTCAAGGGAATGGCAAGCTGTAGACATAGTAAGTGACGTTTAACCCAGAGTTTCCGAAACAGTGCACATCAGTAACTAACAGATTAAACGTGCTTGTGTACGAGCTATGAGATAACTTCACTGCAGACGATGACAACGTCGGACACAGGGAAATCCGTTGTTACATTATGCCCCATAATCATTTATAACCATTTCAGCTGTCTGTTGATGATAGATTCCCCGCAGGTTGTTGTGTGCGGTACGACCATCCTATCAAACTTTGTGAGAAGCGAGTGACAGATTTGATTTAGATGGAATGTCACACCAAAGTGAACCTAGCTACCATCATATTTCAGTATGGAGTTCAAGTTAGGCTTTCACAGTTGGACGTACTTACAGACAGTCATAAATCAAAGATTAAGGGCACTGTTTGAACATAAGAAGCAAGAAAAGCTCATGTGCCAAGCAGAAAGAGATAACAAACACAAAAGATAAGAGGTGGTTTTAATGAAGACATACATACTACTTGAAAACAATTAAACGAAACAGAGGCATGGAATCTGCCTGAAGAATATATAGGATGTTAAGGGTACAGATGGAGGTATTTTGAGAAATACTTCACTATATAGGATTCTTATACGATTTTTAAAAACCTAACACAGGAACTAAAATGATACGAAATTCGTGGGTCACCCATTCAAAACCAAAAGTTCTGAGTTTGAATCCCAGTGACTGCAATGAAGTATAAAGCAAAGGAAGGGGAGGAGGCACAAAATAATCGTTAGGTCATGCATGGATGATTGTCCTAAGGCAAAGGATGAGGAGGGCCCATATAAAATAATGGGTGAATGATAAGGGATTACAGCTGATGAAGTTTCGTGTTTTTTTCCTAAAAATATAGTACAATAGTATTGAGATAAGTGACTAAGTTAAGATATATAACAGCTACAAATACTTGTACTTTAATGTTAAACACTTTGACTTAGCCTTTGTTTACTAAAGGCAGTAAAGGGTTAATATGTATCCACTTGGGTGTGTTAGTTGTTTTTCCTCTTCCTCTAACAATTTTTCCACAAATCAATCATATAATTCACTACTGGATCCACTCGCATTCGGGAAATCCCGGTTTCGATTCCCACTGATCACCCACTCCAATCTCGAGTATTTCATGGTTCTTCTTGGTTGGTTAGGGAATGTTCAGGTGGTTTCTCATTTACGACAGCCCTTTTATTTCATTTCCATCCCATGTTTCAGGCGTGCTTCTAAGTTTAGTGGTGTGAGCCAGTACCGACAGATGGCACGGATGCTTGCTCCAAAGAATGATAGATAAAGTTGGATAAATACCAAACAGTGAAACATTTGAGTCTTCATTGTCATGTCTTTGAAAGAGGAAGATTTTGTTTAAAAACTAATGTTTCTGTTTACAACATAATTTACAATCCATCATTTTTTGATTTTGTAAGAAATGCTCAACTTCATCCACTTCCATGCACGTTCATAATATTCTAATATCCTAATTTTCTAAGTTTGTATATCTATAATCCTATTACACGTTTCTTCAGGTTAGAATAGATTATTATTATTATTATTATTATTATTATTATTATTATTATTATTATTATTATTATTATTATTATTATTATTATTATTATTATTATTATTATTATTATTATTAAAGTCTCAAGTATGACAGAGTATAATGAAATCAGAATTTGAACGTAAATATTCAGTGTCTCTCGTTTTTGTTCCGAAAATCTCCAGCCGGATCAGAAAAGCACCTCGGAAACATGAAGCGCATGGCATGGTGGAGATTTGGAAATGGGGAGGGGGTGGTAGTCTTCCTGTCTTAGTATGCCCGTAGCCCTGGCTCTCCCGCTGTTATGCAAATGTATACAAAACCTCATCCATTTTAATTGGCTGCTAGTAGCAACACAGACGTTGCACCTGCGGCGGGGAGAGGGGTGGAATTTGGCATATTGACTTCTGTGGTAATGGTATAATATAGCCCTAAGACTTCCGTAGCCCTATAAATATTCATACATTAAAATTCTGGCCGTCCTGATTTATTTTGAGATTCGCTTCTCCATTATACACGTATAATTTTTGTTCTTCACGGGAGAGTAAATGTGAAAGAAAAAACTTTTCCCGCAGGAAGCTTTTGCTAGGTTTATTTGGGGGAAATTCCTTCCTTAAATCTGCTTTAATATGGCTCTTCAGCATTCTGGAACTTCCTTCTTTTGTGGGGAAATTAAGGCATTCCTCAAAAGAAAGCTTTGTTTGCATGTGGCTTTCAGCTGCGATTGGAAATAAAGCTAAAAGGAAAGACAAAGGTAGAAAATCTTCGATCTTAAGTATAGACCTTTTAGATTATGCATTTTCCTTCGTGCTAAGGAATCTATGATTACTATAGATAGAAATATAACACTCAAACGCTTTTTATACAATCTTTTATGACAGTATAAAAGAAAGGGAACGAAATTGAGGCAGATACAAAATTTAATGGCTACTGACAGTTGACTTTACTATTTTCTTTGCTGTTGTGGAAATAAATTTTGTGGGCACAAATGATATTTACATCACAGGCTTTACAGCGTGATTTCACAGCGTGTTTACAACACCATAAGGGCTGGCAGGCCTCTGATTGGATGTTGTGTTGAGTCATTCGTCATTAAGTTTTGTGTGAGCCATAGTTATGTGGAGTTGTTTCTGATTCATATTCAAAGGTTCGAAACTGTAATTAAAATTTGTTTTTCTGTGTAAGGTTTTCTCTGGGGTTTCGCTTATTGTAGAATAAATAATTACCCTATGTAAATATTAGATATCTTAAGCTCAATGGAATCCGGGTTCATTTGTGTCTTATTTTACTTGTTCGAATATATTCTACCCTATTAAAGGACGTTGACAAGGAATAGTTTTTTTTTCCTTCATCCAAACTTATAAAACATTTACGAGCTAATTGCATTTGTGCACTTTCCTAGAATACTACGTATATTTTCATTTTTGAAAGATTTTACTATTTTGCTAATTTACACTCCAAGTAGCTTAGAACCTGATACCCTTAGCATTATTTATGAACGTTGTTATATAATGAAATTAATTCTATCTAAAGTATTCTCTCTTACTAAGTTTCTACTCTTACCTGATCCATTTCTATTTTCATAAAAAATCATGCAGCACATTATTTGTAAGCAATATTGAATTGATATTGGCAAAATGTACTCATATTATTCACAATGTAGTCAAGTTGTTACAGTTACGCTATTAATCCTACTCATTAATTCACACAGTCCTTTTACTCATATAAAATAGGTAGGTATATAGGATTTTTACTCATAGAAAATTTTCTCTGGAGATAATCGACAAATTAAGCAACGCGTACTCGTTTGCTTATACCAAAGGGAAACAAACGCACAACTGTGCACATTTTTATTACTAAGCAGTCATTTTTATTACTAATGAACTCAGGCCGGGAAAGAGATGAATCGGTAAGGTGGTTCATGTCGCACTACTGTTCAACCTGGAAAATTTTAAGGATGGAATAATAATGTGGAATACTTTGGAAACGGCTAACGCTACAAAAGATCATGCAGCATGAACTGCGCATTTCGCTGAGTTCTGCATTTTTCTGCCTGGCACGTTTTTGTTTATTCCTTATAGTTTACCAGTTTTATAACGTTAAACAGTATAGAAATTTATGCTATTCGCCGTTACTAGTCATGAACATTTCCTGAACATGTGGCGAGAGAATTTCGCCAAATATAATTGTGCCATTTTCTTGCCCCCCCCCCTCCCCCCATCCTCTCTCTAGCACAGATACATATACACACAGAAACACACACCTCTTTTTTAAAAAAATGCTATTTTTGCGTTCAGTGAAATATCAATATTGGGTGTGTGTGTGGAATGCCATACCTCATCTATCTATCCTAAATAGGTGAGAGAAAGGTAAAAACAAATATTATCAATGATAACTAAGTGTTGCCTAATAAAACGAGGAGACAGTTAACACGAAATCAGTAATATATAACAATACGGACAGCATTTATCCAATCAAACTATATAATGAATACTATTTTATAAACAGTCGTGAACAACGTTGTGCTATGCAGAATTCAACAAATTTTCTGTCTTACTCAATGTGAACTTAAATTGCAACCTTTCAATCATGGTTCCCATGTTTTTTTCTGGCTACTTGATTGGGCAAGGATAAATTTTGACTTAACCGTTTTCAAAATAAATTAATTCAATAATTTATAGAGTTTATGAAGAACTATAGTAAAAAACTATTTATACTTACAAGCAAAAAAGTACACATGCAATTTTCTAAGGGGTATACAATATTAATTACCAAACAAAATAGATCTTTAAGAAATTAGACTATGATCTTTGTTATTTGTAAAACTACAATATTTTCCTTGAATGAAAGAAGGAAATTGCACCAAACTTTACCTAAACACCAATTTAATTACTAAGAAATTTTCAAACAAAATATTATGTATTATTTTAGCTATTTTAGCTTTTAATCAAATTCTTTCATGCATTCTGCTCATTAACCTCAGTATATAAACCTAGGCAAGTTTATGTTTGTTTGCTTCCCCTTTATAATCAGAAGTAAAAATGCATTTAAAAAGTTACAAGAAAATATATCTATGTTTACATTTAGTGGACGGTTCAGAATTAACTTAATTATGTATGAATGGTATTAAAGCAAACAAATATTAATGTTTGTAATGCATAGTATTAAGAGATATGGACCCTTAAAAGTAAAAAGCAAGGAGAGAACGAGAAGAGGTAAAGAAGGGGAAAAATGGATATAGTTAAGTTCGCCTTGATTTCAATGAGTAGATGCAAAGCAATAACTAGCTAGTTTTGTGCAGTATGGAATTTCCGGTGAAACATAAAAATCGCAGTGAGTCGTAGGAATTTCCTAGAAAAAGAGTTTCACAAGATCGCGCGCAAAGCTTCCCCTCGTGTTTTCATCAGTTCGCACTGTGCCTGTGTCCCTATCTAGCGGTGTCTCCCGAACTAGTCCAGCCGCCGAGAGGCGCTCGTCTCTGAACGACGCGTGCCGCGCATTCTCTCGGAGAAATTTCACACTACGTCGACCATCTAACGGATCCCGCGAGAAGCAGGAGTTATTTTATGTGCGGGCCGCCCAGACTTTGTCATTTGTGGGGAAGGCTAGAGGCAGGGGAGGGAGAGGTAATGTAAATTACTATTATTACCACCATTAGAGCCACGGAAGACGACCGCGAAATGGCTGTAGATAACCACAGCGAGCGTGCCACTAACCTACCTCAACGTAAACCTTCTCAAACATCTAGTTTACACATGTAAAACACGGCGGGTAGCGTTCACACATGCGTAAGTGAATCATAGGGCAAAACAACTCCTTTTCTGTATTTGTTGTAGCAATTATATGGGTAATGTTAAGGATAAAATAGTTATTCTCAAGCTATAGACAATCTTATTTTCTTGTTCTTTTTCTGCTCCTCGCCTTTTTGACTTTTAATCTGCTCCGTCGATTTCTCAGATGTTCTTTGTATTTCCAATCTCCGATCTGCTTAATATTGGAGACTTAGTTTAATAATTCATCCCCAATTCTTCCTATGTGCTGAATACAATGCCATATTTTGTTTTCGGTATTCTATTTTTAATGTAACACACTTACCGGATGGAAAGTCCTGCTTTGGCCACACGTTAACCAGAGATTCTATATGATGAGTGTACAAAATATGTCCAATACAATTATTATCAATAAAGAACCATTTCGCCGAAAAAAAATTTTTATAAAATTATTTGCCATGGTCTTCGACTTATAGGATATTTTAAAATTTCATTATAATGTTTGTATATCCAACTACCACATTGTTTAATGTAAATCTGTTTATTTTTCTGTAATGTTGAATAAAGATGTTAAAATGTGTTCACTTTAGGTGCCCATTTATAGAAAATTATATAACTGACCTTTTATCATATTAGGGAAGAGTTACTTATGACAAAATTGAAGGAAACATTGTATTTCAAGCAATTATGCCGTATGTTGCTAGCAATTTCTTATTTTTTAATTAAAACTGTCCTAGCTTTATATAACATTCAGTTACCGAAATAATCAGTCACATAATGTGTGAGTATGTTTTTGGATTATTTAGACAAATTCTAAATTCGCTACAGGACTCATATTTTTCCGGTGAACCATAACGCGTTTTCAAACTCAATTCCAGACAAAACATTTGCTGCCATACCGGGATGTTGGCATGGTAGCTCAATGGATACGAGCAGGCACTGAAAGCTGAATATCAATGGTTGAAATATCTTCAACTTCATGGTTTGGTCTGTTGACCCGGTCCGTGCTCCAGTGAAAATTTATGGCAGTTTATTTAGTTCTTCTAATACTTGTATGACCTAAAGGAAATTTATTTTCGTTCATTCTTGTTACAAGTATTTATTTGCAGATTTATCATTTAATCTGAAAAAGTTTAATTCGCTCTTGATATTCTCATTCCTCTTAACTTTGTTCCTATGACTTCTAAGAAATCACATTTCGGCTGTTTCTATTTTTCTCTCCTCCAATTTTGTTAAAGGTCAAGTTTCTGATCCATAAATGAACGTTGGAACTGCGATTGTGTTATAAAATTTTAATTTTGTTTCCCTTGTTTTATTTCTTAAACAGCTATTTATTGCACCACAGATATTTTGAAATGTTGCTAATTTTCTTTTTATTTCCAATAGAAAATATCGGATATGCCAATGAATTTGTCAGTGTGATTCTGTTACTTCAACATTATCGTTTACCAACTTCGCCTTAAAATTGTCATAAAAATAACTTCCATTGGCTTCTGATACTGTTGGGTTTACTTCCTTCTAAAGTGTATTTACAGGAAAATAAAAGATTTATTAGAGATCAAACATGCTTTATTCACTGTTAAAATTATATCGAGAGGCAATTCTCTAGCTTATGTAGGTTTTGGTATTTCAGTCACTCTTATCATTTTTCAGCAATTTCAGCGATGTCTTCGGAATTCCAACCGCATATATCAGCTGCTAAAATTTGGCGTCACGTTATAGACGTAGGAAATAACTTACTGCCACGTCCGGTAACTGAACCATAGATCTATGACTTTCCGTGCCAACACGCTAACCATGCTCTTCGTGACTACCTTTACGTTCCCGATTTGGATGCAATTTCAGAAACTAAAAAACTGTTTTCGGTGTAGGGAATTTTAATGCTGGCATGAAAAAATGCTTGCCCATCCAAATCATATCTTGGAAGAAAATAAATGCATTGTGTTTACACAGCCAAATATTATAGAAGTGGCTAATATGACGGAGAGATATGATACTGAGGCAGATGGCTCCGCGGTAACCTGTGAGGTACCGGGTTCGATTCCTATCGACTGCCCTCTCTGATTTTGTGTTTTTCGTAGTTTTCGTTGGTCGGTGGCAAATGCTCCGGTGCTTTCTCCTCCCCCACAGTTTCCTTTTCGCCATTTCCTTTAAATTTCGTTTCAGGTGTTCTAGATTACGTGGTGTAAGGCGATGCCGGACAGATACCGCGGATGCTTCCTCAAAGGAAAGGGTGCTCACTGTGGACATTAGATGTCTGCTTGGTTGACGGGTCGGTCAGTGCCTTCTCTAGATAGCTCCAGCAGTGGAACACGTACTTCCGTGCGTCTTTGTGTCCTGCCTGCGGCCTGTAGGCTCCTATTGGTTCCTTAACTTCATCCTTCCTCCTGGGGGTGGCAGACACAGATCATCCCTAGCTTCCAGTGCTTGAGGTGTCCCCCTTGGTGTGTAAACTATACCTACGTGAATAATACCACAAGTGAAAAGTAATTAGAAGACAAATTATTTGCAGCGTTGTAGCTAAGTTTGACAATGGGTGATGTATATATGTGTTAACATATTTGTTATATTACGTTTCTGCCAGGCTTATTTATCTTCTCCACATCCTCTATCTCCTCCTCATCCTTAAGCTAAATATAATCCTGTCTAGCTACTCCATCCTTAATTAACATAATATTACATCTTGTTCTTGATTTTCCTACTTGGGTAATCTTGGTATTCTCTTGGTATAGAACTGAGTACCAATTAATCCTATACATGCAGGAATATTTACTGACTTTTTTCATATAAATTGTATACATTCAGCTGTTTACGAGTTTCTTTCTTTATCTAAAATGTAAATGTTGGTACTGATTGAGAAATCTCTTCCCTGCTATTTCTATGCTTTCTCCGCCTGCCTATTCATTGGTAAATGTTAACTTTCATACATAAATTGCCATTGGTTCTGTTACTGTTCTTATTGTTCCATTTATTTGTCTTAATTTCATTAGTTTCAGGTCTTCATTTTTGTATCTTACACGATTTATCCGTGAAAGTCATTACACCCATATTCAGAAAACAAAAACACCTGATTTGCTAACGTCATACAAGATTATCTGAGGATTGCCTATTCACATAGTTACCTCTTAGATCGCACCACTCATTAAAATTGTATTATTATATTCACGTTGTATTTTTCGTGGTGGGCACATTTCTGCCCAGAAAGAATTTCGCATTAAGCAATAAGTGCTAAGTTACACATACACGTGGAAACAACGTTAAAATGTTTTATAAATATATAAACGCACGATCATAATAAAGAACTCTTGCAAAGGAATCCTCTCCCAGAAAGGAAGAAAGGAAGGAAGAAAGAAAGAAAGAAAGAAAGAAAGAAAGAAAGAAAGAAAGAAAGAAAGAAAGAAAGAAAGAAAGAGAGAAAGAAATAGAGAAATAGAGAAAGAAATAGAGAAAGAAATAGAGAAAGAAAGAAAGAAAGAAAGAAAGAGAGAAAGAAATAGAGAAAGAAATAGAGAAAGAAATAGAGAAAGAAATAGAGAAAGAAATAGAGAAAGAAATAGAGAAAGAAATAGAGAAAGAAAGAGAGAAAGAAAGAGAGAAAGAAAGAAAGAAAGAAAGAGAGAAAGAAAGAGAGAAAGAAAGAAAGAAAGAAAGAAAGAAAGAAAGAAAGAAAGAAAGAAAGAAAGAAAGAAAGAAAGAAAGAAAGAAAGAAAGAAAGAAAAATGAAAAAGCAACTTGTGTCAGATGAAACGCGTAGATATATTACATTCTGACGTCAGCAGGATCCCCAAAGGCCTCCCTCTACCCATGGAGAGGTCTCTCTGGGGCCCCTCATACACCAAAACGCTTGGACAGAAAGTGCATCAAACCAAATTCCACTGCTATAAGTCTCAACCACCATCCACTAGCCTGATCCTGAAGCATACTAAGATGAAACGAACTTCGTGGCATTACAAAATTCATCCCAATATTCACCTACCCGCAATGAAAAAGCGTGAAAAAATCCTAATGTTGGAGAAGGGGAATTTAATCCGATCTTCACCGAATGTGAGCCATCTCGCTCGTAAATTAAATGTGTAAATAGCTATAGAGCGTTTGACAAAGATAGATTTAACGCATTCTATAGTTTAACAGGTTGCACAAGTACAAAAACTCTAACTCGTACCTTTTAGGCCTCTTTCGTTTTGTGCAAAAGCATTAACCCTTCACTCATTCAGGTAACCAAGCATTAGAGAGGTTTGCTTTTGAGCTCCATTATGTTCATACATTGGCGAAAAGTAGGTGGAGGCAAATTCGCCTTCCTCTCTTTTGCATAATGCTGGGCACCATTAATTAAGAGAGAAATACATATAGTAAAACAAGGAATGAATCATTCGTCCCAGAATTTTTACCTCTAATCTTTACCTCTAATTTTTATTTACTCTTCGTTTTCTTCCTTCGTCAAACTCTGAGAGGAGAGAAAGCAGGAACCAAATAAAAAAAAAGGCTAAAGACGAAGTCTGATGAATAGGAAGGATACAAAAACATACCTTTAGGGTAGTGTGGGAGGTGTGGGAAAGGAACAAAGAGAGGAGAGACAGAGAAAAAGAAAGAAGTACATGGTATATAAAGGGAGAGACGATGTGCTTAAGGGGATCGTAGTCATTCTGCGGAGGTTTGCTGGCTTTGCAATGGGATGAATTATGACGTCATATTTCAGTGAGAAGCGGCGGAGAAGAGAACGGAAGACGTGGGAGGGGGGATATAGGGCGCCAGTATAATGCAAGGAAGGAGGAAGGGGGGGATCAAGAAAGGGTGACAAAGAGAGCAATGACAGGTTGGGAAACACTGGGGTGAGGTTGTATGGTGTATTAGTTTTGGCACGTACATCGGAACTCACAGGGTGCAAACTGAATGAAAACTAAATGCACGAATTGAAATGAAGGGATTTCATAAACAAGGCATTTATGCTAACTGCTCTGATTGTAAACAAGGCTGCTTATTGATACATCTATCTTGCCTAAAGCTTTTGTGAACTTGTTTAAAAGATAGATCTGTGCACAAGTGTATGAAAATGCACCTTGGGCTTACGAATCTGGGCTAAAACCCCTTAAATATGTTAAAATGAGTGTTACTTCTCATGAATGTTTTCAAGAAAAAAGCAAACAAACATTATGTAATATACGACTTTCTATACCCATAACAAATTTACATATTATGTGCAATATACTGTTGAGTCGTCCCCTTGGCACTATTGCTTACCAAGCGGGAAACTCGGGTTCGATTCCCGGTACCGGCGTGGGGTTTTCTTCCGCTAAGTGCCTCGTTAGAGGACCTACTTGATTGAAAAGTAGCGGCCCCTGACCGCGTAACCAGCCGAGAGGGACCGAGGCGCTGACCTTAAGTACTGCACGTCACTCATGACGCCTGTGGTGGGCAGAGGTGAGGCACGCAGCGGTCGAGCGGCGGATCTTGGCCCGTAGGAGCTACTGTGCCATGAAAGTGGGTTATACAGAGTGTAAGTGAAATGATCCGCCAGACTTTAACAGCGAATTTCTCATGTGGTCAATAAATAAGAAAGTCTAGTACCAAACTGTTGAAAAGTTTGTAGTTTTTCAGAAAAAAAATAGTTTATCAAAAAAGTGTATCATCACCTGGCTGAATTATTATTGATTGAAGCAACAAAAGGGCAACAAATTGTGGGTTCTTTTACATTTAATTTACACAAAAACCGTTGAATCTATTGGAATACACCAAAGGAAAAAGTTGTCCTTTATTCAATTTTCTATGAATATAGCCACAAATCAAGAACCTTCAATCAATAATAATTCAGCCAAGTGATGATACATTTTTTTAATAAAAATATTTTTTTCTAGAAAACTAAACTTTTCAACATTTTGGTATTAGACTTTCTTGTTATTCACAACATGAGAATTTCTTGTTAAAAGTCTGGCGGATCATTTCACCTCCACCCTGTATATTGTTGTATTCAAATAGGTATTAAGTTTAGGTACTTCCACTACATACCATACAAAGTAAAGAAAGTAGGGAACCTACAGTCAAGAAAATCGAACTCGGGATCTCCCGAATGCGAACTTTATGCGTTACCTTTCGATTGGTGGTTACTAAAATTGTTTTGGGTAATTAAGAGTGCAGCTATTTTATAACACCGAAAAGGCACCTTATGCCGAGAATTTTCAAACTTCCAATTTGCGACCGCGACGCTTTCTTCATAATATCCAGTTTTCTCGGAATGTCGGTAGGTACCGTTCCCTAGTGAGCTAACTCCGCCCGAGGTAGCAATTACCGTTTTCAGTCAACACAGTACACGTAATTGGTGTTAGACATTTAATTACTTTCAATTAAATGAAACAAGAGGACAGCTTGTCGAGGTTAAAACTTAATGCTACAAAGAACAGACCGTCAAATAATTTAATAGTTCCAAGCCATAAAAAAAACTTACTCACTGAGTGAAGTTTGCACTAGAGCCCTTTGCTTCGTGAAGACTATCGTGAGAATATTTTTACATTAATTAATTTTGTGAAGCAATGTGGCAGCAGAGGTCAAATTAATTAATTTTTTCACCAGGAGGTGGATAGCAACGCCCATCTCTCTCTCTGGGTAAGCCTCTAGATGGCATTAACTATGTTCTCGGTTCTTTAATAACCCTTTTTCGTAATTATGTTATATATGTATAAGAAAAGGTATCACGGACCAAAAGGGTATTCAAACCAGACCAGAGTTCAGTTTTGAGATTTGCTTCCATGCAGAACAAGAAAGACTACTTTCCTTGTTTATTCCATTCTCTAGAAACTATTGTGGTAAATATGGAGTCCTCAAAAGTTTTTCGAACCACTATATTCATAAATGTCATTAACCATTAATGGTTTGGTACATTTCCGATCTTCTTGAGGCCTCTTGTTGTCTTCACTTTCTTTAATTTTTATTGTTTTTAAGCCCCCATATTCTTAATTTTGTTTACATGGTGTAATTTACAAACAGTTCAAAATCAAACATTGAACAAATGTTGCTGAACAAATGATCCTAATTGCGTAGTCGTATTCCTGCACCATCTATTTTATTCCTAATTATTTTGTTCTGTGGAAATTGGTCATTGTATTGAATATTCATTATTGCTCATATACCTATGCCGTAACATCTAAGATCTATAAGCTGCTTTGCCTTTGAAGCAATTGCTCATCGGCAAGAAGTTTACTCATTCACTATTGCGTACCCTTGGACCTTCTTTATTTTAGGTTTTCTTTATAAACATTGAATTCACACGCACATATTTACATATTCCCACACACTTCCAGAAAGATTCCCATCCTTCAGCAGAATCGAACCCGAGATCTCTGGATTTGGAAGCTAGCATGCTTATGACCACACCACAGAAACATGTCGGCAAATATTTTATTATTTTTAGCCTTTTACGACTTTGCGCGTTGCACACCAAATATTTCTGATGTAAGCTTTTCGTTTCCTCCACCAAAGATGCACATTTTTCAAATACTATTGAGCTGGGAGGTTGCATGACTAAGCCCATATTGCCGTTGATAACAAATGAACTTGCTTTTTGAAAAACTTCATTACTTTCGAAAGCTTAATCGCAAAAAAAAAAAAAAAAAAAAAAAAAAAAAAAAAAAAAAAAAAAAAATTAAAATTTCTGTTTAGAATAAATAATATCTTGGGTTACTACTAAGTGATATTTTAGTAGGATATATCTATTTGCTCATCAAAATATCACGCTTAACAAACAAATTCTAATTACCATATTTTTGCTTAAAAAAGCTTGTATGATAATCTAAGAGTTTCAAGGATATCATATTTAAAATGTGGTTGTATACCCACATATATTCCTTCTTTTCCCCTTATCTGAGAGTCGTACCTATTGCATTAACTAAAATGTTTCATTACATAATTTTACTGTAAAATAGACAAAAACAAAATAAAACAAAAGTATAAGACTATCTTGAACACCAGAACTCAAAAGAAAATGTAAGATGCATATGAAACTTCTACTTAAGCCAGGTGTATTTTAGAGTGAGTGAGTGGATGAGCGAGCGAGTGAGAGAGAGAGTTTTAAGGGCCCATCGAAAACTAGGTAATTTGGTACCTGGCAAAAATCTTCAAGAACGGTTGTTGAAATGGAAAAAAAATTGAATTTATTTTCATGAATGAATTTACGACTTTGATTTAAGTAGCACACATTTGTGGTGTTGTCATGACGAAATTGAATTTTCGGTAAATAGTAAATTTTTCCTTACTGTGAATGAATTATATAATGCAGAAACCATGCTCATTGACTACGAGCAGCACACCTCGAGATATTGTCGCCCTGCAACAGGCGTAACGGTACGGTACAGTACATTTTTACGAAAATAGTCTTCTGCGCATCTTGCATATTGGCAAACTGTAGTTGCATCTCTGTGTTGTTTAGAATTAGTCACTATTGGAATCAGGATATCCCAATTAGGTTTCTAGGCATATACATATATTTAGTTAGAAGCAAAACGTTCATGGCTTGGGTGCTGTTATTACTGTTTCTCTCGGAGATCATAGATCTTGTTTGATTATATTAATATATACAATAACTTAAACCCACCAAACTAACGGAAGCTTCTTAGTCATGAAAATATGACTTAACAAAGGTGTTTCAATAGTCTGTTAATTCCTTAATTACCATTTAATGGTGCGCCTGTCCACCTAACATTGGTTTTTGGGAGCGGCTGCTCTGTCCTTCATTAGCATATAGTGAATCACTTGTTCTGTGGGCGCAGATTGACAATATATTGGCTGTTAAAGAGGAAGAACAGATACTCAATTTTGTAACCTCACGGTTACTGTTACGTCATGTTTAGAGGAGATCGTGGATGTCACAGTGTGTGAGGCTACTACGCAAACACGATTTTTCTTTTTCTTTTTCTTATAGGAGTAGTTTTATTCTGATGCTTTATAACAAATTAAATGTAGTCACACAGTTGACAGTTTAATATTTAATTTTGACTCCATCTTCCATTGAAACCCCCCACTTTGTGAGACGTAATTGAGGTGCCCTATTCTTGGGGGGAGGGCAAGTTTTAAATTCCATTTTTGGCTCTGAACATCTGTTTATCCATAACCGAAGTTTTCAGAGTATAAGTAGAAATAAATAAGGAAAGATGATTCGAAATAAGTCAGTGAAAAAAAAATTATACATACACAGTAACAGGTGGATATTAATGATGTACATTATTTATTACACTGGACGAGTTTTAACTTGGCACTTTTTCTACTGTCCTTGTCTAACAAGGGCTGTGGAAAATACTTGGGTTGCTTTCCTATATATGGCCAGTTCCTTTTAAATCTGTATTGTACTCCCTAATTAACTGGGGTGGTATGAGGATAAGTAGGTATCAGTGGCGTTGCAATTCTTGCAAGTGAAGTATAGTTGTCAACGTGACAACAAAGAAGGCTTACCCGCCACTGGTTCGCCACAGAACGGGGAAGGCTTAGAAAGAGATGGGAAGTAGGCATTTCTTTCTTTTTCTAATAAGCAAGTGCCAAGTTACACCTCATTCTGTATAACAAACTAGGAGAATGCTCAACATTGATGGTGTTATTCCATTCTGTGTTAAGATGATTCTTCTTTCTCTCTCTCATTTTCTTTCATTCCCTCCTTCACTGTCTTTCACTCTCATTTCTCTCTCATTTGATTTAATAATTTAGGTTAATCGTGGAAACTTTTCATAAGATATTAACCATAAAAGTAAAATTGTATATAATTGTGAGACAAAGAAGATAACAGACATTTAGTCTCAATTGTAGCTCAAATATGACCTTAAATCACTTACAGGATTTCAAGGATTTATTTTCATCTCATCAAAGTATTACTGAACTTGTCACACTGGATGTTGTGCAAGTTTCAGGGCTGTTTCAGATGCAACAGTGTCAATTTCTAATCTTGTCCCTCTATATTTTCTTCCTGGTGTACTGGTAGGCTCGAATTCGCAGCCTCTTACACCACATAGTACTAAACCGAAACGTAACCATTATGATCATGGGATCCTGAAGAAACAAATCAATCGGCAACTTCCCAGTTTCCTAAACTGTAGGTTGAATTACTATTTGACGACTCTGGGATACACTGAATGATAATTGTCGTAATTCTTTTCTGCTTTAGTTTCATTAATTTTTCCTTTGTTTACCAAACTATTTTTTGTATTATTTTCTAGAACTCTGCAGGAACAGAAGACGTGAATAAAATCTGTCAGTGATATACTTACATCTATTAATTCTCTTAGTTTATTCCATTTACATTAAAATATTGGATAGGTGAAACATAAACTTGAGCAGTGCAGTTACAAATCCCGACTTCAGCTCTCTTCAGATGTTATTAGAGAGGAAAATCGTAAGAACCCTTTTATGATTAAATTGGCAACATAGGTATAAAATTCGTTGGGTGGGTTGATTTTCATCTGATTTCACAAATGTTGATTGAATTTAAGGAAGCACAACGGAAAAGCCTGTTAAATCCGTACCTACACCTAATACTTTCAAATTATTCATTAGTGAAAATACAGCAATGTAAGCAAATTTAACTTTTGAAGTAAAGTTATGCATAGTATAGACGCCGGGCGCGGCGCACAAGAAAGGACGGTCGGGGTTACGCCACTTCATACCACACACCAGATCGACGAGGAAACAAAGGCGCTCAAGCTCAGGTTGCCTCGCGTGACTGTTTGTGTATACGTGACTAAGAATGAGCGTGGCGTATAACAAAGGTTTGCTGGAACCTTTGAGGGACATCCGGCAGCCGGTGTTTGTGGAACTCGAGAAAGGTCCGTGTTATGTCATTTTCGCTATATTAGGAGGCTAGGAAAAGCAGAAGAGAGAAACATGACTGTCTCAGTGAGTACGAGGCAGCTGTGTGTGTGTGTGTGTGTATGTGCGTGCGCGCCTAGAACAGTCATGAAATGTGCGTCGCGTCAAATGAAGAAATTTTATCGAACGTCGAGTGATTGTGTCGTCGGAGTTAAGAGTATGAGAGACAAAGAAAATGAAGAAAGACAATGAACGGACTGAGCCAAGGTTACGAGAAGTGATATCAAGAAAGCTTGTAGACTGTGTTAACGTCAGTAGAAGATAACTGTGTACTCGTGCAACTTAATCTTAAGAAACTTTGGATCAAGGGTAGGTATACTATTTAGATTTTCTTCAAAATTTCAAGAATACTGTTACACAATAAAGCTCTCATTTTAAATATGATTAAACAATGGAAATAGAAGTATTTGGACCTATAGTAACTAGTGTGTATCAATTCTATTGTCTGCTTATATTTCGTACTGTCGTCAGAGAAGGTAACACATTTTACTCTTCTAAAATATCCATTTAATTCAGTCTTTACAGCAAGGTTTAAAATGTTCAAAATACATTCTAAAGATCCTTGACACTGTTTGCAAGTCCGGTATACCTTTCCCAGATTCTCGCTAGTTTCTATTGAGCAATCCATTAGCCGGTGAACCAGAGTGGCATATATACATATAATTTGGTACGTGTTGAAGCCTCGTTCATCCCACCAACATTATCTGTTTTTATTGCCATGTCTTTCAATTACGCGGCTATCTATCGATTTGCTACCTGCGATATAATTGTGCTAATTGTGTCGGTGTGTGGACGGAATGACAAAATGCAACCAATTACTATCAGCCGGCGAATAAATCAGTAGAGATATAATCGGACGATTTCCATGGATTTCTCTACCATGCGAATGTACTTTTTAGGATGTCACTGTGTACGGCTTGCAAAGACTCTTAAGGGACAGCATTGAACACTGCAGATACGGCGAAGATACGCGTCTATCATTATCCATGTAAGTGTAATTAGCATTCCTTATAAGAAGAGACTGCTTGAAAAAAAATCTGATGTCTACACTCATATAATTTTCTCTATTCTTGTACAAACTATTCTTACAAAACTTATTCCTCTGTCTACCTCATGTTAATTGGATAAAAATTTGTAGAAACCATTTTGTTGCCAATTGTTTTGTAGGTGCAAGGAAAATAAAGCTATAGCCAAATGTTTTATGAGTGGTCATTGAAATTTCGTTCTCCTTGCATAACCAAGATATAAAATAAATGAATAATGAGGTCCCATTTGAGAACGTCAAGTATTACAAAGTTATGAAAAATAACAACAAATGATCTCTCTGAAATAGTTCTCTTCACAAAGAAGATAATTTGATATAAATTGTGTGTTTTAACGAGATCTACATTTTTGTACAGTAAGATTTGGGCTATCTCTTACGGTTTATCAGTTATGCAAAAGTCGCCAAGATTAAACACAACTACATGACTATAGTCAGAACATTCAAAATGTGCATTTCGTTTGCCATAAAAATATCTTAAATTTATGATATTTTAATTAAAATTGTTACAACCCTTTTGTAGAAAATAACAATTTTCGAAAATGTTTCCATGCAAAGGGCAGTTTAAGCTAGAGGAATACATTTTTGTTTCAAATCGAATGAATTTAATGACATTGCCAAATCTCTCTAAGAAATTAAACTTTGCATGACATTTTAACATACATTCAAACTAGTAGAAATGCCTTTCAGCATTGTTTACACAATGTTTTGCACGACAGTTAGCGAAATAATAAACCGTTTATAGCCATTTATCAAGAATCTAGATGACTCCAAATATTCCAAATATTTGACACAATTTTTTTTTTCGGTGCAATGTTTCATTATTGACAATACTTGTATTGGACATATTTGTTATACTCATCATGTAGAATCCCTGGTATGGCCGAAGCAGTACCTACCACCCTGTATAGCGCCAGGAGCTTACCTCACAATTATTACATTATTTACTTCGTGAATTTGAATATGACTAAATTCTCAAGCGGTTTTTCTTTCAATAACAGGCTGTCTGTGTTTTAAGGAAGAAACATATGTACATCACGGTCTATTGAAACATTTAGAAACACCGAGATAAGCATCGACCTTGCAGTGACCCTTGCTTCCGAGATATAATGTTTATATAATTATACCCTTGAAATTAGAGGTTTGAATAGAAGGAAGCATTGTTTACTCCACATGATTTACTTACATCCCCAAGTTCCGTTACGCTTAGTAATTTGTTTTGTGGCATAAAAGTATAATTTCTCTGTTTCTCACACAGCGAAGCTGTTTTGGAGTTAGACCTCCTAATGAAACATTGCCATATTTATTTGAAATTTAAAATTTCTTCATAATGGTTCTTGAAGTTTATGACGAGCAAGTTTTTATGGCATTTTTCTTTCTGTCAATCATAGCTTTTAATACTATTCTTAAAATCCATTTTCTTCAACAACTATGTTTATTGTAGCTATTATTTATTTTCTCACACACGTCATCAAAAATACCCATATTTAGTTTTGCAACTAAAATAAATCATCACCTATTTACAGAGCTAGGCAAAATTTCCTGCCGCCTCTACAAAATTGTATTTTATTTATGTTTTTCACTAAAATAACCACAAGAATTTAATCTAAGCCTACCAAAACAGTTAAGCCTTTAAAAGAGTTACGATGTTATAGTCAATTTTATAATTAAACTGACATCACAACTAAGGATTCCACAGAGTAAAGTAGAACCTACTTCTAGCATGTGATTTTCGCCACGTAGAGAAGACATTCTGGAGTCTCTGGTTGAATAAAGTTAGATATGAATCGATTCCTACACGCAGTTAACTTGAAGGCATCTGTCTCCTTCCTATCGGTGTCCAAGTTTCGCTGCCTCCGGAAATGTGTTATAAAGTCAGAATACGAGACTTAATAGCATTATCTCCATCAAAGAAAATACTGACCACCAAGGCTACCAAAGCAAACATTAGCTGCCAATACTTCTAAAGATCCTAGTTCTTGATTTTTTCTTTAGTTTCTTTTTGTTTTTCCCCTTCCTCTTCACTTTTTTCGATTGTTTCCTCCTTTTTTGTCAAGTACATACATTTACATACACAAACACCCATGGTCGAGGCGGGACTCGAACCCGCGACCCTCTGCGCGGTGGAAAGCCAAAGACATACGCTTCAACGACAACGGCTACGAGGGCCGGCTTGATTCAAAATATCCAGATCAAAGTCCACATCAACACATACCATACCCTAGCTATCGAAATAAAAGCAGAGGTTCATTGGAGTAATCTTCATTTGGGTTTATCCATCTCTGGTTCATATAGTTGCGTACACAAAGATTGAAGTGAAAGCCGCCCTGTTAGTTTCTGACTAGCAGTAGGTACAATGGGAGGAAAGACAAATTATCATCTATAGGTCACAAATACTACGAGCACTTATCCTTACATGAAATAGAAGTACCAACTGTCGCGAAATGAATATTTGTCGACAAACCTACCTATATCTTACTTTTGCAACCTAGTTACCCTTTAATCTTGGTTATGTTTATCTCCTGATTAAGTGGTACCTATAATGAGTTAAATATTAAAAGTTTATATTTAAAACCTAGACTAGTATTACTCAATCTGACATATCTAGCGGAGTAGAAGACATGTGGCAGGTTTACTATTCCTGCCGCCTTGAGACGGACTTGCACAAACTATGGGAGGTCGTTGTTAACTCGGGAATTCTGCGTTCGGTAACATTAAGCAAATTCCCCACGCAAAGACATCCATCAAACGGAAATGGAAACGAAGCAATACTTTCAGTAACATATAGAAAAGTAAGGGAAAGGGAGGAAATTGAGAAACGAAGGGGAAGACGCCCAATAAGGAGATGGGAAACAACTACGCTCATAGTTCACAATGGAAATCTACATTTGTCACGTTCATAAAAGGAGCTGAAACGCATGACTCAGTGTGTCACAAATGTGATGGCTAATGAAGTACTTTAAAGGAAAATTGGCTACTCTTTTTGCATTTGAAGCAACATTACTTGATAAATATGGGCATCTGATACATTTCGAGGTTGTAGTCCATGCAGTTTCGTAGTTTGCTGCACAGCTATGGGATTTTGGATGTTAGGGCATGTACTAAACTGAAATGCTTAATTATTCTGAATGATAAAGAAATGGGAATATATTCACTTGCGTGATATTTACAAGAGGCTGTCTTAGTAATATGAGATATAATTCCTTCACAAAATTCGAAACACGATAACATCGATGTCAGCTGTTTATACATGCCATTTCTGGAAATATGGGGACGTAATGCGTATCTTACATTGCTGCAAAATTGTTTTGTGAAAACGAGAACCCATTTGCTGCAAGAATAGAGAAATATTCGGAAGTTTAGAGTGAGTGAGTGAGTGGTTAGGGTTTAAGGGCCCGTCGACAGCTAGGTCATTGGAAGTTTAGATGCTTGAGACCTAGCTCATCCCACTGAAGAACCTAATGGCCAGTTTCTATGTCAGGTATGCTTAGGCTCTTCTATAAGATTATCTCTAAAGTCAGAGATATAGGCTGGCCTCCCAGATATCCACATTTCGCTCTGTGTGGCTATTTATACAATGTATAGGGACTTTGTTTATATTATACCGCGTAATGCTAATATAACGACAATTTTGCGAGCGGAAAGCTCGCAAAATTATCCCAAATATGAAAGTCTCGAGCGGTGTTTGTTTAGAGTATTCATTTATTTAATACTATTTAATACTAATAGTGATTTAAAAGTAAATTACTTACAACTTAAAATAACAAATGCATTTAAATTAAGATTTTTTTTCACATTTGGTGAGATCTCAGAAAGTTAAACTTTGTATTTACAAAGACACCATCATGGACCATTCTCCTTTTTCTTTAAGTGTGGAATGTTTGTACATGCTTAGAGTAATTTATGCGACTTGGGTATTGTTTTCCTTCCCTTTGCTAAGTTATCTGCCAAAAGATTAAAAAATAAAATGTTAAACAGTAAACTTCTCGGGGGTGGCAAAACAGTAAACAATACAACAGCGGTGCGAAACAAAATATGGCGCAGTAAAGAGTAAAGATTGCCGATCTTTTGGCCATGCTCACTAAAGTCCTTAGCTTGGGTGCTTTGTGGCGCAGGGCATCGTGAGTTCAAGTGTGTTTGTATGTTTATAAATATGAATGCAGATATGTGTGAGTAAATATGGGAAAAATCAGAAAAGTGGGTATTTTAATGGTCCTCCTCATCCCACTCTGAATGCACAACAGTACTTAACCGACTTGGCAAAAACTCTCTCTATTGTGCTCATGTCATTAGCAGCGGAAGAAGATTGAAGTAAGTTTTACAACTTCTTGGAATGTGGCCGTTACGAAGTGGGCATTATATTTCCGGTGGTTTAACTTGTCTCTAGGACCATAAAACTGGAAGGTCTCTTCCACCACATCGGTTAGGGGCAGGGGGTAGAAACAATGTTTTGCATACAGAAACATCAGAAGTCTATTCATACTTGCCTCCTCAGTCTAGCACTCATTGGGTAGAAGCAGCCGAATTTTTTCCCACCTTCCCCAGAACAACAGACACAGAGAGGTGAGTATCTGCATCTCTTTTCAACATATCTCTTTCTCTTTCTTTAAGCTAGAGACAAAATAAACCACACAGGGTATAATATTGATTCTATCCGTTTCAAGACAACAAGTTCTAAGATGACTGACGCAGGAGCAACCTTTATGAGGCAAAAAAAAATCGTTAATGAAATCCTTAAAATGTCTATAACCTTGCAAAATTTGTCCTAAGGTTTAAGTTTTCTAACTTCGTACGCATGTAAACCCCGCTTCGTACCCAATTTCGGATACAAAGTTGGAAAAAATGGCGGCTGCTAAATGCTGATGTATTTCCAGCAAAGTGAGGCAATCCTTCAACGCTTGGAGTGGTAGGGGATGACAAGGCAGTTGTGGAGGGTGCGAACAGAACTGAGAAGGGGAGACTGCCAAGATTCGGGCTCGTTGTTCTTGAGAATCCCGCTAAATCAGCGGGCTCCGTAAATCAGGAAAGTCAGCCTTGATTGATTCCTTCATTACTCTCATGCAAATGTGCACGCTAATCCAGCGAGACGTTCCAAGTCTTAATTAAAGGTAGGTGGATAGGACGTGACGTGGGAGTAGCAACAAAATGTGTTACCTCGCGAGAAGGTTAACACGCGCGCCCTCTGGGATTAACAATAGACACTTCCTCAATGCAGATACATATGTTCACTTTGTTGGACAGCACGTGGAATTGGCCTTTTACTCTTCACAACATCTCACAAAGGTAGCAATCACATTTTTTGCAACTGGTTACTATTTTACTTTATTCGTATATTCAATGTAGTCAGTGTACATTTTATATGAATTTTTAATGTTCCCTTATACCCCACCTTTAGCTTCAATCGTCATATCGGCGGCCTTTTAGTTTGGAACATATTGCCTATTGGTAATGGTGTTAACTCGTTTTCCTGCTGAGGTTACGGCTTTTGGGCGCTTTGTATATTAATTACATCTCTCACTCACTCACCCACCCACCCACCCACCCACCCACCCACCCACCCACCCACACACACACACACACACACATTCATTCCTATTTTCAAATTCTTGGTAGCACAGCGATTAATACCCCCACTCACCTACTGGTAATCGAACCTGAAACCCTTGCACAGCAGCCAGAAGCCTCTATGTGCTGAAACCATTTGGTCTCTTTCTTAGCAAGTATGACACTATGAGAAGGTTCGGAGGGGGAGGGGAGCGGTCTTAGCACCTCGACCAATGATGTCCTTTACACCCTCCGGAAGGGACGGATGAGGTGAGAGGATACCACGGGTGGCCAAGCGGAGCAGAGACGACAGCAGAGGGCAAGGACTTAGGTTGAATTTCCCAGCTCACTCCCCGGTGATGGTCTCCTAACTGACTTACACATTCGATGGGAGGGTCCAGTACTCGAACACCTCCCCTAATCCCCAGACTTAGAACCCTGAAACAGCCAACCAGGATAAAAGGTGAAATGAAATGGGAAGTGAGGTGAAATAGAGTCATAGGAAATTCGGGGGATCACTTATCCTTCCCAACATTCGCCTTGCGACCCGGAGATACCTCTGAAAAGCCCCATGGGTCTGGAAGGTCGGTCCAGAGGACGTCAGGGGATGACTAAAGAGGTCACCCCGAAAGTCATTAACACATTTGTCCCAAAACTAGATGCATTTAGAACTGCGAAAGATGACGCCTAAAGCCATAACCAACAATAAATTACATACAAAATTAGGGAACAAGGAATAAACATGTGCACACCTCGTTATTTGGAATCGAAATTTCCGAACATTCTATATAATTTGACATTAAATACCGTTTATTAAACGAATCTCTAGCCGAATAAAGAAACAAATGCAAATCACGGAGTTCATGCTAGCACTTTGTAAGTGCTGCACTTGCTGGAGGATTTTAATAGGGTAGTCATATTAAGAGGGGCAATCTATGGGTCCTTTACCTTATGACTAGGACTCGGAAGTTCATGCAACACTGAAATATGCATGCAAATATGCTCTTATAAACTTGAAAATATGCCAAGAAATATGCACTATTTAATTAAAACAATTAATGTCCCTTTGCAGTACGCAAGACGAGTTAGTATAATAAATAAAGTTGCCTTATTCCATAGAGGTTGAAGTAGAAGTGGTCCTGCTGCTAGTATTAACTGCTAAATTGCAGTTCACAACCAACCTTTGTACAAATTTTCAACTGTAAAACATTGTCTGTTGTCTGGCAAAACACTTTTTTTATTTTCGCCCATTTGAAGAGCTTTTTAACATTTTATACGCCAAATTTAATTTGGTGGGAACCAGTTCACAACACTGTTACGTTTGAAGACCACAACTACTGATGGGCAAGCAAGCATTGCTTTAATCGTGCTGCTCAAAACGTTGACCGGCACTTTATCTTTATCTTTAGGTTAATATAAACCTCTCAGATAACGCACTGATTATTTTCTACGAAAATGCATATAATGAAAGGATGGAAACAGGGGCTTCACTGCATGACAACATGACTCAGCATTAGTTCTCGCCACCTCGCGAGTTGCATCATCGTGTGCAATTCTACCAATATGTAAAATGTTGTACAGATGGAAAAAATAATAAAAAACCATAAAGTCATTAAAATATGTAATATAGGGGCTATAATATTGAAATCTTCGTGAGTTGCATCATTATGTGCAATACTACCAGTATGAAAAATATTATCCAGATGGAAAGAAATAATAAAAACACCATAACAATTATTAAAATATGCAATATAGAGGCTATAATATTGAAATATTATGCATTTATCAAAATCAAGAAAATATGCCGTTATATGCACAATCAAATCATGTCCAAATAACTGAAAATTTCATAGTTCGTGCACATAATATAAAAGCATACATTTTTAACCCCTATGAAAAAACATGCAAATGTATGAACTTCCTAGCCCTAATTATGACACTCACATAACTAAAATATTAAGCTCAGTTAAACAGCAAAAATGTTACAAAAAATCTAAGCTACTAAAATTGTTTTGGATTTAAAGGAATTGCTCCAGGAAACTATAAACGCAGGGCATCTTTCATTTTGCATCCAAGCTATGCCAAACATTAAAACAACTGCTCGAAAATCTACAACTCTGGTAGAAGCCCTGCCCAACTCCAAGCACTTTGCCTAAGAGCCATCCTCTGTTCCTCGTAACATAATTTTCTCGTCAACATGGACCGTCCTTCCTCAAAGTGGGCGTTACCCACATTCGTATACTTCCAGGTAGTTCTCGGTGAATTATGCAATCCCAGCAGTCATCGCCACAGAACTTAAAGGTGTGCATTTGGACCCTTTTGAAAAATTCATGAAACCCCCCGTGTAGTTCACATAAGGTGCAGTGCGACTGTAGGTCAATTCTTTAACGAGACTTCCGTCGGACGAAACCATCGCATGCGGCTAACAAGCGCTACCAAGTCGCCCTAACTTCCTTTTCCTTTCTTCTCTATGTAATCCAATTCTCTCTTCCTCTCTACAGAAGACATAAATTGTGAACAGGTAGAAAAAGAACGTTTGATAATTTGCATGCGCCTGAAACCAAATCCGAACCAGTACAGGAAGCGGAGTATTGTATGGCAGCTGCGATTTGGATACAAAACTATCCATCATGAAGCACTTCTTATTGCTCAATTTGACGTTTGCCTGTGCTTTGTTCCTTTCTGTTACTCAATATTTATATTATATTGATGGATATAACGTATCGTGATTACTGAGTTCAAAATCTAGTTATAGATTCCTCATTATTCCGATAAAAATCGACTAACGCTTCCTCCACAGGACACGACCTTCCTCAACCAAGGAAGGCCACATTGGAAGTTCGTGGGTTCCATCGCCGCAGTCGGTCCTCCTGGCTCATGATTTTTTCAGGGCTTTCCCCGGATAACTTGTTCCGAAGATGTGAGACCAAACATTTTTAAGAAAATCCCCCAAGCCAATCTATCCTATGCATGGATGAGTTTGTTAAAATTATTTTATTTTCTTAAAAATGCCACCAACGATTTTGATTAAAATATGTATTCTATGTTAAGATATTCACTTAAGAAATAACTTGCACAACTTGAACCTTCTGGTAATAGCTGTGAAATCCTTTTTATTCGGAAGTCATTTTATAGGTATACTTTTGTGTTGGTAAATGTAAATAAGTGATGACGAAAACGAACTACACAAAAATGCAGATCTTAACCCTTTTTCCCCCCTTTCACAAAATTCATGAAATACCTACTAATTGTGCCCATTGAAATTTTAAATTGATATCATAGCCTACGTGATATATTAAAAGTAATTAAAATAATTAAAAATATATAAGCTCAGTATATTTCAAAATTTTCGAATATTAAATTAAAAAGATGAAATATTTTGAAAATATTGACATTTTGAAAAAATGCAAATTTACTTTTAAGAATTACTTTTTTAAAACTAAGTTTTATTTTTATGAATTTCTTATAATAATAAGAAGTCAATTTTTAAAAAGTTATTCAATTTCCAATCAAAAAGTATTCATACATTGTTTTAAAAACAGTTCATAAATGCGAAAATAAATCAAGGAAGAAATTTTTGAGCTGTTATTTCAAAAACTGCTGATGAAATTTCTAAAAATTGTGTATGAATACTCCATTGTGTAGAACATGTGAAATAGTGAAAGAAAGATTAGGACTAAAATAGTTATAGATAATAATATAATAGAATAAGTAAATACTTTCAGATATTTGGGTTGTGAAATATCAATATATAAAACAAGTAGTGTTTTGGAAGAAAATGTACAAAAATATAATAATACAAATGGATGTAGGTAGGTATAAGGAGATACTTGGGGGAAAACATTAATAAAGAAATCCAGATTCGACTACATAACATCGCCTCAAAATCAGCCTTGATTTATGGAGGTAAAATATGTTAGCTGAAATGAGATTTTAAAGGTCGGTATTAGAGGTGAATCTTAGAGACCAAAGAAAAAGTCAAGAAATTTGAGAAGAATTGAAGATACAAAACAGTATGATGAAAGAAGTGAGAGTGTATCAGGAGAGATGGTATCAACATGTGCAAAGAATGTCCCCTGCGCGTCTGCCGCTGCAAGCATTTTTATATGTATAAGCCAAGAGCAAGACAGGATGTAGGACGGCCCAAAAAAAGATGGAAGCCGCAGTTTCAGTAATACTTTGGCTTCGGAACGGGTAAAACCCAATCCTTGATATGAAGAAGAACATTAAGAAAAAGCTTCGTATTAGCTTTCATATTACCGACAGTTTAAATGACAGCAATTCATTTAAACGTGCAGGTACCTATAAAATAAAAATATATTATATCAAGATTTATGCTTTTTTTCAGCGAAAAAACGGAAAAGGGTAACATTTTCTAAGGGTGTCAAAATTCAGTGAGGCACTCGCTTGCATTACCTAGGTAGATATATATAAACAGTTTTGAACATTCAATTTTTTTTTTCAGAAAACTAGAAGATACCGTAGACAAGGGACGTTTTAATAGAAAATGTGCGCCGTATCCTTAGGGAGAAAACTAAAGAACAAATTAGTGAATTAATGAATTATATAGACACTGTTTAACGGCCACTTTTATTACCATACAAGGCACTACTAGCAGTGGTGAGAAAAGAAATGATATTGATATTGGGAAAGAAACTCTCAAGACTAAGTAACTTTTTGGCACTTTGCAGTTTGAGGAGTGAGGAAAACCTTGGAAAAAGCTCAATCTGATGAGATTTGAACCGCAGACCTCCCGTTCACGAATGTGTGCCATAACGACCTCGGCTATCCATGTCAGTGATAATAAGGAACCTTGTGTATAGCGTGACATTTCATAATGCGGAAACTTTCACGTTGCGACAATGTAAGGGAAGCAATTTGAAGCATTTTAAATACGGATATGAGGAATTATGTATAGAGCCTGTTAAAATGAGAGATTAAATCAGCCACCGAAGCTGTAAAAATAGTGGGCAAAAAGAATAAACAGTACTGAAACTACTCAGAAGGCCGAAAAATAAATCTAAAAATATTGAAAATCTTACAAATTAAGAGAAAGGTAACTGCTTCCTAACAGATGTACTGGATATAAGAAGTGAGAAAAGTATTTCGGGACTAGAGAAGAAAGAGTTTACACCTCCTATAATTCTTAACGTATCTGCAAGATGTTATGAGAAAATTAAGTAAATACAAACAGATTTAACTCCATAAACAATAAAAAAATATGATCAACTTGTTCATTTCAGCCATTTGATGTGCCGAATTAGAATCTTAAAATAAATAGTTCATAGGAGGAGACAAAGAGAAACATGCAAATGGGGGAACAAAACTATGATAGATCGAGCATGCGAATATCATGGATGAGTATGTCTAGGGCGTTAAAATGTAAATTGCACCAGACCAGTTCGTATGCCATAACTCTGAACAGAATCTTCTTGCTTCTCCGTTACTTGGGGGTTACGCTGAAATAATTTTTGGGGCTTAACAAAGCCTAGGTGCACTTTATAGAATTAACTTTTCATTTCACTAAACACGTAATTGGGAAGCGAGTCGTGAGCAGAGATCTCCAACCCCTCTCAGCCACCCTTGCTTCTCCCCGATAAGATCACTACCAACAGAGAACAGGATGTGTGTATACCGCAATATATTGCAATAAATTAAAGCAACCCTTTCGCTCCATAATGCACACCTTATTACATTTAGCGTATTAAACGTCTCAAGAACAATGGCTTCGTTTCTGATATTGCAGATAATGTCCCAAAGAGAAATGGTCGCCATTTACAATGCTACGGCCAATGGCTGGAGGATACGAAATAAAGACCTGCCCTTGATTTTGTTTCCTGCTGTGAAGAGCAACGGATCAGTGCTTCCTTGAACTTAAACTTAACAACGCTTTAAAAGTTATTACATTCATTGAACCGTTGCTTATTGCAGCTGTGTACAGCTATGTGCAAAAAAGTCTTGCTATTCCACAAATCAAGGATCCCGAATCCTCATGTCTTCTTACTTAAAGGAAGTATTATATTCCACCCAAATATTCTCCATTGAGTTTTCAATGAGGAAATATGTGTTTTAGGTTCATTGAGTAACCAAAAAATACATGAATAAATAAAATAAAGAATGAAATAAAAAATAAATAAAAATGAATAAAAAATTAGGAAGTCTGGGCATATTTATGTGTGTATATGAGTGTGTGTATTTCTCTGCCTGCCTGCCTACCCGCCTGTCTGTCTGTCTGTCTGTCTGACTGTCTGTGAACACCATAACCCCAAAACAAAATCATTTCTTAAAAACAAACTTTGTATTTAAATGCAGCATCTTCCAAAGATGCAATACGAAGATTTTCTCAAAACCCCCCCAATCCAAACTAACCTTTACATGGAACATTTTTAGAAAAATATAGTTTTCTCAGAATTGGTTCCAACGATTTTGATTAAAATATCTTATGCTTAAGAAATGTACATGACAAATGAAATGTTTATTTTCAATCCTCTGAGAATAAACTCAAACTTCTGGACCACTGATAAACCAAAGAGATAGACGAAATTTTCAATTTAATTCATTGCTGTCGTATGTTCTGGGTATGCAAAGAGAAGGGAATTTCAAACCAATTGCATAAACCCTTAAACAATTTGTATTATGCTTAAAACCTACTGTAATCCCTTATTCCCCTTGTACAACAACGAAAGAAGCAATGAGATGATTTCTACAAATGTTTAGCTCAGTTAATATGAACTAAGTAGAGCATTAAGGTTCTGTAAGAATAGCTTGTACCTACTACAGTAAAGAAACTCATGTGAGTGCAACGCATCAAAACTTTTGTCGACACTCTTTAAGGATGTGGTTCTGGACCCCACTCTATATTGGGCGTAAAAGACGCTTAATTTTGCTCAGAGGCCTCTATATCGGGCTTGATGTGAAGTTACGACCCACTCTGACCATAAGCTTTGTCTAGGTTTTTTTTTTTTTTTGGTCGATAGGGAAATGCTGGAATAGTTTCTCGTTCACCACAATTTCCTTTTCATCTTTTCCCTTTCATTCCTTTCCTGGAATTTCTGGGACTTCTGCGCGTCATCTAAGCCTGTCTTCCTGGACCTATAGCCTTCTGTGGTTTCTTCACTAGGTAGGTCTAAAGTATGTGAGGTATCCCTCTTCGCTATATAAGCTCTAATGAGAATAGGCGCAGCAATTTACTCTCTCTACCCAGTATCATATCTTATTTTTATTAAAGTGAACGTAATACATCATATTTTCTTCGTCTCATTCAAGGAGAGTGGTCTCAAAATCATGACGTAGAGATTCTCTTTTTCAGAATTTTGAGAAATACCGCTTTAGGATTCTATAGAACCACGAATGTTAAGACGTATTTCAAAATATCTATTTTCAATGCTTTATGTTTAATGCTTGTCCTAATTCTCCCATTTTAAGAAGAGGAAGCAATATTTTTTGTTTGCGATTTACCTTTAATTTTCACAGCGATTCCAAATTTATAAGCGTAAGGTAATGGCTGTTGTTGTATGTTGTCTATTCCTGTGTTTGAACTCGAGGACAACGTTATTCTGGTGTTTGAAACATTTACCACTGACATTCCCATCTCTCCTAAAAACTCCATGTTCATTCAAATCAAACACAACAGAATGCACGGTTGGCAGACATCACATTAAGCGCAATCAAAGATCAATAAATTTCGTGCTCGTTTGGGTGCGTGTGGGCTACTGTTCTTTTTTTAATTTTTTTTTTCGATGCGGTTATTTTTTTGTTTGTTTTGGTCACTCTTTCGGTTATTTATTAAAAGCCAATACGTCAGTTTATTTAATGCCAGGGGAGCCGAGCACTGGGATGAAAAACTGAGTGTGTGTGTGTGTGTGTGTGTGTGTGTGTGTGTGTGTGTGTGTGTGTGTGTGTGAGCGCGTGTCTCTGTGAACGAGCAATTTAACGAATGCAAATGCATGTGCATTTTCTACATCAGCATTTGTTTAAAAACCACAAAGGGTGAGGCAGCAGGAGGGGGGAGGGAGTGGAGGAGGACAGAGTAATCGGTAATTCGGATCGAGTCAACTCCACACACACACACACACACACACACACACACACACACACACACACACACACACACACACACACACACGAACATATCAATTCAGGTTTGTCAGGCTTATGGTGATTTCATCAACCACTCGTGTCTGGAATAATTAATCGACTTGTTTTCCAGGGCGCAACAAAGAGAGGTAAACAGCGTCACTGTTACGCTTTTTGTTGGGTTGTAATTCCATCAGCAAGATTTCAGAAAATTTCCTCATCCTTAGTCATCAAATTAATGTTAGAGACCTTCGCAGTATTCTCCAGCTAAAACCTGCTTGGAATTGGAGGAAAGGGGTCAGAAAAGGAATAAATATACATACAGATACGTAAAGAATTATAAAGTAACTAAATTAAGAGTGGCGAATATTGCTCAGGATCTTGAGTGAATCTTCTAATCAAATGCTATCGTGTGCTCACTTCCGCTAAAGTGCATGCCATATTAGAAATGTTTGTTTCTTCAACGACCCCTTTCCGTGTCTTCCACGGATCCTGTTTGTTTATTAGTATCGGCTTCCGAATCTTTAGAATGAAAAGACACAGAATCTTCAAAGGAATATTGAAGAACGGCACCCTCAGAGGAGAATTCACTAAAACGTTCTGGATTACTAGATTTTCCAAAAATAATACAGCCGCACCTTAAACTACCCAGACCCTAGTGTGAGTAGCGGAGTGTCGCATTCGACCCAAAATTTCGATGTCGAAATTTCATCGGACATATATGCTTTGAGGCCCCCTGAATCCAAAAAAAGCATTGTCAGGAAAAGGTTCCTGTATGTGGTGTTCGTGTGTGTGTGTGTGTGTGTGTGTGTGTGTGTGTGTGTGTGTGTGTACGCGAGCGATTGTGTCTGTGAGTCTGTGAACTGGGCTTCCAGGAATGGCCACCAGGGGCTAACCCAGCGCCAGGGAGAATCTTTACGCAGTGCAAAGTCCACCGTCCCACCGCAACGCACCAATTGCCCTCGCCTGGTCTTACAACCCTAAACGATGTGAAGGGTGAAATAGATGAAAGGAAAGGTAATTCTGGTTAAAGAGGAATCGCCTCAGCAATTTTTTGCTACCATCCTGTGAAAACCATGAGAATAGCCAAGATCAGAATGGCCCTCTCAATGGGAATCGAACCTAAAAATTCCGAATACAAGCAATCTCGCTCTGTGATTTAAGCAATTCAAATAATGCAAACCGCAAACCGGAAGATTTGGGAATTGGAAGGGGCTATGCGGGGCTTTTGATCTGTTACTCTCCCCTGTCTTTTATTCTAGGAACAAATAAAACAGGGCTCTGCATAAAAATCAAGACTAAGCATGTTGTCAAAGGAATTTGCCTATGGCTGCAGAGGAAAAGAAAGAATTCCGTTAAGTGGTTAGATTTCACAGGCACATTGCGTATGCTTAACACTCGCTTGTGTTCCTTGATCCTGCCCACCACCAGAGCTACTTGGCGCCCTCTTTTGTATGCCTAGTTGTAAATAACTCTGTATAACTGTGCCCAGTGACAGCTGGGACACCGCCGAGCTACGTGAGGCAGCTACAGATCTGCCCAAGCAGGTGGGTCCTCTAAGGTCAAATATTTCCATCGAAATTGGTTCAGCAACATCACCGAGTTACACAAGTAGGTAGGAATTTGCTTTTTCGACAGTTGTTTTCTTCCAAAGAAATGTTCATGCTGCGACCTGAGACATCAGGTAGAATTTTGGACACAACTTCAATTAAGACGTACTGCCACAGCAGACACAACATTTAATGGCGGCTGATATTTGACCACTACTACTTTCTTTCCTATTGTGCAAATAAATGTTGTGGGCACAAGTGTCATTTATATCACCAGCTTTACAGAGTGATTTTACGTGTTTACAAGGTGTAGAAAGTCTCCAATTGGAGGTTGTGTTGAGCCACCCGCCATTAAATTTTGTGTCAGCCATAATATTTATTCCTATATTGAATCCAGCATTTCTCCAGTACACATGCATGAAAATCGAGCAAAGGTTGTTTTCCCTCATGCAAACTCAGTACTAAAAAAGTTTCCCACTGCGTAACTTTTGCAGTGCAAAGATATAAAAATTTCGGAAAACATTTAATTTTAAAAATTGTAACACTTGACTAAAAAAAAACATAAAGAATTCATACATAGTAGGCAGGTAGCAGCACCATAGTTTACTCTAGCTAAGAAAAATACGTAAACGAGTTCTAGCAGTTGGTCTGTTAGTTTAGTATAGAAACAACAAATGTCGGACTTTTATTGAAAATAACGTTTTCTGTAAAAATGTTGGCCTAAAGAAATGTATAATGATTCTAAAAAGGATATAACCTGATGAAGAAAAATATTCTACATAGCATAATGTGTTCAAAGCTGAAATTTATGACCATGTTATTAGAAACATGGCAACAGCGTGAGAGCAGAAAAGGACGAAGCTAACGGCAACTTGTATGCGCTAGATAGAGACAGATATACCCCATTACATCCATACTGTCATCTAAGTGTGAGACAAGGCTTTGATTTGATACGACTCAATTGAGTATTTATTATGTTTTATAGTTTGAATTCAAAATTATGTAGTTTCGTAAATATTTTAAATGTTATAATTAAATACATATATTTCATATAATACAAGCAGAACAAAACCATTTAAGAAGAATAACAATATTACACAATAAAGCTTCTCCAATAAAAAACAGTATTAATTTTCTACAAATTAACAATAACAAACCACTCCTCCTTTTCTTTCTTTGGATGAGTAATTTTAAAAACACAGATGGATCACATTGTCAGACTTGTCTGTTAGGATAGGAACAGCCGAGGATACTGAATCTGGTGCCATGAAATGCCTGATACATTGCACATTCTTGTTCCACCCCTTCCTCTCAGTAAGCGGAATAGGCCTATAACATTGAGCCTGAGTGACTGCTAGAACATTGTGTTTCCCCTGTCTTGGAAATTGCATCAGGAATTCTTCGTAAGCTAACACAATGAAAATAAAAACTTAAAGCATTATCAAAATGTAGATAACTGACATCATAGAAGGCTACAGCATATCTAAGTTGTCATTATTTTACAGCCAGCCCAATGGACGAGAATAGCTCAGGTTCACAAAAGAACTCCCACATGCAGGGGCACAAGAATGGTTATTGCGTAATTCCTTCCCAAAGCAAATTACCGGCTGTCACTTCTCTAAACTCTCTCACATGATGCTTTCGACAGATATTAATGCTCGAATAACCTCAACATTATCAGCGCACAAAAGGCGTTGCGGATAGAATTTACGCCTACTTTCACAATTTCAGCACTATAATTAAACGCCAAGACGCGGGATCTTTACTAATACCCGCTAATATGCGATCAAGTTGTTGTTTTTGATTCACTACACTAGGTGTAGACTCGCTGGGTTTATAGAATCCGACTGTCTTTTTTTCAAGGTTCTCTGCCAAAATGTTATGATTTGAGCTTTTACACAAGTTTGTTCATAAAGCAAACTTTGCACACGTTTATTGACTACAACATGAACCCTTTTTCACCCAAAGCACTATGGATAAGCGGTCTCTATTTCTCAGCGTTGCACCCCCTTTGGAAACTGCTGAGTAAGTGCGCATCTGTTGTAGTGGGGAGGCGAAGCAACCAATGAAACGACAGGACTTCGAGCGTGTCGCCATCTGTTCATTGACGTTGGAGTTACGGCGGCCATGAGCGAATGTTACATAAATATCTAAGAAACAGACTACTCAGTTTTTGTATATGAATTATTGTTTTAGCAGTATATTCCTCACAACTGTAAATATATGAATGAACAGCAGAAATTCTCCAATATTTGTTATCCATAACTATGCAGAGCAAGATAAATGCACTGAAGAGGCAAATGTTGAATGAGTGTAAATGTTATAAAATAGTTTATTGATTAACTAAAACGATACAAGAAGTTAGGCTTCAAACAAGTAAGTATAAGCTATAGAAATTGACTAATACTTAACTGGAGAATTCGAAGATTATGAAATTCACAGGAGAACAAATAAAAATATAGAAAATAGTTTTAAATAAAGGGCTAGTTCGAAATTTTAGTTATCCTAGCACCAATGTAACATACAAAATAATGAAGTAAACAAGCTTCAATATATGTATGGAATAATAGATAACACCTTGGGGAAAAGAACAAGAGAAAGAATGTTAAAAAATTTACAAGACCATGGCAGTTTATGTTTTACTATAGTTTCAGTTCTTACAACCATAAAAAGAAGAAAAACTCACAAAAGGCGTCTATTTTTAAAATTCGGTGGCTACTTCTTTGACTATTATAAAGCATAAGTACATTCATTTTTAACTGCAATCGTAGAAAAATTATGTATTTACTAGGGAATAAAATGATGGATCCATTTCTTTTATTGTCGTTTCCTCTATGATCTATAGATAATTAATTCATAATTAGAGACATGACGCTTTAAATTTCACATTCCACACCTTGAACTGCTAGTGGTATTGTCATTGAATTTTTCACAAATTGGAGTTCGCATTTCATTGTATATCCTTAAAAATTTAGTTACGATAACCTTAATATCTTTTCAACGTTTACACGATTTCTTTTTATATTGCGTGTTTATACACCTACGTTTTCCGTTTGTTTTCTCCGTATGAATATCTAGATAACTCAGCAACCTTCCTCTGAAACTGATATTCCAGGAGCTATGAGGTGATGAAATCAGATGTATTTTCAAGGAAGGTCCTCAGGTTCTTGAAACTTTAAGCAATTAGTATTCACCTACAATTTCTAGGAATACTTGCATACAAAATTTCCCTTCGCTTTTTCACTGTGTTTATTTTCTGCTAGAAAAATTTTAAACTTAAATCTTACATTGTGTGAACAGTCCACTTAATTTTGAAAATGTACAGTCCTTTGCACGGAAATTTTCCGAAGCTCTTAGTGTCTTTTGGTGTGTTACTTTATTTAATGTCGGCATAACTTTTTCACCAGTCATGTTCCACACCTGTTCTGGCTGTGCCAATCTCTTATTGTTTTGTATCATAGTCCAATAACACAAGCAATGACCGATGAACAAGGGGCGTGCCCGAGTTGCGTAATGCAAGGGGAGGTGTAAGGAGGAATTTAACCCGTGTGGAACGATTGTCACCATCATCTCCTGGTTGTGCCGGTCGCTCATTGGTTTGATATCATAACTCTGGGATTCGGTTTCGGGAACCAGGGAGAAGTACAAGGGGTGGGTCACATGAAACAACTTTCTTTAATATATTGTCCTTATACTATGCATATCATTTGAAGTGGGAGTTAATATTATTACGATGAATGAAATTAATATAATAACGACTGATATTAAACCAATAATTTGAATTATTTATTCCACAATAATGAATTAGACTTTTTGATTGGAAATCAAATGTACTTTTTATACTAAATAAATATTTATCTACCGATATGGATAACAAGCCGTAAGTAATTGCGCTTCTTGAACAAGGATATAACGCTGCAAGGACTGCGGAACTATATGGAGTGAACTGCCTCAAACTGGTCGAAGAAATACCGAGAACGGGAATGCTGGACACGTGGATTAATTACTACATTATCGTCTTGTGTTTTCCCCTTGTGTTTGTCTACGTGACGAAAAGGTGCTTTTGTATGCTCGGTATATTTTGCGTAGATAGAGCTTAAGTTACAGCTTTAAATTATTTTATAATGAAATGACAGGATTCGAAATAAATATGCGCAATGAGGAGTTCAACTTAATACACATATAATAACACAAATAAATCTGCCTCATCCCCCATTCCCTTCCCAAGAAAACTACACAAACCTGAGAAGGTTCGTTATTCGAAAAGGATTGGCAATCTGGCGTTTGCTCCTATCCTCAATAACCGCTGATAAAATAATCAAAGTCCGATGAGAAACATTCGGAATTATATGTTTCCATATATCTTAAACTGTCTGGGCGTCTGGTTCACTTCCACCATCGCGAAACAAAGGGCAGGCGCACGCCTTCCTATCGTGGACAGGGGGTTTGAACTGGGGGCGTAGTGCCATTCACAACCTAAACAGCTGTTCCTCATATCGGAATGTTTCCGTGCACCGGACTGTACCTGATATAATTATTTTCGATGTATACATTATAAAATTATGCAATTTGTTATTTTACACTGGGTTGTCCCAATTCTCCTAAGCATCACAAGCTATAAATATTGTTCAGAATAACCAGGTAGAAGGTACTCGTCATATATCTTTTGCTTGAAACTCTTCCAAGCATGCTACTGATGTTTAAACCCAACCCCGACGAACATTTGCAACTGGCCGTCTGGCAACCTAAACAAGGTCAATGAGTAATGGAAGACTTTTGATTCGTTGCTTTTGTTGGATATAACGTGAGAACGCGCTTAGAAGATAATTTTTCTCTCTCTGTTGTATGTAGAATACAACTTATGAGAATTAGTGTACGAATTTGAGGATGATTTTTCCTTCACTGAAGTATTTGTTTTCTAATAAGTACTATGAAATAATTTTACAATAAATAAATACTTTTGCTTATGATTAACTATTAATTTGTCTTATTTGTGTTATTTATTTTCCAGATGATGTGGGAACTGATATATTTTAGTTTTAAAATATTTGTCTCACGGCGACCCCTTGGTGATTAGGCCGTTCGCCTATCACCATGGTGAACGGGTTCATCCCAGGGACCCGCATGTGGTATTTGTGGTGGACAAAGCGGCGTATAGGTGTGTATTCTCTGGGCTCTCCGGTTTCCCCATCACCTTTCCAATCATCCATTTCACCTGCATTTTATATCATCCTCTTCCTCACCATCACACTTGGCGCTAGGCTAACCACCCGCTTCCAGGTCTTCGCTCAGTATGGGCCATAGGTTCGTCTACTCCCCAACAGGTATCTGACCCTAGAAACAGTTCTAGGGTGTGTGAAGAAGAAATATTTATCTGTTTCCCACTCTTTAGCACGTAATTTTATAATTTTTATATTTAAACAATATGATTTCATAGCTACAAATATTTCCTTGAAATGTCTTATACTTCAGTATTATTAATACAGCAAGAAGATGCTAATTGCGTCATATTCTACACGTCACAAGTGTTGAAATGCCATTCATTCATCTGCTCATTTCCTTACAATATTTGCAGTGGGCGGCAGAATCAAACACAAACTGGTTATTGGACCTCTTAACCGTCCGGCGTGCCTTCGTGCATCCCCAAGGCCGACTTAGCCCATGATGCACATGTTCCGCAAAAGGAATAAGACAGACTTTACAAAATATAATTAAGTAGATATCTTACTGTTCTAAACATAAACACTGGGTAGAATGACAAGGAAAACCCGTATAAACAGCACTTTAATGATCGTGATGGAAATCATCCATGGAATGTTAGCTTCAGAAAACTCATATAGCCTACCTTATAGTTCATTTCAGCTTTTGTTTAGTTATAAGTGTACTAAACACAATTTTACACATGATATGGGCTCCTCTGAAATCGTGCTGAGCTTAGAAGACATTTTAGAAAGATTTATAGCTTTAAGCAGCTAAAGAAAATCCATCAATTAATTTATGGAAGAGTCGGTTCCTTTCTATATTTTCCAGGACAATGATGGGCTGAAGAATTGTATAAATAAAGAGTCTACTTCTGATGAAGTACATCTTTACTTATGGATTTTAAAGTATTGTGACAAACGACAAAGTCTAGTCACGTTTTCTGTCACTTTTTCCTGTTCTAAAGCTGAAGCACAAAACATAGTTCTGTTTTATCGTTAACACAGTCTACGTAGAGCTCACAGCTGTTCTCTCATCTTGACACACACTTTTCTGTCTTTTAGTTCTCTTTGTGTAACAGCCGGCTTCGACGATCTCACTCACTAGTACTGTTCACGCAACTAACTCCGATACGACCATTAAACTTCCCAAAACTGTCTCCCACGACACACACTGGCATTTTTGTATATATAGGTACACACACGCTGTCTCGTTTATACTCATGATTCCATTACAAAACTCGCTTCTGTTGCCCTCTTGCCACGCTTATATAGGCCATTAACATTCCAGCAGTCGAAGCTTCGCGAACGTTCTGGAAGTGCTTTGTTCTGGCCGCTCCATTGTCGTCGGCCTATATTCACAGGGAGTGGTGTGAGGTAGTTTGACCTTGAGATTTTATGGCATGAAGTCGCGGCCGGGTCACAGTATTTAAAAAACACCAGGAGACCTGTCATTTTTTTAGTAAATGTAAAAAGCCACACGTTTTAAATTAAGTAGTACTGCTAGTACTGCAACGAAAATATTGCAACTTATTACCAATTTTAAGCCACAGTTACTTAGCTTAACGGTGTATTACTTATTTCATAACACCCTGTTTGTTTGGATATGTTGGGTGCTACTGGTGGGTAGGGAAAAGTAAGATCAATTTTATCTAAAGGCGAGACAACTAAAAGTGCTGATAATCGGAGAGTAGTGTTAAGAAAGCTAAGTAAATCCTATTGTGTGTCCTTTGCTCTTTGTTTAATTATTCAGGTGGTGTATATTTTATTACTTATATTTCGCTTAAAGCCCTGGTAATACAAGAGGGAAACCTATGTTCAATGATTTTCGTGTTTCGTATTTTAATATCTTATTACTTAACATACATATACTCGATTCTAATTCTCTCTTTTTGTTATTCTGTTAGTCTAATTGTAATGAGTGGTTTTCTTCCTTTATTGTTTGGATGAATTATTAAGACATAATTTCTGGAATCCATACGATTTAGCCTTCGTTAATTCGTACTCTATCTTGTGTTGTTTTCAAAGGTATGAAATTGTGCGAAGTTTTCAAGATGTATGTCAGTTTATAAGTGGTCTAAAAGAAGAAATTTCTGCTCAATTTTTAGAGCCTGGCAATAAAATTGCAGTGTTTGACTCAGAGGCAGAAAATGGGATTTATTAGATTAAGTGAAGATTTATTGGTGCAAGTGAAACGTCAAAATTACTTAGAGCTTCCTCGACATGCCACATACAAACTCCATCCCTTGTTAGGAATGTAAAATAAAGGGGAGGCTGTAATATTTCATGTAAATTATTTAAATTAGGCTCTGTCATCCAATCACCGCCCGCTCTGGCTCATTATGCGTGCCCGGCAGCTCTCGAGCCCTTAACCAAGGTCAGGAATCATCTGACTGTACTATAGGTACATTCTACTTCAACGCATTACGCACGTATGATTCTGAATTTTCGATTAGTTTTATACGAAGCACCTTACACCATTTTACTTTGTTTATGTGCTTACCCTAGATAAGGGGACAAATGCATGAAAAATGTTTCTTTATTTTATTTATTTTCGAAGATAAAGAGAAATAAGATGTATATCTTGAATTTGCTGGTAATAGCCTGTTAAGTCCTCTTCATTCTGCAAGACTTGCGTAACTGGTAAACCCTAAGAGATAGAGCAAATTTTTCTTCCAAAAATGTAGATCTTGTTAAAACTCACAATTTATGCCAAATAAAAGTTTGTGGCTCTAACCATTTCCGAGATATTACTTGTTATTGCTTGGAAATTTCAGTAATGCCATCCAAAAATTTGGTTTGGAGATTTTACCGAAAGTGTTTAGAGACTCCATGAAAAAAAAAAATACTTTGTCTGTGTGTGTGTGCGCGCGCGCGCGTGCGTGCGTGTGTGTGTGTGTATGTGTGTGTGTGTGTGTGTGTGTGTAAACAGCACTCTAATACGAAATGATCCATAACTGCCAAACTTGGTTATTAGTTAACCCTGGCAATGCGCAGCCTTATTTCTTAAAATTATATTACCAAGGTAAGAGGGTACTTTGTGACCCAGTGATCCAAGGAATTTTTAAAACAAATTTATTTTAAAATTATGCATTATATTTTTTCATGTTTATGAAGCTAATACTTAACATTGTTAAACTATTCCTTTTTCACCTGAATCACATTATGACCATCTTGACATTTCATTGTTTCTCAAAAAAAAACAAAAAAAAAAAAAAAAAAAAAAAAAACATGAAAACTTTGAAACAATTGTACAATTTAATAGTAGAAACAGTGATTGAGATAACTGCATCCCTTTAATCAAAAAATGAAACCCTGCCCTTGCTAATGCTAGGGTTAGGCGTCTTTCAAAGATACAAACATGCATATTTTGAAGAAATACTCCACCCTAAACTATTCTTTACATCGAAAGGTTTTCAATAATGCTCATTTTCTCCAGATTAAAGTTTTAACTTAAATATCATATGTTTAAGACGTTTTCAGTCAAATAAAAGTTCGCTGGAAATAGCCTATGAAGTCCTCTTCATTCGAAAGGAAGTTTGTATAA
Organism: Tenodera sinensis; assembly: GCA_030765045.1. Lineage (NCBI taxonomy): Eukaryota > Metazoa > Arthropoda > Insecta > Mantodea > Mantidae > Tenodera > Tenodera sinensis. The sequence goes on from CM060969.1 coordinate 41,632,921, forward strand.
TTCTATATAACTAGTAAACCATAAACGATAGGCTAAACCTACCGCACAAATTATTTCAATCTATGTTTGTGATTTCAGCCATTATTATTGGTTTCAATCACTAAATACTTCGTCACTTTTACTGTTATACTATTCAATTGTTTTTCATGATTTCATGGTAAGAGTGAAGAATTCTAAGCTGTTGCTATTAAATATCTAACTCTCGATTTGGTTTTCTCTACCCCTCTGTATCTACAGCAAAATTTGTAAATTAAATTAAATTATTTTCTTGTTTAACGACGCTGTCAATTGCCAGGATCACATCAGCGTCGCCGGTGTGCCGGAATTTTGTCCCGCAGGAGTTCTTTTACATGCCAGTAAATCTACTGATATGGAGCTGTCGTTTTTAAGCACACTTAAAAACCATCGGTTTGGGCCGGGTTTGAACCCGCGACCTTGGGATCCGTAGGCCAGCGTCTAACCAACTGAGCCACCAAGACCGACGCAAAATTTGTAGATAATAACGAAGCTATTTCTGCAAAGTTTCATCTAGATCAAGGTGAAGTAATTAAAAAACAAAAGCTTTTGAGCAAATAATTTGCAGAATCAATATAAAAATAAAGAATATTGTATATAAAAAGAAAATGTGTATATAGTTTGTGTAACATAAAATTTATCGATACATGATGACAATCTGAGTTTTCCAGAAGTAGGCTCACAAGATAATCGTATTTCCTCTGTAGCACCTCGTTGAAAACTCTACCTGCTTAAGTTCTTTTTTAATGCTTGCTATTGTGAAAGGTAAAAATGACGTGATATGTTTAGGTATATGCACTTACATGGTGGGGGAAGAAAGCACGGATGGACGGAAGAAAGAAATAGAAAAGGATGATGATTCGTCCGGTGCCGAAGATTCAGGTCTTCCCTTGCCATAACTCATGGGCTGGAAAGCATGTTATTAGATCTTGTGGCAGGCCAATTTGCCCCGTGTTTCTCTATTAATTCCATGTTCGGATGAGGGCTTTTTCCTTTTTCTTCCCATTCCGTCACCCTCCTCACGAGGGCCCTCGGGGAGGATCTTCCTGGGATCGGACAGTTGAGGGATCTCCTTGACCTTGCTGGTTCGTATAGCACTTCCCTTTTAGCAGAATCCGTGTCTCTGTTTTCTGAGAAGCGGTGCAAATCAAAAACGCTCTGAAAATAGCTAGTTTTATATCAAAAGCGCACACTGAAATAATTCTAAATCGCACAGCGAGAACCATGACAAGTGCACAAAATTTCCTTCCCACTTTTGCGGACTTAGGACTGTCGACTGATAACCATACTGTTGACAGAAGGTGTGGTTAAAAGTTTTGTTTAAAAAATTGGGCAATGAAACACACAAGACAGTCACAAGGCAAGTTTACTCTACTAACCTTCCTAAGGAACTCCAAACGGCTAATATTGTTTGTGTCGCAATCCTGACATTTACGATTAATTTGTATTTTATATCCTGCCTTCTTCTTAACTGTTTTCTACTGACACCACTAAATTTCAAATACTTTTCACTTTGAAACTTCACTAGCACGTCAATAATAATGTGATTGATGGGTTAGAGGTATAACAATTCCCCTTGAGATGCTTGTGGGAACTTTCGGGTCCATTAGTAGTGCGAGGAGTATGTATAAGGCCACATTACAGGAGGAAAGTAACTATCTTCTACATAGGTTTCACGGGGTGCTTTCAATACGTAGGTTATGTTTCGTTTTCGGTGCTGCATTAAATCGACCACTGGGCGCTTTCTATGTGTAGCCCTGAGAAGTTATTTTCCAGACTGGGACTAACTTATATTCATATCGAAACGTTTTAGATTATTGTAGAGTATAAAAATGGATGAGCTCATTCTACTTCGAGTAGAGTTTTATAACTAACATTCAAATAGGGTTACGTATGAAAGCTTATGATTTTCTCTAAGTAGAGATGGGTAGTAGGTTTTCCATTAAAAAATTCTATATCAATATTTCGCTGGAAATATGCGTTTCGAGGACCCCTAAATCTTAAAAAACATTTTTAGAAAAAGGTTTAAAGAAAATGTTTAGAAGTAAGATAAGCCTACAAGAAGTAAGCTTCATTTATTTTAAATGTAAATGGTAAAAGCAACACGAAGGGAATTATATCAGGCACATAATTTAAGGGCGGCTGCCACCTGACCATTACTATTCTCTTTCCTGTACATTTTGTGGGTATAAATGATATCTATATCACCGACTTTGGCCCGGATGGGATGTTGTGCCACGAGGTTACATTTGGTAGAACTAATTGGTAGAGGTTGAAGTATAATACAAAAAAAACAACGTCATACTAATGCAAACTCTGATCAATGAAAGCAAAATGACACGAAATTAAATTAATTTCATTAACTTCATGAATGTTTAACACTGTTGTCTGAAACCTTAAGACGCACATTAACATTTTTTGTCATTTGTGCCATATTAAATTCGATTTACAGAAAATCCTTCAAAAATTTTGCTCTTGGTATGATCTCAAGTACATTTTAAAACTGCTTGGTAACTCTGAATATTTGAGATTAACAACTAATAGCATTTAAATACCTACATTTGTTTTTCTGCATGACTTCCAGTTGTGAATGAAAATACTGACAATGTGCCTCAGCAAATCCATATTAAACACAAAAATGCATAAATATTTCAAATATTTAGACAATACTGGACCAGGATTGGAAGGCTCAAAACCTTACCAACCTCTGTGGAAAACATAACATTTGTCACATTTTCTTTAGCGTGATGTACTTAGAACCAATAAAAATGTTCAATTGTTTTTCACAGCTTCACTTCAAAAATATGTCATTATTTGCAGCACATTTCATATTTCAACATGTGAGCTTGGCATTTTCAGGTCACATTGATAACTGATTGATTTGGAGCTCATGAAAATGAAGACACAGGAGTGTAAACCTTTGTGAGCAGGTATTTCACACTGTATGGCTACTGCGAAAAATTATCATCCTTTAACAAAGTGCATTCGGTTTCTGTTTTGATTCACATGTCTATTGTACTAGGTGCATCAAGACTCCCAACAGCTACCAATTGTTGTAACCAGAGGCATCAATTTGACAATTTGCGTCCAAATTTGGTAATGCATGTCACTCCTGAAGGGCTTTTAGCGTTTGATATTCTTTTGTCTAGTTGCCTGGTTACAATAATCGAAGCTACTCAGAATGCAGTCTACACGCCTCTGGAACCTGTTATTTTCCACTTTGTTTACACTGATCAGCCCAACGTATCATGAGGCAAATTCCAATCTCAACATGTGCAGCATAACAAATCACAGGATGGGAGAACCACCTTCAACTTCCAGCACTAAAAAAGCAATTAATTGATTTCCACCTCTTAATAAACCAACAGAAGATCTGATAAAACAAAATTCATACACGTTTGCACATAAACTGTCAGCCCAGTGCACTTCATTGGTCTGCTAAAATATTGATTAGAGGCAAACATGATGCATAAAATTCCTTTTGCTTTATTTTGGGGCGTGTTTGGTTTCTAAATGAAGAAGCCAACATTTGATTACAAATGCCAAAGACTTTTCTTAGATTAATATTGCAGACCCATATTTGACCACCCTAAATAATGAGTTAATCTTTTAATGTCCACGGGGTGAGAGATCCAAGTTTAATACTTGATGCCGATATGTGTTTTTTTCCTCCACTTGAACGAGAGCCAAGAGCGTATGATAAACTTATCCCTTTCTAGGACTGAGCCTCAAAATGCTGAACTGAGTTTAGTGCCTGTTTTATTAAAATACTCTTAGGTGCACTTTTAGCTTCTCTGCTACGAATAGTAAGCAGGGAAGGCATTTCACCCAAAATTTCCATTCTAGATATATGTTTTAAGACTCGCTGAAAGCACAAAAAGTATTCTTGGAAAACTCTATCTATCCATCTCTCTCTCTCTCTGTCTGTCTTTTTTTCTTTTAAGTTAATAGCATGCCCCATTCCGTATGAATACTACATGCTTGCATTTATTTATTTACATACAATTTTCATTTTATATACATGTATATATTGTTGATGTTCTATTTGAATATTTACATTTTATTTACCTCTAATTTTTTATCTACGTTAGCCTAATTGAATACTTCTCTATTGTGCATATTTACAGTTTTTTTATGTTTGTTGTTTAATGCTATTTTATTTTGTTTGACCTTATTTCTTTAACCTAATGCTATTTTACAAATCATAAATCTAGTACTTATCATATAGTGAAAGGTAAAAATATAATTATACTCGTAACAGCAGTAGAGTATTGAAATGTGTTTGGACAATTATACTGGTTGCAATCTTGGTAAGGAGTAGAAATTATATATATTTGGACTTAAGTCATTCTATCTCTGTGAATTTTATAGCATTAATGAAGTTAGCGAAAGGTTGTATGAAATTGTTTCCAAGTTCTTCTTTGTTTATGGGCCAAGTAGCACCTTTTCTTTGTATTTTCCTAATCGTGTGTGTGTGTGTGTGTGTGTGCGCGCGTGTGCATGTGTGCGTGTGTGCGTGTGCGTGTGCGCGTGTGTGCGTGTGTGTGTGTGTGTGTGTGTCTGGACTGCATTACTCAAAAATGAAAATTCTGTTAAAAACAAAACTTGGTATTTAAGTCCAGCATCTTTGAAGGGTACGACACGAAGATTTTCAAGAAAAATAAAGTGTAGGTAGGTACACCTTGAACTTTCTGGAAATGTCCTCAGAAGCCTATTCATTCTGGAAATCTCACTACATAAAAATTTATATCTCGTTAAAACATACAACGTATATCAACTACATTTTTTCTTGTCAACTGAACAATTTTTATATTTATTTGAATTTGTTCAATCCTTATACGTTTATCAAACAGGAGTACTTATTCGTTTTTTTATCTCCTGGTCATGCAAAGAAAACGGAATTTTAAAGCCATCACATTCGACCAGGTGTGCTCTTAAAATACTTGATTACCGCTTAAAGTGTACTATAGCACCTACAAGAAAATTATGATAAAATAATTTCTGCAAATGTTTATCTCGATTAACATGAAGTAAACACAGGAATAAGCATTTATAAGAATGGCCTGCACAAGAACAGAGAAAGTCCTTTAAGTAGAAATAATAGTAATAATAATAATAATAATAATAATAATAATAATAATAATAATAATAATAATAATAATAATAATAATAATAATAATAATAATAATAATAATAATAATAATAATAATAATAATAATAATAATAATAATAATAATAATAATAATTCTAAAAATCGCTTTCTTTAGGGTTAAGGGGTCTTCAAAACGTGTAATTCCGGTGAAATGTGGATTTCCTCAACAATACTTATGGCCTTTGGATACGTTATGTGTATTCTGTAGGTTTTAAATGAGCTAAATTAGTTAATTTTTAATACTCGTAAGAAAATCGTTACAAAATCGGTAATGTGTAAACGCACGTAAGCAGACGCTTCAATATGAACTATGCTAAAGGAGCGTTCTAATCACTAACACTGCAGAACTGGAACATGCAATTAAAGGCGATGCAAGACCTCCTAACAGCGTTATCAGATGTTCATATCTCCGACAGCAGCTTGCCTTTCATTGTATTTTCCGTTCCTCTTCTTCCTTCAGAATATGAATGGAAACTGCAGAAACGAGAGGTTTCCCACGCCAGTTTGCCATGAAGCCCAAGGCAAAGTCGGTGGAAGTGAGTGTTAGAGAAAATAAAGAAATGTCTGTGAAACGTGGTTGTATGCGTAGGTCGTACGAACAAACTCAAACATGTGTGGAATACAAACATAGAAACTAGTGGCTACGACATTGCAACGGAAAATGGGACAAGGTCTGAAGATTACAGCAATACCTACACAAACCTTATGAGACACGTTTGAATGTATTGTTCACTACGAATCTTAATTAGACTTAAATAAAAACAAAAATCTAATGTTGCAATCCCTGACCTTGTTTATTAATTTTTCTTCTTAATACAAATAAACACATTAGCGTGTTTCGTTGTAGAAATATAGTAAGCTAAAGTAAGACTCAAATGTTTTAAAACAGAGCGTTATGTATTGGCTTTGAATTTCTCTTTTGCACGACGAAGAAAAAAATGGAGAGAAGGAATAGCAATACTCATTTGAATAAAATAGATACAGAACTTTAAAACATAGCGAAGATTATTTCAGCAGTGGTTAAGGCCACAAACACTTTTGACATAATTGTATGCTTTAACGAGTCTACTTTTTTGTATAGCAATGTTTTGTCTGTTTGGTTTGATAATTATACAACGTTATTCAGAATGAAAAGATTTCCATAGGCTATTCATGGAAAATTAAAGATATACATTTAATTTGTTATAAAATTTTTTAAACGTGTGATAATTTTACCAAAATCAGTAAAGCCATTTTTGAGAAAATGAAAAACTGCTGGAGTATTTCCATGCAAAATGAAGTTTAGGATGATGGATTTTGTTGAAAATATATATGCTGCATATTTCAGAGAAGCTGAACTTAAACGCCAAATCGAAGCAAATACCAAACTTCCTCTTATGCCTCTTCTTCTTCTGCTTCTTTCTATTTTAATGTTAGTTGATGTTAGTCAGAAAAAGTAGTACAAAACCTCATGACATGAAGCTCTACGAACAGTGCGGGAGAGAGGCTGGTGAGTGAGAAAGGAGAAAAATAAGGAGAGATCAAAAGGGGATAAATGGAGAGGTCGGGAAGGGAGAGGAAGGAGGGGGAAATAAAAGTGGAGAGACGGAACTAGGCAGAGAGCAATTGGAAGGAAATTGAATAAAAGGAGTTAGACAGTGAAAGTTTGGCAGAAAGAGAGAGGAAAAATGCACAAATTTAATTCAATAATGCAAGCAGAGCTGCTTGTTAAAATATATTTACAGTCTTATAAGTACAACATTTTCTTGGGTATTACGTATAGTGAAATGCTGTCCAATAATTTATAAAAATGTATTTGAGCCTTCCGAGAATATTTTTAGGTTATGATAGGTTGCGACAAAGCTATAAATATGGAGCCGGAAAGTGCTTCACAGCATCATTACCTGGCTATAGAACCTTGCACAGTTTCTAGTAGGCACATAAATGCAAAAACCTGTTCTTCTGGAAGCTCATTAAATAAAAGTGTTGATGGTACCCAACTGGAACATTTCATCACTTTGGATTACGCGTACGCAGTATCTAAATCTCGCGTTCTTTATCGTAGAGGGTGAGAAGCATTATTAGTAGGCTTAAGAACAAGCAATTCAATTGGTCAACTGTAGAAACACGGTGCGCATGCGCCGTACCTCTGTGGCGGCCGTTGTTATTGGGTACAGTGATTAATTGTGTGTGGCTGAAGGAAGATGATTTACGAGGGATCCGTGAGAAAAGATGTAGCACAAGAGGCCGGTGATACGCCGGTAATGTGCTGGGATGTACGATTTATCAAAACGATTACTGCACTGTAACTTGCTACGAACGTCTTGCTTTATAGGAGCAAACAGGTGGAAGAGAATTGGCTGGAAAAGTAATGACACTGGAAAGTGAAAATATATTAAAAATCTCATGTGTTGCACTCACACGACTTTCTCTACTCTTGTACTAACCATTCTTACAATCTCGTATTCATCTATCTTCTTCCGTGTTAGTTGAGATAAACATTTTCAGAAATTATCGTATTGCTTATTTCCTTGTAGGTGCAAGGAGAAATTACAGTAGGCTTTGAGCGATAATGAAAATATTTTAAAGCTTTGGATTCCGTTCGCTTTGCACGGCTAACATAAGAAAATGAATAACGACGTTTCATTAGATGAAAGTTTAAGTTTTCCCAAATTCACACAAATAACAAGGAATATATCCGAAACGGTTCACGCTACAAAATATTTATTTAGACAAATTGTGTGATGTAGGATTTGAAGCTTTCGCGGCGAACGTTAGTGATAAGAGCTTCACGGGTGATCAGCCGTGTTAAACTTAAAAAGGTCGAGCTTTCGGCCATTATACTCTCCATGGCCATCTTCAGGACTAAATTGTGTGATCTACATTTTTTGTATAGTAAGATTTGGTCTATCTCTTACGATTTACGAGTCATTCACAGTGATCCAAAGTAAACAGGACTACACAGGCTATAGCTAGAAAATTCAAAACATACGTTTCATTTGTCATAAAAATATCTTAAACATGTCATTTTAATCAAAATTGTTAGAGCCATTAAAAAAATCAAAATTTCGAAACACTTTCCATATAAAGAATAGTTTAGGGTGGAGGAATTTTCTTCAAAATTTTCGTGTCGCATCCTTGAAAGACATTAAACTTAAACACCAATTTTGGTTTTTAACCGATTTTTTGTTTTTGAGTTATGCTGTCCACAAACGACAGATACACACGCGATACGGAGGTTTTTCTAAAAATGCTTTTTTTTTTTTTTTTTTTTTTTTTTTTTTTTTGTGGGGGGGTATTCAGGGAGCTCAAAACATGGGTATTTCTGCTGAAATCTCGACATCGAATTTTTGGGTGGGATACATTACTTCCTCTACTTTACTATACGTAGTAGAAAAGGTTAAAAAAAAAAATAAATGAATAAAACATCTGAAGTGCTGCGCTCACATGACTTTCTCTACTTTTGTACAATAATAAGAGATGACCCATTATCTAGGATACCATTTAAAATAGGTAATTGGCTAATTTTTAAAGACATGTTCAGTGGTATTTTTGCAGTTGACTCATGAAATAAACACACTTTCTTCATCAGAAGCAAAGCTAAGATTTTTTAAGACGATGTCTAGAAATAGAAGGGGATTTAAATTTTAAAAAACTAACTAGTATGCCTGATACATCAAATCCTTTACATAAAAATAAAGCTTAATTAGCTGCGAATGTGTGATAAAAATTTCACACACTATACCAATAATTTTCAGAGATAAATGGGCATGTTCATTCATATTTTCTCTCAGGATTCTACTCTAAATTTTTAATTCCCTGTAAATACAAAAAAGACCGTTTACTTGTTGTCTCTGATGTTATCATCCGTGTTTTAGGTGATTTATTTACCTTTATGGAGTAATTAGGAAGAGTACTATAGAAAATATGATAGAATTATTCGTAAGTAAACCATCCGATTTCTATGTGATCATCCTGTTGTTTACTGATTTTGGGTGATTAGAAGTGCATTTAATTATTTTATGATTCTGTTTATCTTGCAATCTTGTTCAACTACAATTTTTATTGCAGAAACCATAAGCTACAAAAGGCTATGATTTGGTTTGAAGTTTAGTGAACATTTAATTGCACATAGAGCAGTTTTCTTCACCTGACCTCACTTGTCAACGTTTCTGTTCGCCATCTAAAATTATTTTTTAAAGTACTCTTTCAGAGAATATGTTTCTGTAAATAAATGCTACATTATATGATAGGAGTTTTACACCTTTATGTGGAATCATGATGTAAACCTAATAATGTGGACGTAAATTGGTGGAGATAAGCTTCATATTGTTGATAGAAGTTTTAGAGCAAGAAAATATCTAAAACATTTTACACTTCTCATAAATTTGTTCTCAATTTTCAAAAATAAATAAGTACACTGATAAAAATAGACCATTCAATGCCAAACGTAGCATCTGTAGTCGAAGAAGATTTTGATTAGTTTCAGAGAAAATGGGTTACACCTAATCTAATGTAGGCAAGTTACATAATTTAATATCCACTTTTATTTACAATGGAGAAGTTAGTAACTAGAGCAAATGTCTTTAAGGCTTATGCATGTTCATTAACTGTAGATGTATATTCTTACAATCTGCATGAAGATATAAGATACAGGTAAGAAATAATGAAAGAAACAAGTATCGGAATTCAATTGCTCAACTTAAGATAAGTAACCGGTCTGTTTGGCCGACATTGTCCATATATAGACAGAATACCAATGTCAGAGCTGAAGCAAGAGTACTTTCTGCACTAAAGAAGAAGAAATACCAGATAATTATGAACATTGCAGCTCGCAACGTCACAGATAGAGGCATTTACGTCAGCAGAAAACATTGGCTGCAATTCCCCAAGAGAGATTTTAATATTTATGAAATTGAAATTTCGGTTGATAAAATGCATTTGGACTGTGGACAATAAAAGGAAGACGTTTTCAGTAAATATAACACTTACATTTTATTAAATTACTTCCACTAATAAAAGGATTGCTTAATTCTGCTATAAGTTCTGTGCACCTCTTACGCTTTTTAAATTATTGTAGATCTTATTACTGGTGGCGCCGTGGCCGAGTGGTCAGACCGTTCACCTTCACCAAGGCGAGGGACCCGCATGTGATATTCGTGGTAGATGAAGCAGCCTCTAGCCGGGTTTTCTCCGGGTATTTCGGTTTCCCCCGCCACTAATCCCACCAATTGCTCCATCATTGCCCTTCCATTCGCCGAGTTCACTTGCATTTCATATCATCCTCTTCCTTACTCCCATACTGGTACTTAGCTGACCACCCGCTTCTAGGTCTTCACTCTGTCCGATCTATAGGTTCCTGTGCTCCTCGACAGTGAATTTCCAAAACTCATTTTAATTTCATGTTAAACTATTATAAGTTATTATATTATCAAATGGAACAAATAGCTTTAAGGGCATGAGCATCCAATTAATTATTTATTAAATGTTAGAAGTTTCGTAAAATTATCAATAAATTTTACCTTCCATTTTGGACCACTGGACGATTTGTTATTCTCATTCGAATATGGTATCCACAACAAAAGCAAAATCACAGTGACAATAATGTTGGTATACGCAAGCAATTATTTTGTAAGAAATTTCCTGAATAAAAAAGGGGGCGTGGCACTGTAACAACATGTTAGTTTTTTAGACCACTTGCTATTGCAAATATGCATTTAAAGTATGAAAGAATAAAATACGAAACAAAAAGCATTCCTATTTACCTGTTATCTGGTTTCATAAATATGATTCTTAACCATGATAGACACCACAGATAAACTAGGTAGATTACTTATTAGCAACAACCAAATAAAAGAATGCTATGACTCCAGTAAATGGAATAACATTTAGGTTGCAGAAAACAACTGAGGTAAACACGTTTTACGTAAATAGTTGGCGTACTAACAGATCGTTAATCCGGTTTACAAATGACGTGGGTCGCAGTTTCAATTAATTAGCGAAGAATAGGGTGAAACCAGGCAATTAATTAGAAATGTTTTGAAGTTCACGGTGTCTGTAATTAGCGTAATCTATGCCAAAGAACCCACGTTTGCCTACACTCCAGCATAACCAAGAAATCTAATTCTAACCTAAAAGATCGGTCTTCATTTATTATATTTATTATATAGAATTCAATTCAAAGCTTAGTGCAGTAGTGTAATAATGGGATTTCTGTGTAAACTGGGCTTTCCTGAAATTGCAGTGTAGAAAGACTAAACCTTAAAAATTAACTGCCTCAGAATAAACGAAAAGCCTTCCTGTTTTAGCTGTATTTAGAGTAACTGACATATGAAGGTAATCAAATAACTTTTGGTATTTAAAGTTCAGTGCCTTCTGAGAAAAATATGCCTTCATTATAGTGCAAAAAAATTTGCTATTGAATACGAAGACTGATGATATGTGAACTTTTAAATTAAAATGCGAACAGTGTTTAGTTAGTATTAATTAATACAGATGGTAATTAACACCGAAAAGAAGGTCTTGAAAGGCCGTAGGCAACCATTTGTAATCATGCACGTGTTTCTGAGCTGCATTAGGTAAAGGTCAACCAGTTTACGGCAGCAATGATGATTAAAATTTATAGTATAGTGTTTTCCTTATTATGTATTGCAATTTTTACCAACATCGATATTCCTTTCGACTTCTGTAATTTCCTTTATTATGTATTCGGACTAGTGAACATATATTAGATGTCATCTAGGGGGATAGAAGTATAGATTGAGATGAAAAACTTCAATCTCGAGGAAAAGGTTTGTGTTAAGACCCCAGGAGAAGTTTCGTTAATGAAAAAGGTGGTGTAGATATATGCAATTATTCTTGCATACAATGTTATCTTTGCTTGCCTTTCCCTACCAGTTATCTTTTTATATAAAACACTCATTCTTCCACAAACTTTATGCTAATATTATTATTATTTATATTAAAACTTGTTATTTTAGCTTATAAGAAATCAGCTTCTTTGCAAAATAATATTTAAACAAGTGGTGTAAAACATTTACCAAAGTCATTGGAAATGAAGAATGGCGTTTGGGTGTTTACAACAAGTGAAATCGTCTGCTGTAACCGTAATTGATATGTAAGCTTCCGAAATGTTAATAAAAACATTAGCATTTTTGAGTAAATAAAATGACAGTCTATGTTTACATTCAATCCATATTTTGTGGTTAGGAGGGCAACATAAGAGTTCTTCAGATTGCATCCTTAAAATGCAGTTGAAGTATGAAATTTTTTTTATCTGTGTATAAGTATATTTTGTACTGAGTTATTTACCCCTCAGGCACACAAAACATACATTAAGTTTCAGGAAGGTTTAGCATTTTTACTATAGAGTTTGCTCATCTGGCTTTTCATTTATCTCAGCTTTGTTTAAAACATTATTATTAATACTGATGGTACAAGACTTCATAATGTAAATTTATTTAAATATTTTTATGAAATTAATGTTATCGTCTTTTATAATAAGTGTTTAACTCAAAATCTCGATACTAAATTTTACAATCCTCCATTACTAACTCAAGTAAAGACTACGGAGTAAAAACGGATAGTCGGATAACCGCCGAAGTATTTAAACTTAGTGAACTATAGTAGACGAGAAGCCAAAAATGTTGCATTTGAGATAGTGGTGTAATTAAAAATATCTGTGTTTCAGATAATAATTGTAGTCCTTGTTAATTCCTTTCTCATTCTTTCAAAATGTTTTAAGTTCCAAACTATGACCTAGTTTAAGAGAGAATGTATAGATATTACAACTTTATAGAAAATATGCTGTCAGTGTGGTATTATAGTATGTTCCATACAAAAATTCTAGAAATTGTAGAAGTGGATCACAGTTAAATTATGAGTGCTTGTAATTATTTTAATCCTTCCTATGAGCAGTACTGAAAATGTAATGCAACTGTGCTGTTATAACCAGCACAAGATGAAATAAATAACAAATGCACTCTAATTGGTTATGATTATTTGGGTATACAAAAATGACATCAGTGAGATTTGAAGTGAATGTTTGGAAATATTTTAACTTCATGTTGTTTAGATTTCCATGTTCATTTGGGCAGTAAAACAAACTAGTGGAATTTGAAACTGACAAAATCTGATGTGCACTCACATGGCTTTCTCTGCTCATTCATGTACAAAAGATTATTCTTCTGTTTATTTCACATTAATCACGATAAAGTCCATTGTCTTTCCATGACAAGAATGAAGGAGAAAAGGCGGGACCATAACACCTTTCCATTTGAGAAAAGTGTTGCAAAATTGAAACCAATAATAAGAAACGTGGAGGAAAAATTTATTTGATAAAAACTGCGTGCTTTAACGAGACCTACAGTTTTTGGTAGTAACATATTACTTCTATCTTTTATGCTTAACCAGTTATACAAAACTTATCCAAAATGAACAGTAGTTTAGAGACAATTCACAGAAAAGATAAGATATAATGTAATCTGTCGTGAATACACCTATATGTTTAAAAACTGGTATTTTGGTCGACATTTTTTAGTCGTTTTTGAGAGAATAAACATTTTAGAAACATTTTCCATATAGATGATAGTTTGGGATGGGGGATTTTCTGGAAAATCTTTACGTCGTAGCCTTGACAACGAAGAGCTTTAATAACCAAGTTTGGTATTACTCAAGAGACGTTTTGTTTTTGAGTTATGCTCAGACAGGTGATCCTGTATGCTAAAAATGCCGTTTTTTCGGATTCAGAAAGTGTCAAACATATATTTACAATGAAATCTCGGTATGAAATTGTTGGTGAAGAACAATATTTCACCTTGTTACAGTAAATACATAAGAGAGAAAGTAAAATTTGTTCTAAATATTATATCTGTGGTGGTTAGCATGAAATAAATTGATATGAAAGGTTATGTAGTCTCTATACACAAAGTATATATTACTTAAATGATTACTTGTGTTATAAAATTTATTTATTAAATTTAATAAGCTATAATAATGTGTTAAGGTCATTCTGTTACACGTTAGATCATTAGTTGTTGTATCTGCTATCATAGCATCTCATTTTTGCCACCAGTTTGTGTGCCACTGCCTGAAGTCAGACTAAGAGAGTCGAAAAATAAAAATAAAATAACAAAAACACGCTACTTACTTAAGGCACATCACATCGCCGACATGTAGAAGGAAACAATCCAAACAGCATTGCACGCACGCACGTAACACACATACACACACACATGCACACACATGGAACACGAAGTCTCATGGAAACTGGTTATTCCTCATTTTTCAAAGCAGGAAGCGGCGGCCGACTACCACCGTGGTGGTCCGATTGTCCAATAGTCGAGGTGTTACTGTAAGGTAACATTAACCCTGGCTTGTACCTACCTCCGTTATTACAGTGTTTTACCGCGAGGGGGCTGTGTGTCTGTCTGTCTGTCTAGCTCACTTGCCGTGTCTTTCATACACAAGGAAAGAGAGGGAGCGAACAAAAAAACAGAGGGAATAGTTCCGTGCATATCACATGGTTCGTTGTGTGTGTGTGTGCGCGGCAGAACAAGATCGAAGATCGCCATTCTTTTTTTCTCCAGCTGTATGAAAGTAGCGTGCAGTGGCGTGTGGTGCTAATAAGCTTTGCCAACATAAAATCATTAAATTATGAATTTAAATTACCAAGTAGGTCTGTAACGAAAAAAACATTCTGGAATTTTAACACAGAATTGGAGAATTTAATGCCTTAATACTGTTAAGCTTATCACAACTGAAATACATAATTTAACTTTGGACAAAGTTCAATAATAATTTTGCTATTTTGTAATTACAAAATTAATATCAGCATGTTTTAATTTAAAGAAATTCAACTCTAAAATATGAAAGATGGTACATTTAGAACTACGAAATGTATTAAATTATGTCACAAAAATTTGATGTGTTGCATTCACATGACTTTCTCTATCCTTGTCCTAAATATTCACACAAACTCTTGTTCTTCTGCCTTCTTCATGTTAGTCGAGATAAAGATTTGCGGAAATTACCTTAGAAATTCCGTTCCATTCGAGAAAAGTATAAATATTGCAAAACGATAGTAATTCCGTAAGGGTCCATTCCACAAAAAATACATTTGGACATACAGTGTTTGTTCAAACGAGATCTACAGTTTTTTTTTATAGTTATATAAAATTTGCCATAAAAATATCTTAAATATACCTATAGTATTTTGATCAAAATTGTTAGCCATTCTTTAGAAAATCAATTTTTTAAAAAAAACTTTCCATAGTGTAGTTCGCGGAGGAATTTTCTTCAAAAAGTTGGTGTCGCAACCTTGAAAAATATTAAATTGAAATGCAAACTTTGGTTTTCTAGTTATGCCCTTCACAGACCTCTCCTCTCTCTCTGTCTCTCTCTCTCTCGTTCTTTCTCTCTGTCTCTCTCTCTCACACACACACACACACACACACACACACACATTTGAGATTTTAAAACATACCTGGCACCTTCACGAACATTCAAAACAAATGTATAAAATATAATGGCACCAGGAACATTTGATATAGATACTAAAAGATGTTGAAAAAGATTTAAAAATGATACTATTTTCACAAAGTTTGGAAACCATAATACTATACCTGTACACAACAAACCATTAGCACCATTGTGGTAAGCTTTATGGCAAAAGCATAAGGTATAAATGTGATAAAAATCCATTTTCAAAAGAACTAACAATTTTTTAGCAGAGTTCAAAGCTGCCTCATGCTTTAAATGACACAAAACACTATTAATAATATCCAAAGACACATTTTATAGTTTTCAAATTTGCAGGATATTTGTGCTTTAGAAATAGAGAAATGGAAAATACGATAAATTATTTTCTTAACTTAGAAATTATGTGCTGCTTTTGGAAGGAAGGAAATTCCTTGCCTTGGACCTAGAACGGTAATTTCAGATTTTCACAAACATGTTTACACACAACAGCACAGTAACAACAAAGGCTTTAAATGCGGCTTACGAGCTTCAAAATGAAATAGGTATGTACTGTATTAATAAAGCATACTTGGTAGACTTTTAATACTATATTAGCCTTTACAGGATCGTTTATTTTCTAGGTCTTTTCAATTGTATTTGCAGAGAAGAAAATTTAATAGTCCTACATTTGAGTTGGATTCCAAGGAAATTCCAATCTATCAGCAGAGGTAGCATACAATATACACTAGAGTAGAAAGTAAAATTCACATGAAGTCTTAATTTACGTACTTTTAGTTAACAATAACAACACCTTAGTGTGAATGACACAATTGAACAGAATAGTATATGTTATTTAAACAACTCCGGAATCAACAACGTGCATTCAACTTTTGTTGCGTCTGCGACATCTTTCATCGTCATAATTCACATCTCCGATTTCAAATCCCTTTAGTGAATAATCTCTTTTATCATTCATTTGATCAGTGCTACTGTAACTTTATTATTACTATTACTATTATTATTACTATCACTATCATTATCATTATCACTATCACTATCATCATTATTATCATTATTATCATTATTATCATTATTAGCATTATTAGCATTATTAGCATTATTATCATTATTATTATTACTATCATTTTTATTATTACTATCATTTTTATTATTACTATCATTATTATTATTATTATTATTATTATTATTATTATTATTATTATTATTATTATTATTATTATTATTATTATTATTATTATTTTCAAACAATCTACTTTTGAATCACGGCATTAATTATCAAGTACTTGACCCAAGGCCTCTTAAATTATAGTATTTTAAAGCCGTTGTAAATATTAGTGAAAGCTGATGAATTGGCAGCACTGCTTTATCGGAAGTTCGAGGTGACGAAGGATAAGTTGATAAAAATTGTTTTTTATTAATTATTAATTCAAGAAATAAAAACGCAGATTGTTAAAAAATTATCTAGTTATTTGCTAAAATGCATAAAAGAAATGAAAATATTTTACTTCCTCTCATGTTTTCCAACTATTCCTGGATTCTGTATTAATGCAATTACCACTATTACATTTCCCTTAAAACAGTGCCTTCGAATACCTAAAAACATCAAATAAATTAACACAAAACTATAGTATTTCAAATTTCAGAAATAACACTTACTGAAAATTTTAATACTCCATAGTAAAACTTAACTGGGTCTATCAGTAACACGAGCAAACATTTGATAAAATGTAAAAAAAAAAAAAAAATTCTGAGAGCAACATTTGTACTTCTTCTTTACACTAGTACTTGTATAGTAAGTTTAGTTAGCAGTTATTGACAGTATAAGTTCCAGAGTTTCACTCTAATAACCTAAAAATTGCATCGTGTGGAGCAATTTGAAGTATGTGTGCCAACGAAGAAAAATAAATCATATTAGCTAGACTAATATTCTTTTTACATATTCATCATAAAATGGGTACACATGACATTAAATGCTTAGTTTGGAAAGTGATTTAGCACATGCGCAGCGAAGTTTGCAAGAACACCAGCAAATTTGAGAGAAATTAATGTAAAGAGTGTCACATAAAAACTCCGCAAATGTGATTCCATGACCTCCTGTAAGGATTATTTAAATCATCTCGCAAATCCTTCATTTTTACTTCGATTCAAAAATATTTACACGAAAATCAGATGTTAGAAAGGTGAAATGAGGCCATATTTAATTGCAACGATGATTATTTCCATTGGAATATTATATTTTATCTTTGATACTTCAGAAGGAATGTTTGGAACATCTTTAAAAACCGAGTACAAGATAACTTTGATAATAACATTGTGAGTATAGAAAAGTACAGAGTATTTAATTTTTAATAATGTTTGTCCAACTTTCACACATCGGTCCGTTTAAATGGTATGCTATTTATATCAGTTTAAAGTGAGAAATGACTGCTACTCTGAAGCGTCAGGGATGAGGCTCGAAGAATGCATCAAGAGAGCAGCGCTACAGACTTGCAACGGTTGCGAGTTATCGGTTCCACTCCACTGAATATCCTGACGAGAAATCAGAACAACTTTGGTGGTGTGGATGATTTGTGCGCGCCCCCAGGGTAGGGGGCTCATTAGTCGCATACTAATGAGTAATGACACATGCACTAGTATACTCTTCCCGCCCCAATTTATTAGCACAAGCCTCCTCATGAGCCAAGCCCACGCATAGCAATGGTCTCCTGTGGACATCAGCTGTTGTGTTTATGCTTCAAGTGTTACGCTACCCACTAAGAACTTGGCGCGTCTGCAATGTCACGGCGGTGTATTGGGAGATTTTCAGTTGAGGACTGACCTGATGATGACGACGACGATGGCGATAAGAGGAAGGACAAGAAGGAAGTGTTGATGAATTTGAAGATTAAGTTACACAGTGGCCTTCATTGTAGAAATTCCAGCAAGGCTCCCTAGCCCCTTGTGAATCTTTAACATTCCTGCGTATTATTTTGCCTTGTTAACCAGTAATCAAAACTGTAAAACTCTAGGCCAAAGCTATAGGTTTGTTGGTTGATCTCATCCCGTTTACCTGTGCGACCTTGCTCATTCTGCGAAGTAACTTGCGTGGTCAAATCTAGGACTTCTGGCAAATCGCTAATCTTTTGTACAACTGCATCTTTAGCTGTCCTTTTCCTTGTTTTGTTTAACCTGTTATGCTTTAGAGCCGCTATTACCGATGAGGTCCAAACCATCCGTTAAGACTAAATTATAGTTGAGGCAGCTTCTTTTCTAAGTCCTCATAATCAAATGGAAAACAGAGGCATTCAAATGTTGTTGTTCACACGTTACGCGTATAACCAGCAACGATAAATCTAGACATTAATAGAAAAATTGTAATATTTAATATAAATATTTAATTGAGAAACGCCACCAATAGGCAATAAAGTTGCCTATTGCGAGTTGCGCTATACGCTCCTCCAACGCAGGACCAGTTATATAGTTTATGATCTTTACTCTTCAGTTAAACTTCAGTTTAAGTGGAACTCTTCCTCGCTGAATGATGAAGTATTCAGATGGTTGAAAAATCTCGGAAACTTCTAAATAACTCTATCACTTTCAACAATGGAATCACAATGACTTCTTAAACCAAGTCAGACTTACAAAGAGCCAGTCCAAAACTTATTTAGTTGAACTCCAAGCTCGCAAGAAGGTGGGAACTGTAAAAGGTGCATTTCATTATCAGATTGGAAGCTTCAGATTGGAAGATGATTATTGATTAGAGCTTCTCGGGTTACCAGGTGAGTAATATTTATGAAGCTTCTCAAACTTTCCCCTAATGACCTAGCTGTCGACGGGCCCTTAAACCCTACTCTCAAACTTTTGGTCATATTAAACTCCATGACCGTGATCAGGAAATTAGTAATCAATAAGTGGCCATCTCTAACTCATAGACCTCAGCAGGAACAGCATAAGAAACAAATTATCATTTTAAAACCATGACCTTCTTCAGGAGCATTGATTGTTTAAGATTTGAAGCTTCACGGCAATGCTTATTGAGTAAAACTTTTCGGGTTACCAGCCGTGTAATATTTATGAAGTTGTTATGCATTTTATTGTTGGCTTCATATTAAGATAATATTCTGATGAAAATTAAGCATAACTATAATACAATGGAATTTACTTTTGCATCACTAGAAAATATGGAGCTTGCTTCAATAAAGATTTGCCTGTCACTGGTCTTCTGTATGTTCTGAATAGCAAGCAGAAATTTTTCCATTTGGCAAATATTTAACTATCTCTCCCATGAAAATATTTGCACATAGGTTCGCTATCTTTTCGTTCATACCTGTTAGTTTCCTTCAACTGTATATACAACTATTGTCTATCGTCTGCTATTTTTTTTTCCAAGCTGGCAGATGTACAAACAGCTGTATAAGAAATTTGCAATAGTCATATTTTCTCAGACTTAAGCTAACATCTTTGCACTCGAGAATGTTATAAAAAGGGACTGGCAGTTAAATTTTTGGTTGGGTCTAACTAAACCTCCAGTCAAACAACGTGTAGGTATAATACCAGACATTCAACAAGTATATCATTATTTTCATATTCTCCTTGTTCCTTCCTTTCCCTTGAAATGAAAGCTATACTCTATTTAAATTGCAGTTTCTTTATCTCTGCCTGCAAACGAACACTTACGGTTCGAATATACCACAAAATACAAATAAAGACTGCAAAATCGAAAGGAATTAAGCTGTTGTATACAATGGCCGTTTTCTGTAGTACAAAAGAATCAACAAAGCAGGCTTTCAGCAACACATTCCATAGGTTAAATGGCGAAATTGGTAATGTACTAAATGAGTGTATATTACCAGTTCTAAGAATGTAATCCAAGCTGCAGTTGCCATCTCTCCAATGGAATGTGGTTTCTGAAGGTTCATTTACTGTTTATATCCTCCGTCTTCCCTTCTGACCTAGACATTTCATGATGAAATTAGTAATTTTTATTTTTAGAATATTTACAAATTAGAAAATCAATTTCCTGTTGAATCAGATTACGGGTAAACTAAAACGTCAAGGAAAAATATATATTGAATCACACCATAATTTCCTACAGCATATATATTGGAAAGTAACGACCCCTGGTTGAGAAGACGGCAAAATCGGCCGGGAAGGTACGGGGCCCTGACCACGTCCCCCCTCCAGTACTGCACCCCACTCATGAAGTCTATGTGGGCAGTGGTGGGGGACGCAGCGGTCGAGCGGTTGACCCTGGCCCGGAAAGGGTAAAAAAGCCCTTCTAAAACGTCAAAAGAAAAATGCTGATTTTTAAAAATAAATTTTTGAAATAAATACCTAGATCTATTGAATCACCAAACAATTTCCTTCCAGTGGAACATACATATGTACGTATAATTAGCCCAAACCTCAACCTCAATTTAAACTGTGTGAAAGGAAGGTTTTAAATACTTTCCGTAAAAGTATCTGGGCGCAGAGAAATGCTAAATTAGACATTATTTGTGATTTTACTTAAGTATAATTTGAATAAAATATTTGTTAAACATAATTATTTCTGCATTAATATGTTATTTATTTAATGTTTAAAATACAAATTGCATTCCCCATTTTCTATAATTTATGCCACGAAAATCATTCCAATAAGTATATAATTACTGTGATTACCATTTTAAAAACTGTACATATATTCAAAGTAATAACAGAGAATAATGGTTAACTCCACAAAAAATTGAATTGTGAGTTTTAACGAGTTCTACATTGTTGTGTAGTAAGACTTTGTCTATTTCTTACGGCTTACCAGTTATACAAAGCTCATTCCAAATGAAGAGGACTTCAGAGGCTATTCGTAGAAAATTCAAAGTATAGATTTGATATGTCACAAAATTATTTTAACTACATAGTATTTTAATCAATATAGTTAAGGGTAATTTTTGAGGAAATCAAAATTTTCTAAAAATATTCCTTGTTTGGGTGAAGAATTGAAAATCTTCGCGTCCTTGGAAAATAAGTTATTAGAAAGTTGGGATTAACCAGTCTCAAAACGGGTATTTGCAATAACTCTTCATATAGGGTTTTGAATGGAATACTTCCTGAATTTATTATAGGTAAATAGGTGAGAAAAGAATACTAATGCTGTTATTTCTTTCACGTGCTTTAATAATGTTTTTGAGTCTTCCTCCTCCAAAAAAAAAACCTGCTTCTGGTAAATTGGCATCAAGAATACTATTTCCCACTTTTAATAGGTCTATTGATATATCAGTGTTACAGATATCATTTTGGTTCCAGCACAATAAAATTCCTCATCTGATGTTCGTATTGATGATGTTGGTATCTTCTTTGCATACAATTTAGTCCAGAAATGCAACGAGCAGCCAGAACTACTCAAATGCATAGGTATCGTCCTTTCCATAGCAAGCTTATTAAATTCAAATACCCTCATGCGTGGCTTCACGGATCATTAATTAAGTTAAACGTAGGTACAACCTCAGAATCATTAAAACAATTACCTACCCAGAAGTTCCCTTGAAATTCATTTAGTCTTGTTGAAGTGCATTTATTATATGTTAAGTTGCGGCTATCAACTTTTCTTGTTATTCTATAAAGCTTACTCTTCAAAGATAAGAAAAATGTGAGGTAAATTAATTTTGTTAAGTAGCGACCATTACTTGGTGTCTCGTTTATGAAGCTACGCAAAATGCATAATGTATTTCTTTTTATACCGGCATAAAACTGGTTTCATAGCAAAAAATACGTAAGGCTGCTTAAAGGGAATATTGTAACATTTCAATTAAATTCTGGAATGACTGTAATGACATACTCCAAGCTTAGGAGAATGTAATACAGGCTTATTGTATTTTTTACTGCTCCTGTTTCTGTAGAAATCCTTAATCGATGTATAATTTATGATTCTTGACTTAGCATGAACTCTTGGTTGTTAAAACATCTGGATACCTGTACGTAAGTCATGAATGGCCAAATATAGACCAAAGAACTGCTAACCTAGCGTTCCTGTTACTGATGTCGGTTTAAGGATGGACAACAATGTCCCACATGATCCCTGTCAACTGGTAAACATTAAGACTCTTTTCTCAGTAACTACAACAGATATTAATATTATGTCTTACATGACCCTAGTAGAATATATTTTGACGCCCGCCGACAGTAGCGGCAACAGCAAGAGCTCGGGGCCAGGCTACCTCACACCACTGGCGATGCATGTATCAAAGACGCTCAAGATCATGCTGCCTCACGCGAGCAAAAGTGTGACAGAGCGGAAGAACGAAAAGGGGGTTTCCAGGTTATTCGAGAAGTGTCCGGCAGCCGGGGTATTTGTAGAAGTTCGAGAAAGGTCCATGTTACGCTATCCTCGCTATATAAGGAAGCGAAGCATCGAGCAAAGAGAGAGAGAGAGAGTTACAGACAGGAGTTCTTAGTATGAGTGTGTGTGTGTGTGTGTGTGTGTGTGTGTGTGTGTCAGCTGCGTGTGTCGTCGCGTCCTGAAGGAAGACAGCGAAGCACATATGAGTGTTGAGTGGCTGTATCGTCAGTTAGTGTTTAAGAGACAGAGAGAGTGAAGAAATACAGTGAAAGGAGTGAGTCAAGAGAATAAAACTGTTGTGAGTTGTAATATCGTGAAAGACTAACGACCGTGTTAACCTCAGTAAAAGAGAACCGTGTATCTGTGCAAACATTCAGAAAGAAAATAAAGGGAGAAAAACAATTGGCCTGGACTTTTGTTCTATTGGCTCCTTCTTTATTATTCAGTGGTGTCAGGAGTGGGATTCGTCGAATTGTCAAATTGTTACAATATTTGTATTTCTAGCAGTGGTAAATTCAGTTAATGAACTCAAAATGAACTCGTACATATCCATTAAAATATTTTGAATACTCCACTACCATTTGTTCAGAATGATGCGCCTTCCATTCATCTTATGAAACGTTTGGGAGCCACTAGGTTTTCAATCAACGTGGTTCTTTAAAATGTTCCCGTATGATGAAGAAAGTCTTGACGAAGCAACTGTTTTTAGCAGAGGACTTGACAACTTAGCGCTTGATGAAACAGACCACAACTTTGGAGTGTTGTCAAACTAGAGGTTCAACGACCAAACATAGCGAGGCATTTGTTAATCTCAGGTTATTTCAGGATGGCAATGCAGGTCATGATATGGCTTAACTCTCAAGGAAATACTGAAGTAAGATAATGTCATAATCTGAAAGATGAATCTGGAAGGGAAAGGGTCGTGTTGCGATAGAGCACCTGATACCCTCTTCTAATCGGGGTCACTAAATCGAGTGGAAAGTTGAATCATAAGCAGGCCTCGAAACGAAATTCGTGCTCTGTCACCTGTATTGGACACGAAACGTTACATAACATTCGTTCCCAAGGAAACGGTCTCTACTGTGTTACTGTCAAGTTCGCGCCACTGCCTTTGCTTACCATGGTAATTAATGGCCAATGCGGAGGTTTCTATTATTGGCCTAACCTCTAAACAGAATGCTACAAATTATATTTCTTATCGGTAGAACACGATTGCCACAGACGTTTCCTTTGATTTGGACAGGTATAAAAGTTTTAATTTATTATCTTCCGACACGTTTGCTGATATCTAGTGCTGCAGAAAGAAATTAAAAAGCTTTTCATGTTTTATAGCTGCTTGTAATTTGGTGTAATTTGAGCAATTGCACGAAAATATACTTAAGAATGTGGTTGAAATCAGCAAAAAATTATAATAATTATTATTTATCCAATCTCCAGTGATGCCAACTGGAAAAGTGCCTGTTGAGGGGTTAGCGAACTCCGGTTCAGAAAGTCTGTATCGCTGTCACAATACGCCCTAATCGGTGCATTTTGCAATTAACTTCCCCGTTGTTTTTGCTATTATTGTTATTGTGTTGTCCCTACCATCATCATATTCCTAATATAACGCAACGTTTCAGAGCATTGTATTATATAGGTAGATCAGAAATCTAGACAGTGAAGACTGCCGTCAAGAGATTGATGACTGCAGATATAGGTTTCTGGAGGTTGGAGGAACCAATCGAATGAAAAGAAAAATGCAGTACAAAAATTGGGTCAAGTAAAATTAGACATGTAGAAAATAATGTTTCAGATATGACAGAAAAAGTTATGTAAGGTTGGTGTAAGAAACGGATGCAAGAACAGAACACCGGCGAATATGTTTGAAGGAAAATCACAAGGCTGAATACATTGATGCAAAGGAATCTCCTGAGAAAGAAGAGAGTCCCACACAAGGGATTCTGGAGATCACTTTTGGGATGAAAAGCCACCTTGAATGGCGGAACAATACTTCATGCAAAATTTTGTTCTTCCTCTTTATTGATTAAGCCAGTGTCTGTTTCCACACCAAGAGATCTAATTTCTCCACCTTGGTATTGGTCAGTCAACATTTGTTTTTGTTTTAGATTGACAATTGAGTGTAATCAGTTACCTTGCATTCTTTGGAGTGCTATTCCATCTAACTTAGAAGGCGCATTTCTCATCGCTGGCATCCAAATTCAGCAGAAGAATGGCCTTGTACCCACTGCACCTATGACCACCTATGACTTTAAAAATTAATGATCTACGAGCAAGTGATCCGGCCTACATTGACTTATGCCTGCCAAGTCTGGGGAACAGCAGCCAAAACATATCTCTACCCACTTCAAGTCCTCCAAAGCCGATACCTTCGGACAGTCACTACAGCCGAATGGTACATTCCAAACGACATTCATTCAGGCCTCTCCTTCCCCACTTTAATAAGAGTACATTCTCAATCTCTCCAAGAGTTTCTCTGCCAGAATTCTCTCCAGTATCAATCACCTTATGCGCGGCCTCGTGGAACTTTTGACCCCGGGGAAACATACAAGCAACCCAGACTTGTGCTAGGCCAACAATAATCAACAAACGACGGAATTATGATCACCATTATCACCAGTTTTATCATAACCATTAAAAAAGGCTCTCACAACATCACCATCTCAGTCTTCTATCATCCTTTTCAACTTTCCATTCCAAATCCAATTTTACAACCATTTTACCTACCATAATTACTTTACCAACCAACCTAAAGCCAATAAGGGATTTAATGGCATTCCTTCAATATGACTAAGCCAATTAAATGTTACATTTTGGATTCTTTCTCTTACATCGTAGATGTTACGTGATGCTATTCTTATTTCATTGTGCTCCATATCTAACAAACTTGTAACCTGCTATTGTACGTAGGAGTTTTATTTCAGCTCTTAGTATTTTCATTTTATCTCATCTACTAATGAAAATTATTATTACCCTTATTATTATATTATTATTATTATTATTATTATTATTATTATTATTATTATTATTATTATTATTATTATTATTATTATTATTATTATTATTATTATTATTATTATTATTATTATTATCATCATTATTATCATTAGGTATATTATTATGAATTATTATTAATTATTGTTACTATTATTATTTATTATTACTATTAATATTACTTATTATTATCATAATTATTATTGTT
The DNA here is from genome assembly GCA_030765045.1 of Tenodera sinensis. Classification (NCBI taxonomy): domain Eukaryota; kingdom Metazoa; phylum Arthropoda; class Insecta; order Mantodea; family Mantidae; genus Tenodera; species Tenodera sinensis. Next base: position 41,659,039 of record CM060969.1, read on the forward strand.
ATTTAACACACTACATGATAATTTCCATAATTTGTGGTACACAATAGTTATGCAAAAAATGCAGTCCAATGCTGTTGCATCTGCTGAACACAAAGCCAATCGTAAAAAATTTGATTTCAATTATGAGAAAATGTAAAACAGCTCTTAAGCTCTAATGCATCCATTTATTACCTAGTGAATGAAACACTTAAAAGCAATTACAGCAAACTTCAAGTGCATATTTTCTGTAATAATAAAAACCCTAAACAGAGGATAAAGCATGCTATAAGAATATTCAACGTTAGCAAATCCATATGCAATAGTGTAAGGGGAGGTGAATGGACAGAATAAGGGTATTTTTCATAATGAAGGTCATAAAAATTGTCCCAAAACCACATTTTTTTTTGGGGGGGGGGGCAGAAGTACAAAATTTGTCAAACTGATTCCTGTTGTATTGCGTATTCTGAGACTCCCCTTTCGAATTATTTAATCTGTTTTAGCATTAGATGCTTCACCGAAGAGAGACTCAGTCATTTTTTATATTTGAATAGCTGCTCTGTTGCGTCAAATTACATAAGTTGTTGTGTATTTGTAGAACAGTGCAGCTAGATTCTCTAACTTGATCATAACATAAGAAAAGCAGAGGGGGTGATAATCAAAATACAGAACAGTGATAATGAAATCTGATAAATTTTCGTGAATGGAGGTGGTCATCGGTCGAAATTTGAAATTGTTATGCATATGACTGGTTGCCTAGAGCCTGTACCGGACTTTCATTCAGCCCATCTCTACATTGCCCTTGCTTTTTCTCGATGCCCCTTTCGTTTAATTTTAAAGGAATTTTAGCTACATTGTTATTTGGCTATCTAGTTGCTCTTTCCAACTTTCTTACTTTCTCCACTATGTAGTTATAGCAACTAGTGGAAGTACTGTACTCGACCCAAAATTTCTATGTCCAGATTTCACCGGAAATATATACATATTTTGAGGTCCCTAAATCCCCAAAAAGCAGTCTTAGCACAAGGTCCGTGTGTATGTGGCTGTGTGTGTCTGTGAAGAGAATATAACCAAAAAGCGAAAAGTCTATTAAAAACCAAAGTTGGTATTTAAGTTTAATATCTTTCAGAAGTGCGACACGAAGATTTTGAAGAATGTTCCTCCATTACCCTTTTCATTGAACATTTTTATTTTCTTAAAAATGGCTCTAACAATTTTGAATAAAATGCCACATGTTTAAGATATTTTTATTGCAAATGAAATCTATATTTTGAATTTCATGGTTATAACCTATAAAGCCCTCTTAATGACTTTTGCATAACCGGTAAACCGATCAAATCTAACAGCAAAAACAGTCTAGATATCGTTCAAATACATTGAATTCTTTTGTGGAGTGAATCAAGATCGTTATTCACTTTTTATCTCTTGGCCGTGCAAAAAGAACGTAATTTTGAAGTTTTAAAAGAGTTAACCATCGCTCAAAGTCCACTGAATTCCCATATTCCCTTTCCACCTACAAGAAAATTAGCAATAAGGTAATTTCTGCAAATGTTTATCTCGTAGAAGTCAGATGAATACGAGTTTGTAAGAATAGTACAAGAGTAGAGAAAATCATATGCGTGCAAGACATCAGATTTCCTACGTATGTGCCTATCGCTTCAAACAATTAAAATATGTTAAGTTTGCTTCTGTTAAAAGAGTGAAACCTGAATAGACTCGAATCCAGGAACATCACTTCCTGAGTAGCCTAAAGGGACACTTTTGAACATTGCACTCCAAATTCAATTACTAAGGCAGATGGTAGAAAGTGAACTGCCATGGCGATGTATCGCAAACAACACAGAGATCTGACGATTAATGTAGGCTAGGCATCCTGTTTGCTGGCGAGTCTGAAGGCGTGGTCACACGTCTCTCAGCTGTCACGTCATTTGGACATGTTATACTCCTCCTAGCCATACCTATCTTCCTTTTTTTCTAATTGCCCTTATTCTTGTTCTTTTTCTAAACATATCTGCCTTAACTTTTTTTAAAGAACACTGGCGTCTGAAGATGGCTGACAGGGGAATTCTTTTTGGGCTTTTCAAGCTGCCTATCACAACGAGACGGCAATATAGCCTTTCCAAATAACAAATGGAGGGTAGGAGGAGGAGAAAAAGAAGGTATAAACTAAAGAGGCGTAAAAACCTTTTAGTATGTTCTGCGGTGTGCTGTGATGCGGTCTGCGGTCAGAATTTACCTGAATCCAGCATAGGGACCGTCCCCGCATTGTGAGCGTTTTGGAAACCCATCCAATAGGAAAGACCTCTCTTCCTTTTGCTCAAGTTCCGGTCCAGCAACATCCAATAGTGGGATGCAACTACATCCCGCCGAATTCTTTTCAACTAGCTTACTGCCCAATGTTCACACTTTTTGACCAACATAAAAAGTGCAACTAATAACCAGAGATAGAACGCTTCACTGAGTCTACATCCATCCCAGAACATTAATTTGGGTTATTATAGTCGTGACAGAACATAAGCAATCCTTTTACTTAGCACAATGAAGATTATTCAACTCGTAACTGTTGCAGCGCAAAGCAAAGTAGTTTTGGTAACAACACAGCCAATTTTAAGAGGTGGAACACCAGCAGTTAGATTGTTGGCGTAAATAAATAATAATACACAGCCAATTTTTATTTATTTTTATTTCAACTACTACGTATAGTGAGTAGGGAAGTGTTGTATTCGACCCAAAACTCGATGTAGAGATGTCACCGTAAATACATGTTTTGAGGCCCTTGAATCCAAATAAAGCAATTTTAGAAAAAAATATCCTTGTGTGTGACTGGGGTGTGTGTGTGTGTGTGTGTGTGTGTGTGTGTGTGTGTGTGTGTGTGTGTCTGTGTCTGTGGAGCGTATAGCTCAAAAACGAAAAGTTGATTAATAACCAAAGTTGGTATTTAAGTTTAATACTTTTCAAGGACGCGACACAAAGATAGATGTTGAAGAAAATTCCTCTACCCTAAACTAACCCTTACATGGAAGGTTTTCGAAAATGTTTATTTTCTCAAAAATAGCACTAACGTTTTGGATTAAAATGTCATATGTTTAAGATATTTTATGGAAAATGCATTTTTGTACAGTGAACCATTTCGGAGATACTCCTTGTGATTTGTGTGAGTTTTGCAATACCTATACTTTTCTTAAATGGAAGGTCGTCATTCATATTTTTTATCTCTTGGCTATATTTGACTATCTCGCATATTCTCCTTGCATCTACAAGAAAATTAGCAGTAAGATAATGCATTTCTACCTTAATTCGAATGAATTCAGCTACAGCTGAAGGTTGAAATGTCTGAAAAAGTTTAATATCCCAAAGAGATTTGGCAACCTCACTTTAAATTGTGACTAACGTAATGTGAATTGATACAAAAAGACATTGCATCATTTTTTAAACGTATTTGGGTGACAGTGAAATAATAAACCATTAATATCCATTCGTCAAGAAGCTAAGTGGCTCCAAATATTTTAGAGAAATATTGACAGTAATTGTATTGGACATATTTGTTGCACTCATCATTTGGAATCTCTGGTATGGACCTTCCACCTGGTATAGCTGATCTTCAGCAGTTTACCAGGAAGGAAAGCGATCAATAGCTTTCCCTCTAGGGTAGTACACTAGAATCGAATTGAGTTCCTCACGAGTTGCCGACCAAGGCTCGTTTTGATTAGGGAAATCACTGTTAACACCCCGCTGTGCTCAGTGCCGCAGATTTATGGGACCAGTGTCTGAGTGAGGCAGTATTTAAAGTACGTCCCGCGCGGTATGGGTTCCCTGATAGACCATATCCGAGGCTACACCACAACGCATACGTTGGTTACGTCCAAAATAATTTTCAGCACGTCCAAATCTATACGATCTCCATTCAACCCTTACTCCGCACCTCAATATAGCTGAAACCCATTTATAAATAACTGTACCATTCCAACACGCATTCAAGAGGAGAGAGAGAGTGGGGAAAAAATAAAAGCTATCTCAACCAACCCTTCAACCCCTCCCATTCAATGCAAAATGACCATCACGGTACGAGATAAGCCCGATACCCATCCTTCTACAAAAAAATTTGTGGCTGCATCCCTTTATTCCCATTTTCCCTCATCCCCAAACCACCCATTCCACAACACTCCTTCCAGTCATAAAAAAACAGCCACCAACACAGCTCGACAAGTTTGATTTGTGGCGTTAATTTTAATTTTCATACTGCAACCATCTCTTCTTTATTCATCAAGTACATATACTGCAATAACACAATGTAACGAACACACACACACACACACACACACACGAGCGAGAAAGGGACAGAGCGAACGACTGGAGTTTCGGTGAGAAAAAGAGAACGAGAGAGTTCATTATTTTAGCTCGGCACCAACGCGATATGAATATGCATAGCAGTGACCTCTTGTGGCGGGATTTAGAATCGCTGTACAGAAAGGTAGCATTTAACATTTCTATTTGAGTTTAGGTATTCTTTGCAAGAACCTTAATGAAATTATACTATCCATTATTGTACTCAAAAGAAAATGATTGATACTTGCACTTTTCTTGTCAAAAGTAGCTCACTGAACGCAAGTGCAGTTGTGTCACAAAGGAAATGTATGATAACAACTTATGACTTTCATAAATACATCTCCACGCTTCAGAAAAGGGAAATGTCCATCCCTGTCCAATAGCAACCCTGATTTTAAGGAAGTGACAAGTTACTATTGTGGAGTCTCAGTTGACAAAATTCTGAATTCTAGTGTTTTCTATTCCATTAGATGCAATAGGTCATGTTAATAGGTTGCAAATCTGGGGAAAGGACTGAAGAGGAAGGGCCTGTGTTGTAAAACTATTATAAGGGTTTCTCTCACTAAACAGCTCTACCAAAAATGTGTGTAATAATTTTTATTGGTTATTACAAATACTTCGATTACAGTGAATGATGTATTTTGGGAATAAAAACCTCTAAAGTCTAAAGCTTTCTAATATATAGAAGACCATAGTAGAGCCAACTCGATTTTGTTTCTTTATCAATTTTGAAGCTTCGACGAATTTGTTTCCTCTTTTTCATCTATACTGTTTGTGCTGATTATTTCTTAGTTCCGCAATCAAATGTCTAGATTTGCTAGCAAATTTCTGAAATGCTCTTTTGTACACACTAGCACAGGCAGAAATTTTGGAAGTAATCCTCACGACATTCAACCTTTGACCTCCAACATTCCGCCTAGCTGTATGTCCAATAAAGGATACGATTTATTTCAGTCCCTGTCTTTTCACAGTTCAAATGTTAGCTATTTTTTTTAAATAATGTAGTATAAAAGTGTTCTTTATCCTATTTTTTCTAAATCTTACACAGTGGGCTGTCAAATATGTGAAACGTAATTACAAAAATGCACATAAATCTGATGTAATTGCCAATTATTTACATAGAAATGATTAAACAGCATTTAAGTGCAATAAATAGTTATATAAGGTTTTAAATGTACGTATGACCTAGTTCTAAATTTACATATTTATTTCGTAATATCGGTTCACTGAACATGGAATAATATGTCTTGATGTATTATGTATTATTATCATCATCATTATGTTATTATTATTATTATTATTATTATTATTATTATTATTATTATTATTATTATTATTATTATTATTATTATTATTATTATTATTATTATTATTATTATTATTATTATTATTATTATTATTATTATTATTATTATTATTATTATTATTATATTACCAATTAAAATATTTACTGTTCAGCCAGTGACTGAACCAGTTAACAGTTTATTATGCCCAACTATATGTAGATTTCACTTCACATTCAAGAGGTCCAGAGCTCGAATCTCTGTTACGGAAAATTGCCTGTGTAAGGCTTTTCCGGGGGTTTCCCTTACCTTGAGTGGACGAAAGTTGGGTAATGTATATAAGTAAATAAATTATATCGTAAAAATCAAACGTTTTAATGTGGTATCACTGTGTGGAGCATCCATGTTTTATATTTTTTACTGAAGTGTGAAATGCATAGTGACTACTTCAGTTGTTTTATAGGTAGTTGCCAGATACAGTAGTTAACAATTTGGCACAAACTTGATTTACGCATTGGTGAAATATTAAACATATTGTACTTGTAAGAACATGTTTTCAAGATGATAATAGTAAAACATCATCACTTCTAGACACATAAGGTCAACAATAACATGACACCGGATGAGAAAACACTTGTTTCAAAATTGTATATAAACCTGTTTCTGTGGAGCGCATGATGGCTGTCGACGCCTTCATTCTTTCCCAGGAAGACATTCTTGTAGAAGTCAGCGCAGTAAATGTGATTCTCGCTCTTGTTGCCCGGTATAACAAGCTTAACTTTAGGGGTCGTGGCAAGTCTTTTGTACACCAACTCACCCCAAACAGCCAGTCCTTGTATTGAATTTTTGTTTTCTGCTTCCTTGATTCTTTAGCGAGACTGGTGCACCCCATGGACCACCCCTCTTCCCTTTTCATCTGAGGCCAGCCCTCCGCTAACCTTTTGTCTGGTCGACTTGAAGGGAGGAACAACCTTACCCTCCAATTCTCTTTTCTTTCCTCTAACCTATCCCGTTTCTCCCCGTCTTCCGTCGCAATTACCATAACTTCGTTCCCTACGGAATTAGCCACCAGAGTCTTCAGATAAACAGCTCCTTCACTTATCCGACAAGTAAAGGGGCAAGTCCCTCACTCTGTTAAATGAATCACCATCTGCTTCTTAGTCTTAAAACCGTTTTTATCATGATCGATTTGACACACAATGTCATCCATATCGAAGATGTAATCTTAGGGTTCATCTGCTCTTTTGTAATAGATAGTGATGTAGGTAGAAGGCAATCTTTTGAGGTTGTAAAATACACACAATACATAAATGCTCATCTTGAGTTTCAAGATTCTTGTGTCAGAAAACTTCCATAAGACAGCCATTATAAATCTTCATAGATGCACATTATAAATGCCCTAAGGCAATGTTTGCAGCCCGTTAGTGACAGTGCTAGAAGGGTCTCTTAGCTTGTCAAACCAACCTAGGCCAAGGCCAACGATGTTTCATATCTAAGCACCCCTGAAGCAAACTACCCAAGTAACTGGTGACTAAGACGACCAAATTCCCCGGTCAATCTAGATAACCATCTCAATTCGCTTAATGCACTATTCACTTATAACACCCCACAAGAATCAGTGAAACAAATAAATTCTTCAGATGTTACCTCCCCATTTTTGCTGACGGAAGTTAAAACCGAGCGATATCCTCGATGGCAACTGAACTAAAAGGAGAAATGGTCGAAACGACCATAATATACAGTTTGTCTATCACCTCATGGTCCCTGGCAGGAAACAATTCCAGTTACACAGCGATATCTGGAGCTGGAATCCTGCACAACACACAGCAGGTAAGGTACAGTGGACGTAGGAGGGTTATACATAAAGTTGATTGGTGCTTGTTTGTATGTGCGCGCGCGCGCGCGTGTGTATGTGTGTGTGTGTGTGTGTGTGTGTGTGTGTGTGTGTGTGTGTGTGTGTGTGTGTGTGTGTACAGCATAACTTGAAAAGGAAAAGTCGCTTAAAAACCAAAGTTGGTGTTTAAGTTTTATACATTTTAAGGATGCGACAGGAAGATTTTGAAGAAAATTTTCTCTATACTTCGGAGATATTCCTTGTTATTCGTGTGTTTTGGAATACTGGAATAGAGGAATGAGATGTTGTAAGAATGGTTACTGCAAGAGTAGAGAAAGCCATGTGAATGCAACACATCCCATTTTTAATTATTATTTCCCACAATTTTAACCTATTTACCCTATCAAAAGCTTTTTCGTAATCAAAATAAAGTAGCTATGTGTGTTTCTAAATTATGTTCCCTTATTTTTTCCCATATCTGATTAATTGTAAAAATGCAATCTATTGTGGATCTTCCCTTTCGGAAACCTGTTGCTCATATTTTAATAACAAAACTTCTGCTGTTTAGTTTAATCCTCTTGTAATTATTTTTGCATACATTTTAAAACAAGTTCCATGAAGACTAATTCCTCTGCAGTTATTGCAATTGTTTCTGTCTCCTTTTTTAAATAATAAACAATAATAACTGCAATGTTCCATTCTTCGGGGACATAGCCATATATCTAGCATACATTTATTAGGTTAAGGAAACGGTTTAATATCTTTGGACTTGCATTTTTTATAAACTCAATGTTTATCTTATCATTTCCTGGAGTTCTTTTGTTTTTAATACTATTAATAACTTCCATTAATTCTTCCATATTTACACAATCTCTCCTATTTTCTTCTAACTTCACATTAATGTCTTCATCTTTTTGTTGAGTCCTTAGGTTACCAAAGAATGTCAATCATTCAGATTCTACCATTGGGTTTAATTGTAATTTACCTGCGAGTTTAATAGTTTGAGCACTAGGTATAGTTAAACGTTTATCCAGCAAATGTCTATTTAAACTTGCTAAGGAAACCTTGACTCGCATTGTTGTTTTAAGATAAAGGCAATGCCAATTGTGAGAGAATAATTGGTGGTTAATCGGCAGCTTTCTTCATCAGCCTTGACAGAGTTCAATGACAGCTCGAGGAGGCCACGTTATTCAAAGAAGTAAATAGACAGTTGAAGTGAAGAATGTCTATTATTGGAAGGTTATGCAGTTCTGGTTTAATTCTGGCACTTAAAAGCCTACTAACCTTGACTTTACATGTCACTTCTATCTCTTATAATGATAATTTATTAGCGGTATTAGGTCAAAACCTTCAGTCACTTTGGGATAGTAACTGGAAGTAAATATTTACGGGAGGCCATGCATCTGATATCACGCAGTTCATCTGTTTAAAGAAATATTTTTCAGGTTATGTGAACCGTGAAACTCCCTAGCAGCTGTTTCACATATGTTACACATGATAATCCTGTGTAGGCTGTCATTATTGTCAATAAATAAGAGCGATAAGTAGTTCACAAATCAATCCGCTACAATAAAACGATAAATGATCACTTTTTTTTGGTAAATTGAATATATAGCTACCTACTAAGAAAAATCTGATTAAAGGCCTGGTTACCAGATTTATCAGTTTTTGCTACCGGTTTTGCGGGAAAGGTGTGCGTCATTAGATCTTATTTTTGCACATGTTCTTACTTTCACCATACCAACACTTTTTCAAACGTCAGCCGCAGAATAGAAACAAATCTGATGTGCTACATCATACCTTTTTTACCCACTATAATTTGCATTACTCTGCAAATTACGTTGCTGACCTCAATTTTACTTTCTCTACTACGTATAGTAGGCAGGGGAGGTGGGTATTGTATTCCGCCGAAATATTCGATGTCGAGGTTTCACCGGAAATATATCTTTTGAGGCCCCCTGTGTATGCGTATGTCTGTGTGTGTCTGTCTGACTGTGAACAGCAAACCTCAAAAACGAAAACTCTGTTAAAAATCAAAGTTGCTATTTAAGTTTTATAACTTTCAAAGATACGACTCGATTTTGAAGAAAATTCCTCCACTCTAAACCGCCCCTTACATGGAAAATGGCTGACGATTTTGATTAAAATCTATATGTTTAAGATATTTTATGGCAAATGATGTGTATACTTTGAATTTTCTGGCTATAGCCCATGTAGTTTTGTTTGCTCTTAATGACTTTTGTGTAACTAGTAAACCGTAAGAGATAGACCAAATCTTACTATGCAAAAAATATAGATCTCTTAAAACATACAGCTTGTCTTCAAATACATTTGTTTATGGAGGGAACGATTTCGGAGATATTTCTTCATATTTGTGTGAGTTTTATAATACTTTTCTTTTCTCAAATGGAAGATCGTTATTCACTTTTTATCGGAAAGGAGAACGGAATTTCAAAGTCTTCATGTGGCGGCCAGCTTTAAAAGATTTGACTATCACTCAAATCCTACTGTATTTCTATATTCCCCTTGCACCTACAAGGAAATAAGCAATAGGTACGATAATTTATACAAATTTTTATCTCAACATGAAGAAGATAGAAGTGTTTGTAAGAATAGTTGGTAAGAGAGTAGAGAAAGTTATGTGAGTGCACCACATCAGATTGTTCAACTTCTTATTTATTATAAACCTTTTTTGCAATAGTTTCAATACATATTTTCCTGGAGCTACATATAAGATTATAGGACGCCAGTATGACAGCCAAATGTTTAAAAACAGCTATCTGTAAGTATACAGAACTGCACAGTTTGAATGCTCTGATTGGTCTGATGAGAAACAGGTGCAAAAACTGAAAATTCCACCAAATGGTAAAAAGTACTTTTGGTTGTTCTTTACATGTCTATACATACCTATAAAAACTGAAAATTCCCTTCCCTTTACTGTTTCTTTAATGGGTCTTCTTGGATGCGAGACGATATCTGCATAATGTTGGGCCTCAAACTGGTAATTGGTTCAATCACTGATTTTTCTGACAGTAAATGTTATAATTGGGAATAATAATAATAATATTAATAATAATAATCAATAACAAATAATAATATAACGATTCAGAACTCTTCTTTATCAGATTACCCTCCCCTTATGAAGGACTTGCATCCCTTATGACTTACACCCTCTGGGACTTACACCCCAGCCAGTGCCTAGGGTCAGACGCCTGTCGGGGAGCAGAGGAACCTATGAACCGGACAGAGTGCAGACCTGGAAACGAGTGGTCAGCCAAGCACCAGGTATGAGAGTGAGGAAAATGATATGAAATGCAGGCGAAGTGGATGAATGAAAAGGTGATAATGGAGCAATCGGGGAAACCGGAGAACCCGGCGAAAACCCACCCAGACGCCACTTCGTACACATGCAAGTCTCGGGGATTGAACCTGGGCCGCCTGGGTGGTAGGTGACCGATCTAATCGCTCAGCCACGGCGCCGCCCAATTACAAATTCATGGAGTATTACTTTAATGTTCACCGAAAAAATCTATCTCACGCGATTTATTGGTTAAGTATTTTCATCATGAAATGTGTATTCCAAGGAAATTCAAGATACCTATATTTCATTTGTCATGAAAATAGTTATAAAAAGATAATTTATCTAAATGCTTACACATTTTTGTGAAAATCGAACGTTTTGAAGAAACGGTACGTTTTTTTTTTTTTGTTTTTGTTTTTTTGTTTGTTTGTTTGTTTGTTTTTTTTTCCAATGCTTACTGTAGCATTCTGGAAGAACCTGAACTTAAATGCCAACTTTGGTATTTAACCCAATTTTCGTTTTTGAATTATGCTGTTCACAGACACAACATGCAACCTTTTTCCAAGAATCCTTTTTGTTTTGAGGGAGTCTCAAAACGTGCATATCCGGTGAAATCTCAGTGTGGTGCTTTTGGGCAGAATACAATACTTCTACTTATTGACATAGTAAAAAGTAATATATTTATGGGTTTATGTAAAGATGCACATTTTTAAGAAAGACATACCTATATTTAACCTTCATAAATAGGTAAATTAAAAACAATCAATCAATTCAAACAAGCTATTGATATAGGTAGGATAGGAAACTCACAACGACAGTGAGTGTATTTTAACTGACCTGACATCTTATAGCTGATAGGCAATAAACAGGCTATACACTATAAATTAATAGACTCCGTTCAAATCTGAAGTGAATATATTGATTCAAGGCAAAGTAAATCACTCTGAGGACATATGACACAGCAGGTGTCATTTGTTTAAAATGTATATTATTTCTTAGGGACAAGTGCGAAACAAAAACGATAAATGTCAATGTCTCTGTTTTATTTCTGGGTGGGTTTTCCTAACCAAGTTTATGTCAATTAGTGGCGTTTGTGTGTTCGTAGTTATCCAATGTGAACACCAGTCTCGTACAAATAATTTCTAGTAGCATAATTTCAATATTAAATTTATAAAAAGTATTTAAACGCTACAATGATAACTTTGGTATATGTTTTATATGTTTAAAAATGTTTATATGTAACCAATTTCATAATGATATCCTATGAGTGTTATATTACAGGTATTTTATTTTGTAACTCATTACAGGTGTTAGTATATGTTTACAGTGTATAAGTGCAGATATTTGTACTCGTAATTAAGGACAGAGTAATTAACAGTATGAAATCAAGGTTTCGTTCATTTGTGGACATAATTATTCTTACTAAGGTTGGTTACTTCCTCAAAGTAGGTGTGCTACAGAAGGCGTGACGCAGTGTGAGCAGGGATTGCAATAACGAATGCTTATGGGTTTTGAATTCGAATGTCTTCTGCAAGCCTAACGACCTCCACCATCTAGCTGGCAAAACGAATAGTCTATCTTACAGGCGTCTATCTGACGGTTCTCTTGGTGTGCGTTATCCTTGTGGTAGGAGAGTAGCACAGCGGTCTGTTGTCCTAACAACCAGGCTTGACCTTGAAGTAGTCAATAGACTTCGTGGCCACACAATGCCATTCCGCTGTGCCACTCCCTACCACGCGTGCAACGCATGCCGAGTGAACTGTCAGAATACCAAAGTTACGTTAATTCAGGCATAGTGATAAGCTGAGTATCTTAGAAAGAGCTCGGCAATTACTACTATGACGCTATCAACTATGCGCCGAAGTCCAAAGTTGGCATTTTGAACATTGTTTATAAACACTTATGTACTTGTCCAATTCTCCTTTCGCTCTTATTTTAAATATGCTTGAAGCCTTTTCATAGTGTAGAAAATTTGAGCATTAATGTGTTATTGACAAGGACGTGTAAGGCGGCGCCGTGGCCAAGCGGTTAGACCGTTCGTCTACTGCCTAGGTGGCCCAGGTTCGATCCCAGGGACCCGCATGTGGTATTCATAGTGGACGAAGTGGCGTCTGGGCGGGTTTTCTCCAGGTTCTCCGGTTTTTCCCGTCACTCATTCCACAAATTACTCTATCACCTTTCCGTTCATCGATTTCACCTGCATTTCATGTCATCCTCTTCCTCACTATCATACCTGGTGGTGGGCTGATTAGCCGCTTCATTATGTGCGGTCCACAGGTTCCAGTGATCCCCGACAGGCGTCTGACCCTAGACACTGGCTTGTAAGTCCTAGGATGTGCAAGTCCTTCATAAGGGGAGGGTAATCAGTCAAAGAAGAAGACAATGACATGCATTGTAGATAGCTTAAAAGGTTTGACCGGCTTCAGAGCACATCTCTATTATTAAATCAATATTTAAAAGAAGGCTCTAGATTACTGTAATTTTTAAAATTAGAGATAGGTGACCTGATCGGCGGAATTTCATCCAACCCGGCGCGGTGTTATAAAATGTTTAATGCCCTCTAGCTCGATAACAAAACAAATGCATTCTTGATAAGAACTCCTGAATGATACCAATTTTTCGCTGTTAGTCTGGCTCACTCTGTATTTTCCCTTAATTCAGGCATCTAAATTTGATGCAATCGTGATTTAATGGTCATCAATTTTATAGAATTACTAATGGATTCACCATTGATTTATGTTCAACTACCAGGAATAGATTTGGAGCAGCTATGCGCCTAGAAATCTATGTTCACCTGCAATTCCTTGGCGTGTCGAACTTAATCAGCGACTGTGGTAAAAGTTACAGCTGCCTTTTATTTCCAGGACTCAGTTTAAAATCCCGTCAAAATGAAATAACCAATCCTGTAAGTTTACCTGAATGTGCTATCTTCCGCTGACGTTTTGAAAGAAAAGCCAAAATATACCATAAAACTTGGTTGTCCCATTGAGATGATTTTTCCCACCGTTATTTCCTTTCTTTCTTTATGGTTTCGGCTTCAACGTCAGGTAACCGAAATCGCGTGATTTGCAGCAATATTTCAAGAATGTATACACCGCCACCACCACCCCGGCACAAAATTTCCCTTCTCCGTTCTCCAACCCCTTCCTGGTCGCTCATGGCGCGCGTGTATACTTAACAAACACCAGGCCAGTCAACCTACAATCTATGGAGCCTCGAGGGTGAAAAAGAAATGCCGAACTGAGTAGGCCACGAATGCGTCAGCAGTATTGTCGTTATGATAAACATCAGAATGACGTACACGCATATTCTATCTCTTTCTTTCTCTCTTTTGTGTTTCACATTCGAACTATTATCAGATATCTTGCCCTGGGTTCTAGTTGTGGATATAGCTATAAAATTAAAGGCACTAACTTTTACGCCTAGGGAAGTAAATTGAAAACGTATACGGTATCTACTTACAGACCCATTCATTCTTTCGAGGAATAAACGTGCAGAACAGGTTCCTCAGCCATTGCTTATGTTAATTTTAAGCTAATTTATGTAACTTCTATATTCATTTTCCTGTTCTACAGGAGTTATTATTAGCTTAAAATCTTCACTGCAATATTCGCTCTCACTACCACTTACCTAAGCTGACAATGCACACTGCATACAAGTTAAAACTTCATATATAAATTTCAGAAGAGTTTTCAGACTACGTCGAATAGAAAAATACATCAGGTACCTTCGCCAATTTTCACTGTCAATTCGCATGTGATCTAGTTCAGGTTTTCCTGAAATTTAGTGATTTTGACGTGTAATGAAATACACGCGCATTGCTGAGGTAACGAACACAAGACGTCTCTAATCTCTCACGGAAGCAGCCCCCATTATCAAAAACTCACCTGCAGAACCGCACTTGATATCGCATCAGATACGTCCTGATTTCACTTGCTCGCAAAAACGCTGACTTATGTAACTGCTGGAATTTTCCTCAGAACATACTAGAATGTTCTATAGGCGTGGGGAACTTACAGAAGATTCTGGTTAGCATGATAGCGCTATCTACTTATTTCTCCAACTGCTGGTGTCAAACTTTCGATTAGCTTGGACCATAGTCACTGTGTCAGGATACGAAGGGCATAGTTTGTACAAATTATCTCCACGTTAACAACCCATTCCTGTGTAAACTTTATGTTATTTAAGTTTTCTCTAGCGTATCTTTAACATACACCTTTGGGGAAGTTGAATGAGAAATAAAAAGCACATTTTGAATTTTTCCTTAAACATTATGAATGCAAGTCCAAACCATAATAGGTAGGTCAAATCTTTACATATTGCAAGAAAAATGTAGATTTTGTTAAAATTTCTGGCATACCTACTCCCATATTTTAAGCCGCATAGTTTGAAGGTTGAACGATCTTCTTTTTTTTCTTTTACTTGGCACGGTTTTTTGTACACCAGTGTTGTTTTAGCCTACGAATTATATAAATTAAACCCGCGGCGCAACAGTCCTTTCTGGGCCAAGGCCTACTGCCCGGCCGCTGCGTTCCCCACCTCTGCCTACCTCAAACGACATCAGTGGGGTGCAATACTGGAGATGGAACGTCATAACGCCCCAGCCGATTAGGTTGTCTTTGCAACCAGGGGCCACTACTTAATCAAATAGCTTCTCAACTGGTCCCTCAGGGACCTAACAAGGCTAAGTGCACCCCGGACGAGATCTGCCACCGCGCTAAGGAGACGATCCTACGAAGTAGGTGTGCGTCATTTAGAAGTAAAAAAAAACTGTTTTAACATATTATGGGAAGAAATAAACAAAAGATAAAGCAGAAATGACACTTTTTTGTTCTAAATTTAAAATCAAAGCATATTACTATTTAAGCTAGCAACTAAATTTTTTTGTACATTTTATGCTTCATTTAGTATTGGATGACTCTTTATTCGTACCATGTTATGTGTAATGGAAACCATGCAGCAGTGAATCTCACATTGATATTAGATATACATAGATCAACATATGGTACTTTCGAGTGCAGTGAGATTAGAAAAGAACATTGACTTTTCACAATCGTTGTTTGTTTGCGAAGTAGTGTGCCATATTTTGCGAGAAAATTGTAAAAGAGTTTCACGTGAAGGATAATGATTTTTAAGTGTTAAAAAATTGTTCAAAACGTTCATTAAAACAATGTTGATTGTCTATAAAATAGATCTGTGACGACAGTAACAGAATCTTACGGCTGTCAGACTGATGCTAGGCCACGAGTAATAAAACTTCGCAAACACTTCCACTCCAACGAAGAAAATTTATAATAGCCAAATTATTATTCACAAAAGAAAACAAAAATAATTCCAAATAGCACCTTAACATTCGGTTCGAACTGCAGTAACAGCATCACAATTAAAAATGTTATTTCAATGGTGGAAAGGTTATTTATTGAATGTTTACACCTGGTCTATACCTACCTGAACTTCAACAATGTACCCTGTACAACAAAGGAAAGTAATTCACGCCTTATTTTAACTTCTGATCTGAAATGCTCATAGTGACCTGACGAGTTGCAGAAAGGCCTTCGCCCTTAATTCCCTGGCGGCCTCTTTTTGGTCACGAAGAAAGACACAAATCATTTTAATTGCATCAATTTGTATCACTTCGCATTAAGCCACAGGGGAGCTGATTAACTCAATGTGAAGCGCTGTTGTTTTGTTATCACGAACTTTTATCAATCGTACCATTATGTGGTGGGGCTGAAGTACAAGTCGCCACCGTGGGAGTCAAAATATGCTCCGGGGTACAAGAAGGGAAAAGCACTCAAGAAAAACCATCTGAAATGTGCACAGGGAATACATAGGAACATTTTTAAACCCTGCAATATATCATTTTTTATACCAGAGAGCTCTGCAAGCATAATACTATGGGTAAACTTTTGTTTTTTATACCTATATGTGTTTTATAAATCAGTGAGGTAACAATGCTGAATCATATTTTTACTTTCTCTACTACTACTGTATTCGGCCCAAAAATTCGATGTCGAGATTTCACTGTAAATACATGTTTTTAGCCCTCCTGAATATAAAAGATGCATTTTTAGAAAAAGGTCTTTGTCTCTTTTGATATCTTTCAAGGATGCAACACGAAGAAAATTACTACACCGTAATGTACCCTTCATATGGAAAATTTTTGGAAAATTTTGATTTTCTCAAAAACGGGTCTAACGATTTTGATTAAGATGCCATAGGTAAAGGATGTTTTATGGCAAATGAAATGTGTATTTTGAATTCTCTGGCTATAACCCTGTGGTCTTGTTTACTCTTTATGACATTTGCATAACCGGTAAACCGTAAACAATTGACAAAATCTTACTTTACAAATATGTAGATCTCGTTAAAACACGCAAGCTATGACTAAATGCATTTTAGTGGGGTGAACCATTTCGAAGATATTCCTTGTTAGTTATTAGTTTCGCAATACTTAAAAGCTTTTCTCAAATGGAATGTCGTTATTCACTTTATCTCTTGGCCGTGCAAACAGAACGGAATCTTAAAGCCTTCATACAGCGACCAACTTTAAAAGATTTGACTAGGTATCTCTCAAAGTCATCTGTATTCCCAAATTCCCCTTGCACCTACAAAAAAATCAGTAATAAGATAATTCCGCACGAATCTTCCGCTTCATCTCTCCATCTAAAGGTTATTAAACCCGGGACATAAAGTACTTACAATTGGAAGTCGTCCTTGGGGTACTTACTCTGATGTGAGATTCCCTTGTGCTCTACCGGGAAAGTACGAATCGGCTGGGGAATTTAATGCCACACTCACAAGTTAGCCATGGTAGCTTAGCGGTCAAGGCAGCCGCTCGATAAGCCGGAGATTCGTGGTTCAAATCCCATCTAAGGCATTGAATTTTCAGTCCTGATTCCACCGCTTACGGTTTAAGATACCCACTTAGAATATAACCAGAATATATTTTGAAGACGTCTTTGATATTGTAATGTATGCATAATACGAAATACCTTACATCATTGATACTTCCTCAACCCAAATATATGGACACCAAAAATGTATGTACTTTATAACGTATAACAAACTGCTAATCTTTGAGAATGACTTTGTTAATGGATTAGGCTAGATAATAACCAATAATTTCAATTTTGCCATGTAAGATATTAAACAAGAATACTAGTTGAAATATTTTACCAGTACTTAGAAACAGAAACACAATGTAATATTTGTGACATGTTTGCAAATGTGTGTTCCCTGAAAACTAAGTGTAATATCAACTCGTGCTATCTTGGGCTATCAATCCTTGTCACTTAGTCGTTCTCCGCGGTCAAGGGGTAACATGCATGCTTCTGATTCCCGAGGACGCGGGTTCAAACCCGGCGGAGATGGATGCATTTTTTTCGGGCGTAAAAATTCTTAGAGTGGCTACGTTCGGAAGGGTGTAAACGAACCTCAAGCCTGATAAAGATGCCTCTGAGAAAAATTAAGTGGTCTTTCACGTCCAATATAGAGTGTGAAGTTGAGAACCATAGCAGTTAAAGAACCTTAATAAGTAAAAACTCGAGCATTGTCATTAGTCTTTAGTGAACATATAACAAGTGTCCATTAGAACTTAGCTACCGCGTTTGAGTAATTTTCAGACACGAGTTTGTATGACAGTTATGTAAATAAATGCACTTGCTTAGGAGCCGGTTGCACCACATGTTAAGACAATTCTTATCAAAACTCTTAGAAAACCTTACTGCTGTCATTTTGCAGTCCCCTTTCTAGAATTTTATCAAAATGCAACTTGGGTGTGAAGACTACTTAAGATAACCTCAGTTTTCCTTATTAACAGATAACACAAATAGCTAACTAACTTCCTCCTAGAATATTCCAGAGGCGTATGAGTAATATTATTACGAAGAGTATTGCAATTATTTTTGTTTGTTATTTTTATTCTAAGTTTTACCTTTGTTGTTGATAACACTAAAGTGATATATAAATCAGGTAGAATAAAGAATTCATTGTTATGTACTTAAAAATATTTGACATGTAAATTCTATATACCTACATTTCGGCAAACTAGAGTAGCCGTCAGGAACGATGGCGGTAAATGACATATAACGCGCAGGTAGGGGTAGTAGGGTAAGTGCTGCGTTGCAACTGTTTCCCATTTTTTCAGAAAGTATTTGTACACATTATATACCATTTCTCTGGCTTGACTTGCTTATGATCGCGACTGTTGTGAACACGTGACAATCAGAGGGGTAAAACCAAACTCTTTTTTTTTTTTTTTTTCGAGAAGTGTTCGGAGGCCGGCGGCCGCCGTATTTTTAGAAGTTTAAGAAAAGACCGTGTTACGTCTTTCCGGTATATAACGAGTCAGTTTAGTTCAGACTTTAGTTTTCGTGTGTGTCTGTGTGTGAGAGAGTGTGTGTATGTGTGCGTGTCGTGTGTTTGTGTGTGTGTGTCAGCTTCGGGTGTACGTGAGAGAACTGGCGTGTCCTGGAGAAATATTGCAAAGCAGTTAATGAGTGTTCAGTGATTGTATCGTAAGCTATTTGGAAGACAGAAAGTGAAGAAAAATAGAAAGGATTGAGTCAAGTTTACGAGTAGAAAATAGTTGTGCGTTGTAATACTATAATACTACAAGACTTGTGGATTCAGTTTTGGAAGAAATAAAGTGAGAAAAGTAATTGGACTGTACTTTTGTCGTTTTGTCACACTGGTGTCAGAAGTGGATTCGTTGAATTGTCAAATTGTTACAGTAATTTATAAACTGTAGTTAAAAGAATAGAGAGTTAAATATTTTGTACTTTCTATAATCTAAATAACTGCCGAAATTATTCTAAGAAGTCATTACACATTACTAAAATTATACCGACTTAAGGAATGCAATGTCATTAGTATCAAGAGTAGAGTTTTAGATGATGCAAAACTCAGTGTGATTCTACACTTTATGTCATTCATATCATTTTCCCACCGTTTATGATCTTAATTGTGCCATATATGCAATGTATAATTAGCGTTAAATTGCCAGGAAGTCCATAAATCTACTTGATTATTTACGCTTGGTAATCCTTGATGAGTGATTTCTGTCTATGTGATGATTTGCATTAGGAAGCAACCTCTGTTTAGAGCAATGCAACATGCGGCCTGTTACGTCATTTCGGACGGAATGGTGCATATCCATTACACCTTGCTCCTCATTCTGGACAACGTGATAAATCAAGGTAGGTAAAGACAATTAAAAAGTGGAAGGGGGTTTTGTACATAGCCACACTATAATTAAGTGCTGGCAAGGTAATGATATCTTTGCACCAGCAGGAAGAGGTTCGCGGAGGTGTATGCCTTTATCTTTGTTGTGTAGCTGTTTCCAAGATATTTACAGAGCTTCGAATAGCCTCTTTTGTAACTCGTCAGGTCACTACAAGCATTTCAGATCAGAAGTTAAAATAAGGCACGAAGTACTTTCATTTGTTGCACAGAAGAATAGTTCAGGAGACTACCTGAATGTGACTGCCAGACGTAAAAATTACTAAATAAGCTTTCTGAAATGCTGCAATGCCTGTTTCACAAACATATTGTGTCATAACTGGGCTAGCGAGTTGAAGACCCATAAATTGCCTAAAAGACCTTAAAGAATATGTGCCTAAAATATAAAAATCTGATGTGATGCACTCACATGACTTTCTCTACTCTTGTACTAACCATTCTTACAAACTCTTATTCCTATATCTTCTTCGTGTTAGTTAAGATAAACATTTGTACAACTTATCTTATTGCTTATTTCCTAGTAGGTACAAGAGGAATATTAGAATACAGTAGACTTTGTGCGATAGTCAAATGATTTAAAGCTTTGGGACTCTGTTGTCTTTGCACACTTAACATATAAAAAAATGAACAACGATGATGAATTTCACGAAAGGTTTAAGTTTTTCAAAACTCACACACATAACAACGAATATCTGCAAAATGAAAAAAGAAATAAAATTTATTTGGATATAAATTGTGTATTTTAGCAAGATTACATATTTTTTTGTATAGTATGATTTGGTCTATCTCTAACGGTTTACCAGTTATGCAAAAGTTGGCCAGAGTAAATACGACTACAGGGGATGTAGCCAGAAAATTCAAGATGTAAATTTCATTTGGCATAAAAATATCTCAAACGTATGACATTTTTATCAAAATCGTTAGAGCCATTTTCAAAAAAATCAAAATTTTCGAAAAATGCTCCATGTAAAGGGTAGTTTAGGGTGGGGCTATTTTCTTCAAAATCTTCGTGTCGCATCGTTAATAGACATTAAACTTAAATACCAACTTTCGTTTTTAAACTACTTTTCGTTTTTGAGTTATGCTGCCCACAGACTGACAGAGACACACAGACAAAACACACACACACACACACGCGCCTTTTTCTAAAAATGCTTCTTTTTAGATTCAGGGGGTCTCAAAACATACATTTCCTGTGAAATTTCGACATCGAATTTTTGGGTGGAATACAATACTTCCCCTACTTACCAGTAGAGAAAGTAAAAAAGGTGGTCCAAATTAATTAATAATTTCACTTTAAATTACATATTTAGGTAACATATTTATCGTTCCTAACGGAATATTCATGCTAAGGCACAAAAAGGGTCTTTGAAAACGACATAAAACATTAATTAGCACCTTCTACTAACAGAAATTATGATTTTATTTTCTCTGCAGCTCGGAAGGTTTCTCGCGACTGATCTGCAGCTGAATATGAAACTGATTTTCTGCACATTTTCACCTCGCAATATTTGCAGAAGAGAATGCTTTCATCAGTAGATGCTCAAATTCAGATACAAGTTATCATATGCAAGAAATATCAGTAGGCTATTTTTAGTTATATTTAGGATCAGGATTTCATCCTTGAACTGTGAAATTGCAGTGAAACATGAGGTGAATACGGCCTATCCACTCCAGACCTCTGGCCATGGTCACTACCGCTAAACAATAAAAGGAATTTAGAGAAGGTTCAGTAGTTTCTCCTAGACGTCTACTTCCTCTCTGCTGGTACGTATGGCTGGAATACAATAGAGAAGATCCTCTTAACTTACTGGTCTAGCCAGTCTGTATTAATTAAAAGAAATTGGAATTGAGATTAGACTCTGTTGTATAGGGAAAAGATAAGTAAAAGAAAGATAAGGTTGCAAGAAAGTACTTAAATGAAACCAAAAGGCTAACTTCCTAACCCTAGTCATAGCTGATGTATGCATTGTTGAAAAAGAAAAAAAGAAACAAAAACTTATTTTGGAGAGGTCAAGAAACATTTGATTATCAGTTAAATAATCACAGAAAATAAATGTAACGAAGAAAATGGCAACCTCTCAGAAGAGCTAGTTCTCCTAGTTTTGATTTCGGATCTCCATAAGTTAAGACGGAACTAATTTACGAGATTTATACTCGTAATGTATTCACTATAAGCATTTTTCGCAGCCACTGTACTTTGTTGCATGAGAAATCGCACTGAAATTAATTTTTTCAGCAATGTCATATCACATTCGAACTTACAGTAGAGAAGTTTGCTTCATTTTCTACAGGAATTTTTCATCAAAATTGGGACCCTAATTTTGCACTTATCACTCGATGCAGCCCTAAATTAGTTTTAACAAAGTATATAAAACCTGAGCAGAAACATTAGGCAGCAAACTAAAATAGATACTGTTTAACGAAACAGAAATATAAGAAGTGGTTCTATTAAGATTCCTTACAAGGCAGCTATAATTTCGTAGGATGTCTTTAAATTCTTTCAAGATTGCACCTTAATTTTTAGTTTGTCTACAGAAATTGGAACTTAAATGGATTGAACCACAGAAGGAAACATTAATCAACCTTAAATGAAAACAAATGAAGGGTGAAGTGAATGGGAAGTGGGGTGAAATGGAGGTAGCGAAAATTTAGCGACTGTAATGAAACTTCCGAGTATTTGCCTAGCGACTCCGGGAGAATCCCCAAAACCCTATGGGTTAGGAAGGTCACCCGCGGATATCGAACTCACGACCTACCGAATGTGGGCCTTACCCTACCATCTGAGCCAATCCCTTCAACAAGCTACTTGTCACTCACAATTTTGGTGTTAGTGGTTAAAAATGTGTCATAGAAAACAAAAGACAGAACCCCTTAGGAATATTAAACATTTCATTACCACGTACACCAAACCTCTGTTTTTTTCTTACAATATTAGACTATGTTTTAGGAATACAGTAACAATAATGGAAACGTACAGCATAATGGAGAAGGATAGATTTCTTTTCTTTTCTCCACAGAAATTACAGAATGTAACACTCAATCGTGAATGGAGTCCACAGCTACAAGTTAGAATCGAATAAGAGTTGTTACATACAGGGCATGCTGTCTATAGTTCATATCTACTCCTTTGAAACAATGAAGGAGAAATGTTGTTTTAAGATGGCTGACTACTCGAGTAGCGTGTACAGCTTATCTTGTGTGAGAGATAAGTCCTCTCTCCCATAGAAAATTCTGCAGTGTACGACGTGTTCGGATTAAGATGAATAATTGTACCCTGATGCCGTCTTACTTGCTCGTTAGCTATAATCACGGACATTAATTCTACCATAAAACAAATGACAGTCCATCTAGATCATTAGAGTAAAGCTAAGTTATTATCTTTAGCACGGAAATCATTTTCCTGACGGCATACAAAGTAAGCTTGTTTCAACGCACATACGTGGATATAGTTATAAAACATACCTAATACTACATACCTATTTAAGTTTTTTTCTTTTATAGCGTTTTGAACTTCATTCAGGACTTCAAAACATTCAATACCAGCACTGATCACGTAAAATGAAACAAAAAGTAGCTGTTTCTTCTGGAAATGTAATTTCACTACGTTTTTATGATCTTTTTACCCGTTTCATATTTTTGTTACGTATTTTATCTTTAGAGTTTGAAAAAATTTGAATCCCCGTATTTTGGTACAAAAATCGAAAAATGAGGAGAAATGCATGTAATATAAACAACGTAATTTTGCTAGTTAGGTAAGTTAGTGTTTGCTGTTTAGTTCTCAGAAAGTTAACACAAATAGGTGTGACGTCTACCAAAACAACGGTACGGTAGTCAATGACGTAGCATTGGTAGCATTGGTAGAAAAAGAAACATAATACAAGATACAACGAATTAACAAATTGAAACAAAATGTTCACCAGAAACTGATCACGAGTTTGGTCACTCTTTGGTCACTCTTCGAGAAGGTTCAGAGCTCAACGATTCCGGTTCCAGGGAGTTCTAGTAAACCATGATCAAAAACGTAAAGAACGGATCGATATGAGGTAACGCCCGATAGGTATGCAACACACGTAACGTAAAGATAGGTAATGCAGGTAGGTTCTTAACTGGCCAATTCTATCAGGAAAACTACTGCAGTCTACACTTACTTATAATTATCTAAGGTAGTTTTACCACTCTAGTGTGACACAACACCGTTTAAGGAATACTGAACGAAGCCAGCGAGAGCCTTTATGCCCTAACAGCTTAAGTACAAAGTATAATATAGAATATCTTACCTTTCTAACACTTGGCCAATAGATTTTTCCCCTTGCCTTACCAGGCTTATACTTCTCAGTTAGCTCCTAGTTGAGAAGATATTTGCTTCCTGACGTCACAGGACGTTCAGTTGGCTGACGTTGACTTAAATAATAATGAGATGAAGAAAGAGCAGCATGGAGTGATTGTGTGTGTGTACGTGTGTGTGCGTGTGCGTGTGCGTGTGTGTGTGCATGTCTGTTTTGCAATGTGATCAGGTGTAACCGGTAATCTAAAGGACAGGCGTACAGTGCGATTATATATTATAAAACATGGTCGTCTTATGGAAGCTGATAGGGTAAAAAGTAAATAACAACAACAACAATAATAATAATAATAATAATAATAATAATAATAATAATAATAATAATAATAATAATAATAATAATAATAATAATAATAATAATAATAATAATAATAATAATAATAATAATAATTCAGCTAGTTTTGGCAGTGTGGTACTGGTTTTGTTTTATACTTAATTGCAAGACATCAGACATTTTGACTCCCAAATCTTTAATACCACGTGACCAGAAATGGCGAGAAATTTTCTCTCTAGCAAAAAATCAGGTGCAAAGTGCTTCAAATGATACAAGTGCGCTAGAATAACTTAGAGATCGTAAAGAAAATTGAAGATGTACGAAACTGTTGTAGAAGGCAAGGTTCACATTTCTAAAAATAGGTAAAAATGATTGGTGTATCATAAAACTTAGTGCAAAGTTATGTCAAATACTTAATGCCAATGTGTCATACTGTTTCTGTAAAAATAATCTTCTAAACTGCTAATTCGGGCGGAGCAAACTCTAAAACTCTTAATTGATAAAATTCGTTTACCTGTAAGGTTAGAGTTGTGATCAGGTTAACTGGAAACGATTTATATCCATTTCCATGTGCTTCTTAATGTATAATATATTATATACACTTAACTATCATTGCTCACCCAAATAAAAGCTCCCGGACCACACTCAGTGATCTTCGTAGTAGCAACCAGCTTTGTTTGCAGATGTTCAGAACAGGATGGCTTCAGCAACCTTCTTTTTTCCACACCTTGCGAACAAGCTGTGAACTATCGAACTGTATTGGACTATGTATATGAACCAATGTCCTTGTAAATGACAACCATGCGGGCTCCATTACAAAACTATTAGTATATTAACAAACCGGCAGTGCTAACAGTTAATATCCTGGCTTATGTTATGTTGACAAGAGGATCAATAATAACTTGTAATTTTTTATGTGTGTAAAACCAACTTCACAACTAATTAATATTGTTGGCTGTACAAATTTATCTCAGCAATCAATAGTAATTATGCAACAAGTGGAAGTTCTTGATGATTATGACAGATTATCGCTATAGTTGGTGCAACAGCTTTTACAAGCGTTGTACTCGTATTAAGATTATCCACGAGTTTGGTACAGCGTTCATGCAACATTATATACTGTATGAAATAAATAATGAAGTAATTCAGCATCCATAGATGGCTTAAAAGAGCGTGTTTTCTATGTTATGATTCGTGAACTTATACCTTTGCGTTTCTTTTGTTATCACCTGGCGTGTGGAAGTGACAAACAAGGCAGAGAGAGAAGTGAGCATGTTACAGACTGTGATGTAGCCTGTTATCAGCACAGTTGAACCCAATTATTCTATGTTAAGTTGAAACACGGCCATTTTGCTGCTACTTAAAGGTTTTAGGAGAAGCGGGGACATTAATTGTGGTCCATATGTTGAAAAACAGTCGTAGTCACCCTTTACAGCTTAGTCTCTCAGAACCAGTTGTACTTGTAATAATATTGTGACCAGTTACACTTTGGAAATATGGACCAGTTTCCACAGAAATGTGGAAATTTTCTTGATTTGTTCAGTCGTCCTTGCTTCGTTGGCCTTCGTGTTGTTGACATGCAGGTGTTGGGAGAGGGAAACCTTTGCAACCCAGGATTTAAATAGTAATTTGCAATAACAAAATATTTAACATTACGAAAATTAAGGATTATCAACCGCAGTATGAAATATAGTGCTTTCTTTTTCTACTTTTCATGTTTCAACTTAAAATAATACTATCCGAAAAGAATGCTCACTTTCTTTTCTGCTGTAAGTGAACAGTTACTTGTTTAGATGTCATTTTAAAAGACTGAGAAGAGAACTAAATCTGGATAGGTAGTTCATGGAAAAGAAGAAAACAGTTCACGAACAACATTGGAGAGAAAATGACAGATCTTGTAAATACGTACCCTGGGTGGGCTTCTGAGAACGGTCATCTTTATCCAAAAGTGAAGTTTGTGTATTGTAAAAACTCTGGCTGACCAATCTTACATTTTTCATTTAGGTTTTGATAGCAGAACAATAAGATCTGGTTCGAGAAGTTTACTTCCCATCATGCGTGCGTAGCCTATCAGACTTGGATGTGTAAATCAACGAATATACTAAAATTCTTAAAATATGACTCACACTAAGCAGAAATGCCCTTCGGAGTTTTCATTTTTTTACGTTGTCTAAAAAAATATTGGGTAGTACCAAGAGCATGATTCAAAAGCGAAACTACTTTTGTCAGAAGTTGCATCTGCAAAGCAAATACACCTCACTTTAATATTTCACATACAGACTTTTCAAAATAAAGTTTTAAGAACAATAGTTAATGCACCATGGTATGTACGAAATGATAACATACATAGAGATCTCAAGATCGACACTGTTATAGAAGAAATAAAAAAGACTGCAACGAAACATCATTTAAAAGTGCAGTGCCATGAAAACAAAGAGATGTTGAAAGTTCTTAGTAACTGTGAAGTTCGAAGACTGAAAAGAATAAAGTCAGATGACAATGTGAGACCGCAAGAACTATGTGTAAACTTTGGGGGCCTTCAATGGAAGACTCGCCTGTACATGTGAACCTACTTAAGAAGAAAATATTACTAGATAAGCCTTTGCTTAGTTGTAATTTGATTAAAAAAGAAAAAAAAACTTTAATATTTCCGTCAAGATTTATGTAACGAACGTACAAGTTGTTCCTCACTATTATTTTCAGGGATTTCAACCAATACGTACACTTTTTAATGCTGGTCGTAGGATCTGGTATAAATACATATTGCTTTTTAGAAAAATTTGTATGTTTGGAAGCTTCTTACGTGTAGTTTGTCGATCCCACAACAGTTTATTTTTATTTTTGTTGCAAGAACGACACGGAAACGAAGTTTTGTTTGCTACTTAGCTCTGACGTCATGGATGTAATTGTCGTGTGTGCATACCTTCGTCCCAGAATCCGCGCAAATCTGAATTTACGTTTGCTTTAGTATTAAGTAACTAAGTGTCCAATTCATGAGCAAATATCCAGAATTAAAGAGCACACATGCAAGAAGCAAAACAAATCACGAATTACTCTCTATTCGTGATTATAAATCCAATAGTGCTACCACGATTGTTAACATGAGATGTACAATAACACATTACATCCCGTGAGTAGAGTGCATAAAACCAGTTTCCTGCTGCTGACTACAGACGCCGTTCAACCAAACTTTGTTTCCAAACATACTGCTACCAAGTTATTGCAGAGTGGCGCGAATTTAAACCACAATCTTAGGGAATGTCTGATTCTTATTGAAATTAAAATTAATACGAACCACAAAATTATAATGAACACCAATTTCGCAATCAGTTTGAGAAAATGACCAGGTATGTAACATCTCTTACATTCATTGACCCTACGTCCTTGCTCCCCTTCATAAGCTAAGCTGGCACCAAAACCTGAGTAAAATTTATAAGAATAGTCTTAATTATTTATCTTACTCTGTATAAAGTATAAAAGAGGAAATAATTTTAAGTTCTCCATTCATAGTCCATATGCAGATTGTGATGTCATCCATGTGAATGAGCTAGTGGGAAATTAAAACGCTATAATTGCTAATACTTTTATACGACATTCAAAAAGAGAAGCGAAGTGGAACCTTAAGTTAAAGCTTTAAAAAAAGTAAATTCTGTGGAATTCAATTGTTATGCTTTCATTTTCTTTTTCGGAAACAGTTTTTAAATGTTGTGGCTTTCTTAACGAGGCATGAAAGCCGCAAACATACAATAGACCATTCTTTATTTAAAACTGAAAATGGCACATAAATATTCAGCTCATAATCCCTTGCTTAGATGCGAAGATACGTCAGATGCGCAATAAGAAGTGCCAAAGCTCAAATCTTGGAATAAAAGTGAAATTAGTTGTAGGAATGTCGTGCAGGAAAACAATCCCGTTAGTTTTCGAGGAGTTGGAGTAGCAGTGGGCAAAGGTGCACCGTTATTACTGCTGATCGCAATCCGATAAATTATACACGTCCCGAGGATACATAAAATACGATCGACCGCCTTCCTGCCTTCTCTCTCACTCCTCAGCAGGCACAGGTACGACTGACCTCGTTGTTGTTTTGTTTTACAAAAATGTTCAGAAGATCCACCCAGCTTTATTATGAGTCACGATTTAAGAGCTGGACATTTTTCTGTAGATACAGAAAGGTGGTCATGATATTATCTTAAGAAGTGGACAGGAAAAGATTAAAAGGAGCAATTAAAATAATGTCTGTCAATTCAAATACGGCTTGGTTGTTCTATAACAGTTCAAAGATCAATGTACTTGATGTAGGTTGTTATAGTCTGTATGGCACTCAAGGAAAGACATACATTTTATAAACACACACACACACACACACACACACACACACACACACACACACACACACACACACACACACACACTGTTTTCTCAACTTAAGTCCCAACTACATTACGACTCCCACCAAATACGAGGGTCATTCCTAAAGTAAGCTCCGATGTTTTACACACATCAAGCCATCATAGATAGTTGCTTTATTTAATTCCTTACATCTTTCTCTATTTTTCTACTTAGTTGTCCACATCTGTTCAAACATTAACGTTCTACAACCTTTTGTATGCCGACGTCTGCCGCCTATGAGATTAACCAGTCTTTGGACAACCATTGGAAATGTCGATTGTAAATGACTTGTCAATGACTTGTCAATCTTTTCGTGCACTGATCTATACATCTTGAAACTCTTGAAACATTCCTTGCTGTCACAGACTGTATTTCAGTTGTCCGGGCCCATCGATTGCTTTAAGTATTTTGAACCGACACTGTGAACAGCATACTGGAACACTACCAATGCAGATGACGCTGTTTTACGCTCCAGGAATCTGTGCGCATGCGCGTTTCAATATTCGCGAGAAATTCGATGAGCTAGGGTGATTTGGACCTTACTTTCCGAATTACACTCGTATGTTATACTTCGTTAAATATGTTATTATGTGTTATAAATTGCTAAACCTTAAGTTTATTCGCATCTGAAACACAATTTTACTCTGTAACTTGGTACTGTGACACTGGTCGTACAGTATACGGACGAGGGGGCCTGGGCGGCCTGATAACAACAAAAGGGACCGAGAAGGTTCTTGTTGATTTTTGCTGAAACATTGCCCACGTGGGCATGAAAAGATCTCGAAAGGTCACGTGACATCGGCTCCAGTATAAATATGACCATAGACAGCACGAGTAGTGAGACAGTAGTTTTTAGTTTCTGAGTCAGTTGGAGTTGAGTTGTTTAATCGTGTAAGTCGTCGTGAACAGTTAGTGTTTAGTTACGAGAGTGAGTCGGCCAGTCTGGCAGTGAGTACGTATGTGTCGTCGAGTGATTGTATCGTAACAGCCAAGAGGGACACAGAAACTGGGGAAGGGCATTGAAACTGAGGATTATCAGAAGAACAATTGTGATAGCAGAAATGACTATAAACTGTCAACGAGTAGAAAATTGTGCACTTGTAGTAAAACTTAGAGGACAAACTGATAGAAAACTAACAGGACTTTGCATTTTGCTGTTTCTTATTTTCCGAACTGGACTACCTTTTTATTTGCTACCTCTTGATTTCTGGTCACTGAACCTTTAACTAATGGATCTTTTGAAACTCTAGCTGCCTTACATACACTGACTCATAATAACAGTTTTTCCTTGGAAACTTTACTATATTCATCCTGCATTAAGCTGATGTGATTTTTCATTCTATTTCTATAGTTCCTATTTCGGCTATAATAACATCGGACTTGAATTAGAAGTGGGATAACCAAGGTTGTAAATGATTTTCTGTCTTATAGCCTGTTTTGCAAGGGGGGAAAATAACAAAAAGAAAAGAAAAGCTTCAACCTGTCATGCATTCGGCTCATTTATGAATATTTTACAAATGAGCAAACTGCCCTTCAAGCCAACTAAACGACATTCTCCCCCCCTCCCTCTCTTTGAAAATGTGTGTCCACTTGCTAACACTAATCTAAGGTGTAGCACAACACTTACGTGGTCTTTTTTCCGACCCAATGATGTATACTAGTGACGTAATATTTCCTAGGTTGTTAATTAAAAATCGGCGCTAAAAGCAATATTAGCATAAGAATATTCACCTTATTATGGGCTCATTTTTCTTTCAATGCATAAATTATTTTTGAAGTAAAAACGAGACCGGGTTTAACAAGTGGTAAATCAATTGGCTGTTAAAAATCGCCGCATGACCTTCACATTTACGTCGACCTGATACAGCATCTGCATTCATCTGCTTCATGGTTTGGTGTCCGGCCTGCTCGAACCGCTTGTCAAATCCTTAATTACCTTCATGCAATCATGATGCCTAGCCACAATCAAACTTGAACTTTCTCTGTCCTTTTAGCCTGTGGGCTCGCTCATTTACATGAGGGTGTTAATAGCACTACATAAATTGCGATACACAACCTGTAAAGTTTCTCTTGAACTTTGATCTTGACTACTCTAACAACTGTGCTCGTTATTTTAACTTCGATACTTAGAGCCTGCTTTTCTCATCAGAGATCTGAACTTCCCTCACACCATTGATAGTGCCCTGCTTTAAAGTTTTGTTTCTTTTGATGAAGAATGTCTACCTCACCTTTGAAAAGACTCTTGGCAACTGCCTGTCCGACTAGCAGAGGTCCTGGCGGACGATAAACAAGCGTAAAATAGTTTTGAAGCTTTCAGCAGTGGTAAACTTGAACGTGAGGATTTAAAACTTTAGATATCGAAATTTATTCTTTTTAGACCTTTTTATAACATTGTTCTAATTCTGACTTCTGCCTGTTTGTGTTGTATATTTATGAACGTTTGGTTTTTTACTACTACTTATATGCTATACGAAATTTATCTGTGGCTTTAGCTATCATCTGTTTTATAAGGGTGCTGATGACCAAATAACTGAGCGCCCTCAGTCCTACATCAACACCGTATATATGTTGTATATTTGTGTGTGCACAATACAAAGATTACTGTAACATTTAGCACATGCAAATCGGAAGCAATTACAACATAACCAAGGAGTAAGACAAGGATCCAGCCTTTCACCTACTCTATTTAAACCAGATGGTTTTATAAAAATATGTAAAAAAGATATGCATCGAAGCATACAATTGAACAGGATATATTTTAATATATTTTAATACTACAAAATAGTGAATTTATAAATTACAACAGTAAATACAACATAACATTTTTTTAAAATAATAGCCCGGAGTAAATCAATAATTTGGGCTATGATATAGATTTTGATGTTAACAGAGATATAGAAAATATATAAATATATTTAAACACATATATGGGACCATAGCAAGAACTCTACAAAACAAAAGAAAACAAGAAAAGAAACAAAATTAAAGTTCTATAAGACTATGACGATTCCTATATTCATGAAACGCAGCGAAACTTGGATAATGAAAAAAAAGGACAAATGGAAAATCTAGACCGCGGAAATGCAATTTTTACGAAGTGATCAGAGAAAAACCGAATATTTATAAGTTAAGTGACAAATTTGAAGAAAATAAACACAAATCGAAAGAGTACATGAAACGCGTGAGTGAGGAAAGTCTACCTTTTTAATCAAGATATACAAACCAGTAGGGAAACGAGACATTGGACGCCCCATAAAAAATGAGAATAAAGGAAAGGTGCGAAAACGGAACAAGTGGAAACGCCTAATCCTTGAAGTGTAAAAGGTAAAGAAGGAGCCCAGTAGACCACGGCCCGCAAGACCGGATTACATTTTATGTAGTATTTTCTTACATTTTTACACATTAAAATAACTACTCCATACGATAGAGTTTGTAAACAATTCTGTTCAAATTTACATTAAAAAAATCAGAGAGAATGAACTTAAAAACTGGTATATAGTTTTCCGTACAGTTTTATATTGCTCAAGATATGATATAAATAATATGAATACTGTACTTAAATTGTAACACAAATTATATTTAAGATTTAAACAGGCTTTCTGAAACAATTAGAAGGGCTAAAAGTTGTATTTGGCAGTATTATATTTTACTGTTTAAATAACGTGGTAGCATTTTCATTTTTTAAATTATGAGATCTGCATCGTGTGCAACACGTGATTACTTACAATAATAAAAGCAATTTTAAGGTCGGAAACATTTGGATAAAATTTGCAGGACTTATAAATGTATATGTAGGTATCGTAATAACTAACTACTACAATACAAAATTTGGCTATTGTGTATTGAAACACCTTGAAAATGCTTATCCTTAACTTTGTAAGTGAGATCACGAAATTATAATGCCTATTGTTTGCACAGCAGGCTATTTAATACTTTTCTACTGCTATTTAAAATCTAGTGCCTCTCGTAATACAGAGGTAATTCAAACTCTTTCTTACCCAAGATTCACCTCCTCTGAAGGAATAAGCACGGTTTGGTCATGGTAAACCAATGTAGTTCCAAGAAGACCACTTACCTGCAAAAATAAAACACATAATTATTAAAGAATTTGGTAGCTCACAAAATATTCAGTTCAAACTGTTTATCTGCAACTTTATTACAACAGCCTTTATCACAGCGTGTTACAAATTATGTGGTCGACAAAAATATTTGGATAATCTGTTATATTTGCGAGAAAGAGGAGTTGGAGGAACAATAGCGGAAGAATACAGGAGAAATTTGGCTATGCGTACGGGTAACCATTGAAATGTAGGCTGGAGGGCATGTTCGGTGCTACTGGTAAGCAGGACTTTAAACTTAGTACATTTTTAAATATTTGTGAAATGTTAAAAAAAAACTCCGGAAAAACAAACCAGGAAGAAAACACAAACTAAACTTTTTAATGTTGTCTATGGTAGTGAAACACGGACTGTGGACAAAACGAGCTTAAAAAGAATTGAATCATCAGAGATGAGATATTTAACATCAGTGAAGGGAAGTAATCTAGAAAACAGAACTTCAGATGGAAATATTAAAGAAGGCCTAAATATTAAATGTGTTTCTAATAAATTAACGTGTTAGGGAGAGTTCTGGTTAAATCATTTGGAACGAATGTCAGAAATTAGAATTCCTAAAATAACAATGAAATATCGACCAATAGGAATTTGAGGAGTAGGTAGACCGAGGAAGAGATGGAAAGATGGTGTGAGATCGGAACAGACATAAGGTATAATCTATAAGAGAAAGAAGAACAAGAAGATAGTATAGGACATATCAGTGAAGCATTGTTAATTATTTATCTCTTGCTGGCGTGGAAAGCTATATTCGTCAACCACAGCTCAAAACTTCTACTATAGGATCGTTGCATACTTAGCAATTCCTGCTTTCTAGATATTTTCGGAGATTAATAAATAAACCAACGCAGTTGAAATAAGGCATAGGTACTAGGTACTAAGCATACTTTGCGTTGAAGTGCTAGCAATTTCTTGCCAGATCTGCTCTTCAGTAAAAAGGGCTCATGGCAGGTATATGCCGGTGGCCCGCATCTTAGGCTATGTAAAATATAATGGATTTCATTAATCACCCTTTCATCCCATAGAAGACCTCTCAGCAGTCGCCTGGAGATTAAAAACCCAAAGAAAAGAAGAAGGAGCAGTAACAGACAAATATACTGTCTTGCGGAAAGATATACACAAAAGGTAGCAGTCAAAAGACATTTATGTGGATTAAAAATTGTTCAGCATCTTTCAGAAACAAAAAGTGTGCGTTAGATGGCATTAAAAGAAGAAGGGAGGAGAGTTTTAAAGAATTAGAAGCTTCAAAAACTTCGATAACTCTCGTCCTTCATCGTTGTGAGGTAGGAGCATTACATTCCGTCATGTCAAGAGGAAACTTCTGATGGATATCCTACAAGAGCTCACGTCATTACCTCCCAAGTACTCTAAGGTAAATTACACCCATTATCCCTACAAGAAACAAACAACAGTCTCAATATAAAATTTGGTTATCCCAGCTTGCTCAAAAAGTAATTTCTAACGAAGTTGTGCTGCAACGGTAAAAAGTAACTAAAAGACACATTTTAACAGTCCATTTCCTTGTTCTACATTAAAGTGGCAAATTGATGTTGGCTAACTCTGTAATCATTGCAAAAGATCTGTTGAGCTGATAGAATTTATAAATGATGACAAATGCAAATCGAAGAGTTATGTTGGTATGTAGAGTAGCTTATATGCTAATCATTTGTGATCATGGTTAAAGATATTTATCGACAAACGTGAAAGCCTACTTTATTTTATGAGTACGGTGAGATAATTTAACAATGGTTAAGACATTGCAGATGGTTTATGTATTGCTTCTGAGCATTATTTCTGACTTCATTGTTGATACTGAATATGACCACAGTTGACAGTGCTTTGCTCCTAGCTAACGGAAATTGTCTCGTCATAATCTTACACGGAAAGTAACAAATCTGTGGACGAAATCCTGCCTAGAGTTGAACTGATTCTACCACTCCAGCTTTTACCTACATCCGCATTGCGTGGAAGAACAATTAGATTGAATGCCGGGACTTACAGCACCTAAGTCACCATTGGGACATGTTATCCCAAAATGAAGTAAGGAACGCTTCGTGGTTTACCAGAACAAATCCAGTATAGCTTCATGTCGAATTAGCATGTTGCCTGTAGCTCAGTTAATTAGAGCAGTGGCACATTGGTTTAAATTCCGGCTATAACATTGGACTTTTCAGATCTACCTTTGCAAAACATCGAAGGGAATGGTAACGTCTGTGTCTGCATTCGGGAGGTGGTAGGTTCGATTCCCGTGGCGACCTTCCTGACCTTGGGTTTTTCCGGTGTTCTTCCAGGTCACTCAGACAAATGCTGGGATGGATATTTACCTTGCATCCGCAGTTTCACTCCCTTCTATTTCATTCTCTCTATGTAGTCTTTCCATTGTAAGAGTCAGCGGATTCGCCTTCGGGCTGCATTGCGGTGTTGCTTACGCTCTAGAAGTACGATGCTCGACTGAGAGGAGACACTGTGGTCGACTGGACGCCCACCAGGGGAACGGATTAATCAGCCGGAACTGACTGGCGGCTCTCTGTGTCGACTTGGAACTCGTCGGACTGAAGAACTGCCTGCACTTATTAGGCACCCACCACTGCATGTAAGGTACATTCATATCATCCTTCCTTCCGGGGTCCGACGCACAATAAGCCTCGGCTGACACCGCAGAATTGTCACCGTGACAGAGAAGAGGAGAATATTTATACTATTGTCTACTTGAAGTAATAACACATATTTATATAATTTGTTACATTTTACTCGAGTTTTAAGTAATTTTGTTTGTGACTTCTTCACTCTTAAACCTATAAACAGGTTTCAAATCCAGATATATTAGTGTAAATATTTGTTTTTGTATTTTATTATTTAGAATCTAAGATTCTAAATAATAATAATATTCTACCTAGTATAACTAATTAAAAAGTTATACAGAGGATTTCTAACATAATAGTTTGTTATATCTTGAAACAAGCACACGGCTACCATGAAACATTTCTATTAGATCCACAGTGCACCAAACTCTTTTGCATTATGCACACGCAATATTTAGGCATTCATTATTTTCAAAATAATGCAATTTCCGGTTTTTTGGCACCTCCTCAAGAACAAATTGCTACATAATTAACAAATTATTTGTGCTGACAATTTAAAACAGCCGAGGTTATTGTAATTATTTTTTTCGTCCATAATTGGCGAGATATATGCAAATGTATATCTACAAAAGATATAGTATTCTCGACAAGTGTAGCTTCCGCTTGTTATGGTAAACTAATTACGCTAAAAAAATATGTTCATTTTTATACATCTCATTTGCATCCATTCATTATGATTCATAAGGAGCCGAAATTAATGACAGACTTCACCCAACATGGTAGTAGATACTGCTCATGAATATGGTTGTATTGGTAAAAAACGGAATGAAGAACATTTATTTAAATAAATGTTAACATTAATTTTAATATAGGTTATAACAAAAGAAAAAGTTAAGGAGCAGAATAATTAAATTAAAAGTATTAACTGGATAAGTAGTTTTTCACCTACTTTTTCTGGTAGCTTAAAATCTTATGAAATTGCTGTAGAATGACACGTCTCATTGATGGTCGTTTGGAAAAGTTGTGTTTATTGTTGCTGTTAAGGATATGTATGACTGAAATTTCATGAAAATCAAGAAAAAACACCTTTTTAAATTTTAGTTCTATAAAATAATTTAGACATTGACGAATACGAAAAATGCATAATTTACCTCCTGACGCCATTTTTAAATGCCCTACTCCATATTTAAAGGTTGCGTGGATTTTAAACTCTCTGAAGATTACGCCCACTTTTGCCTGCATCCACATTCTTTGGCTGTTTTCTGTTCTCGAAGGCCAAATTTTGGAATTATGCCTTGAATGTTGACTGCAGAATCGTCTCATAGAGCTGCAGGTTGACTTTGGCAGTGAAATTTCTCATACTTTCAATGCAAGACAAAGTAGTATCTATGCACATCAAAGAAAAATCTGTTCTTTGAGTTTGAGTATACCACATACCATGTGATACATCTAAAACTATATCAAACTGTTATTCTAATGCAGTGATTTTGAATAATCATTATATAATACACTTTTAAAATAACATAAATATTCAACTTAGATGATGCGGTATGAAATGGCGTTTGTTTATGTTTTACCACGAGGTGCACAGTGAATATTTCAAGTTGGTGATTTTTTGGTGTCTTGAGTGTGTTGTAAGCTTTATTTGTAGTCAACATTCTGCCTAGATATGTTGAAATCACCAAGAAGTTGTTATAGGCAACAACAGAGGAGAGGAAAAGGAAATCTAAGGGTCCAACCTACCAGGCTGGTGGATTTTAATGTGGGATATGCCTTGAAATCTTTTATCGCTGTTTTCTCACTATTGATATTTTCAGCATTTTTGTTCCTGTAAAATGTATTTTTGTATTTCACTAATGAAACTTGCTATACATGTTCACAGAGACACAAGGAATACAAATAGCCTTAGGTTTTGTTGTGAGATGTATCTAAGTATATATTTTTAATTTTCAAATCCAAAAATTACAATTTTTTGGCCAAAAAAAACATGTTTTTAAATTTAAGAATTTTTTGTGCCTAAACTAATGGATGCACAGAGAAACCTAGGGCAATTTTTAAAAGTAGATGTATTGTGAACCCAGGGTTAAAATATTAGATCAAAATTTAAATTTTTTTGTCGCAAGGAACTTTTTTAGTAGCGTAACAAAAAATAGTGAAATTTAATCATAATTTCTAAACTATTAAAGCAAAACAGGTGATATTTAAACTGTAACATGTTTGCATTACATTATATGTATGGTATAAATTTGAACCAACTAGCATTATTAGTTCAGAATTTCAAAGTTTCAGTCATATATATCCGAAAAGTTGTGTTTATTGTTGCTGTTAAGGTTAGAATGTTCTAATTCAATTCTTTTGGCCGTAGACCGGGCTATAGATATTCGACTTTCGTTACCGATGTTCCAGCACTAAACCGTTGTGATCAATGCTACAGAAAGTGTTAAAATTTCTCTGCTACAGGTGAACCTCTGATATTGACAATTACTCCAAGATAATAGTATCTTAATCCGTTTCAGGGATAAGGCCTACTGCCCGACCGCTGCGTACCCCACCTATGAGCGGAGTGCAGCACTGGAGGGTGGGGCGTGGTTGGCGCCCCGGTCCCTCCCGGCTGGTATATGCAGTCTGCAACCATAGGTCACTATTTCTCAATCAAATAGCTCCTCAATTTCTCCTCACGGAGCTAATGAAGCTCAGTGCTTCCCGGGCCAGGTCTTCCACGCCGGTAACGGGAATCGAACCCCCCGCCTCTTCCCATGGGATGGTACAAATCCGAGTCAATTTCGGAGTCCCGCGTGCAACTTAGGAGTACGAAACTCAAGTGGTGGGAGAGGAACCGGGCTGAGCCAGCCTCCGCCGGGGTACTTCAAATTAGGAAACTGCAGGGACCCTGTTCTCTGCTCTGTC
Organism: Tenodera sinensis; assembly: GCA_030765045.1. Taxonomy (NCBI): domain Eukaryota; kingdom Metazoa; phylum Arthropoda; class Insecta; order Mantodea; family Mantidae; genus Tenodera; species Tenodera sinensis. The sequence continues at coordinate 41,697,611 of CM060969.1, forward strand.
GTGGCAACGTTCCGGCCGCCTTTCGGATCCATTCACCTCATCCATCCTCCCTGCCCCGTCAGGACAACAGATAGCCTTTCGGTCAAGATACTCATCCCCCTGCCGCAAGTTGTCATAAGAGTCCGGGATTAGTTGCTTAAAAAATGTGATGAATAAAACCAAGCACAACAATGAATCAAAAGAGCGAAAATCGCGTTTGAAGGTTAACACTAAAGATGCTGTGATAACTGCTAGTTATGTCTTCTGCTTGACATCTTCCATAAAAGGACCACTCTTATTACTTTTATCTTTCTTTCGTTTTTTTCTTTCTTACAAGGAATGCCCCCGTTGTTCAGACTGATCTACTTCTGATATTCCCAAGCTTGTTAAGTTTTTCGTGCTAGCATTTGTTTTTCTTTGTGTTGCGTTGTATTCGTGTTTTGAAGTGCCTTCATGTAGTGCCCGCTATTGCGATATGAATTCTTTCATGTCTCTCAATACAGATCAACTCTCCAGACAACTCATGTAGTTGTTGTAGCTTTATGACTGTAACAAGTTCTGGCAAGCTGCAAATACCATTTTCTTCTGCTGTTTCTCTACTACTCCTTGTCTTCCTTTGAGATCTCTGTTCCACTTATGTTTTTCAGTTGATTCACTCAGAAGCTCCTTTTTGAAGATTATTTACGATCTGCACATATGAATACGATTTTATTTTCTCTGCCATTTGTTAGGTAGATAGGATATTGCATACCAAACAAAAATTTAATATGGAGATTTCACCAACATTTTCAAGAAAGTCCCTTCCATTCCAAACTATCTTTACATAGAACAATTTCTATTATGCATTTTCCCAAAATTGGCTCCAACAATATTGACTGAAATACTTTATATCTATTTGTGATATTTGTATGATCAATAAACTGTGTTTTGAATTTTCTGCGAAAAGCCTGCGAAGTCCTCTCAGACGCAATGGACTTTATTATATTAATTCTGAATGCCTGAAAAACTATGAAAGATGGTAAAAACAAAAATATGTAGCTAATAATTGGTCTTCACAGAGTAGGTGTTTTTTTTTTTAAATATTCTTTTTGCAATACTTGAGAGGTAAGTTAATCATGATTGTTAACACATATTCCCTAGTATGAGCTAAATTTAGAATTAATTTATCAATTCCCATGAGAAAAAGGCTAAAAGTGGTCATTAATACTTACAGTACCAGTAGGAAATGAAATAACACCCAAAACAAAACGGTGGATAGATGTAGCTTTTCATTTGTTCACATGAGAATTTATTTTTTCTTAATGTGCAATGAAATATGGAAAAACAATTTTGATTTAGTTGCTTTTTAGTTTTTTCCAAATAATGCAAAAAGTAATTGTTTAATCACGAACTGTAAGTTACGTATCTGATCTCGAATGTCAGTAACCAATGAACTATTCTGACCAACATGTGTGTGTATGTATGTGTGTTTGTATATGTCTTTGTGTGTGTGTGTGTATGATACAAGAAATTCGTGATAGAGAGGAAAACAACATTTGCTTACCGATATGGGGCAACAAAGAGACAAGAATCTTGGTTAGAGAGACCGACCCGATCGGAAAGCCCAAATGAGAGTCCCATAGGCTACTCGAGTCATCTCATTTAGCAATTATATGCTAAGATTTTCTGTTATTTTAATAGTGAAAAGTGGCTATTAAATCTGCTGCAGGAAAAGAAATGAGTTTTATTTATTCTAACAAGAACGGCTGCCCAAAATAAACCTGGAATAATAAATGCTTTTATTTAAATATGTTAAACTGAATTACTATGATGTGTTTCGGAGTAGCAAAAGTAGTTCTTCCTTTGATTCACTTTCTCTCTAGTAGAAACCTATCTTCAAGTTACTATAAGTTTATCTTCAACTTTCAACTTTTTCACATTGCACCACAAAGTCTGTGATTTCTTTTCTTACCTCCTATACTTTCTTTGTTTAGCAAAGTTTCTTCAAATATTTTTTCCCTTTCCCGCTTTTTTTTATCTTTTAACTTTTGTCAACTGTCCAGAGAGTGCTGCATGGAACAGGCGGGTACAAGGGCGATAGTACCAAGAGGATAGGGGAGAAAAAAAGTACACAAAGAAAAGGACAAGACTGGAGACAGCAGTGAAGGGGAAGTAACAAGAAGAGGGAAAGGCCGAATGGGGGAGTTATCGAGAAGCTAAACGGGAACTAGTTCGATGAGGACACATACAGAGAGCAGATGGAGAAACAGGGAACTCTTGAAGCCTACTTTCTACTGCACTCGAAATATGTGTTCTGCAAACTTGCAAGTGATCCTACGGGCCATTGGAGTTGCTTTTTTTAGTTAAAAATAACATTTTCGATTTTTTAATTACCCATATAATCTCAATATTCTATACACATCTGTAAATCATTTTTAAACGCCCAGTGACATGTTTAAATCACTCGTGTGCTCATTTTTAATCACCCTGAACCGTTTCAGCAATGGTTTTGCATTGTTTGCATATGAAATGTATTCCTCAAATTTCAGTTTTCTTTTACTTATATGCAAGTGTGCTATCTAAAAATTTAAGCATGCATTTAATAATTCCTTTTATCATTGACTCAAAAACAGGTCTATACTGAACAAGGAAAAGTTTAACCCCAACTACAATTTATTTCTCTACCAATAACATGAACTGCGATCAAAGTTACATTAATTGTCACTGTACTTAAGTATAGTTGAAGATGGCACTGCCATACTTGCCTGATAAATAGGACTAGACAAATAGAGTTTAGACCATTTTTTCGCCAGTTAAAAATATTTAAGTGTGACGTTCTACGGAATCATTTAAACTACAGCCTTGAGTATTTGCAGAACAATTTATTTAACTCACCAGTGTCCATCTTCAAGTAAATTGTTCTAAAGTTACAAAAATAAAAAAGCCGCGTCCCATTGTACCCATATTCCCTACACTCAGAATATCTTTACTTTCTGTAAATCGCTCGTGAAAGATAATATTCTTCAAGCAAATTATCTCAATTAAATTTAAATAATAAGAAAAGAATAAGTTAAGGCAACTAAAACCTGCAATCCACTTGCCAAAGATGCGGCACGAAGTTTTTTAAGAAAATCCCCAGCGTCGAACTATCCTTTACAGGAAGTTTTTCCTATAAATTTTGGATTTTTTTCTAAAATGGTTATACGAGAATGATTTTGATTAAAATAGAATATAGAATTAGGATTGAAAACTTCAATGCCACAGCCGAGATTTGAACCACGGATCTTCCGCTCTACGCGCCCTTGGGATATGGCTCTCAGAATTGAGATTCCCTTGTGGTCTACCGGGAAAATACGTATCATTTGGGGAACTTAATATCATATTGGCATATTAGCTTCTCCTATAAACCGCCATTAAATTTTGTGTATGCTCTATAGAGAGAACAACTTACTGGAATACCCAAAAAGTAACTGTGACATCCCCCCCCCACCCCATTATGTGTGGTCTGGTTATATTTGGTGATATCCCGTATGTTAGGTGGCATCAGTACCGCCAACTGTTCGTAAAATATAACCATGGTAAAGCAACGGTCAGAGTTGGTGTTATTGCATCCGTTATGTTGCCACAGAAGCCCTTGCTTTTGAGCCCGTTGCAGAGAAGCCAAGCGATAGATTTTAAAACCAAATTCGGTTTAGGCACCATGTTAATTAATAAAGTAGTCTGTGGTCACCATTGTATTGCTCGTGCCTGCGTGATCTTGTCTTCAACTGTTTCACAGCAGTATTACAGTTATTATTAGTGCGGTTATTTTTGTGTTCGCAGCACTGCAGCGCATTAAATATATATTAAGAGATTTAGCGGTTTAGTTATAATAAAATATTACATAAGGAGCTCCTATCCTTGGTCAAAATTATTGTAACTGACGCACGTTATAATTTCAACCCTTTATCCGGGTTTCTCTAAAGGAAAATCAGTATCAGAATTATTCTAGCAGAACAGAAAGTAGAGCATCCGTTCTCCATATATAGAAAGTGAAATTCCAAAGAGCACAACTATCTTTTAAGGCACTAGCAAGGAGATGTGAGCGAGAGATAAGTTTGATCTAACCTGACGAAATGATAAAGTACCTTCAGCAAAGTGAAAAAGTGGACATAGTGTGGAGGAAAGTTCCAAATAGCATCGTTGATCATGTTGCATGACTGAAATATTATCATAATTTTTATTATCTTGACGTTGATTGGGAAGGATGTTTTAAATTTATATCCTAGCTTGTGACAGAGAATGGATTTCTAGTCCAGCTTATTTTTCAAGAGAAAGTTGATTTTAAAATGAATTTCACTCTAGTATTGTTAACTCCATAATACAGAGTGCTGCCATTCGGCAATAATGATGTTTAGTCAAAGTTTTAGAATATTACAACATTTTTTTGTCATTTTCGTATTATAATGACATTCAAAAATAATATAAAGGTATTGATAGCTACTTATATAAAAATGTAGCCATTTATTTCAATATCATTGAATAATATGTCGACGAATCACTATCTGAGAAGAAAGTCTTTTCTCGATAACACGAAGGAAGTGCTGCAAGAAAATTTTGGCAACAATAGGTAATTGCAGGCAGATCTCCACGAGTGTGTGCGTAATACGCCCAAACAATGATTTTGTGACGCAAAAATGAAGTTCCCAGGAAGATGACATCAGTGTATTGACGTTGGTGGAGAGAATGTTCAGAAATCCCATGTACATCAAATCATTTTTATTGAGAACTAACACTAACACTAACTATCACTGTAAGTCATCTCCGAACTAATTCTGTTTTGAGGTGCAGCGAAATTTCTGTGTTGGCTACCCTGTGTCAGACAGGTGACTATCACATTACGAAATATCACCTGTTTTATCTAAATACTTGACATTGCTTTTTTATGAGTGAGTTTGCAACTTTTGCATGTGATAGTGCTTCTCTCGTGTGAAGAAGGTTTTTATATCTATCCTTGAAATTGTACCCTATGCATTTTATAGTGTTGAGATAACAATATCGTATTTATAAAACTGAACCGTGATTTTATGCGTATAATAATGTAGTATAGGTTAGGTTGCTTGTAGAGCTGGTCTTGATTTGCTATAGGTACAACATGCATAGCATAAAAAACAACAAAAATCAGAGTAAAAGACCAATCAAGAGAAGTTTATTGGGAAAGCAAAATCCAGCTAAGACATGGAAACGGAAAGCTTCAACAGATACTATACCCAAAGCTTAATCTCCATTCCAATTTGACAAAATATTTTACCACACCTTTAACGTCGAATTTCTCAGCTTCCATATTTTCTACATTTTTCTAGCTTCAAAGTGTTCCATACAAGTAGTTTTCTATCAATCTGCATGAAATTTAAAAGATTTAAAATTAATTGTAACTTAAATGATCTTATTTATATTTGTTGTACTATTTGGACAAAAAATATGTTTAGTTCTTATTTTAAAAATAAAGAAAATAGATATCGTTAGATATTATTATTTTTCCCTCAATATGGTGAAGACAAGAAATTCACATGTATATAAGTCAGTAACAGATTAAGTAGTACATAAGCTTGCATTATACTTTAAAATAGCAACGTAAAACGTTTTAACAAATTAACTTGCAATTAAGATATAAAAAATTAATTCCGCAGGAAGTATTAGAGACAAAAATCTGAAGCTTGGTGCTTTTCTGTTATTGGTCATAAACAATAGATTACACAAATTTGAAGGAAATGCACTTTAGACTCTCCATAAGTGCCTAAAGTGGAAAAGTAATATATTTTCTTAAAGTTATGATTCATGTTTTACTGAAATTACTTTTTTATTTTTGTGCAATTTTTGGTGATAGATTTATCTTAACTATAACTTGTTGACTCACTTGTTTATGAGTATTTGTTTCTATTGTAAACGTAATGTGACAAAGCGTCTATTCTATTCAACAGAACAAAGACTACGTTTTCAGTGTTGTTTCTTCATATGTCTAAAGGCACTGGATTTCATCCTTTCTCTTTCGTTTGCTTTTATCTCTGTTTTAGGTTCCAGAGCCGAAAAGCAAGGCGTGAACACCTGGCTGCTATATCTCATTGCGTTCAGGATATTCAGCTCCGACGGCTGCTCCGACGTTGGACTATCAGCTGCTAATAATCACCACGAGGCAGTCATCCAAGAAGTGTGTTAAGGTACTGCGTTGTCATGTGGTCTAAAGCAGAAACAATAGCATTCATTTCGATTACTCCCCTAGGCTTTGAAACAAATTTATAAAGCATCTTCAACGTCGTACTGTTTTGTCGGTCAACTAATAAAAGGCTGAAGAAATGATTCTGAATTTGGCTTTCATCAGTCAAGAAGTCTTGAGCTAAACTAGAAACAATAGTCTAGAGCAAAAATAATAACATCGATTTCGACCTCCCAGGCTTAAAACAAAATCTGCCACGCCATATGACTTTGCTGATCAACAGACAAACACCGAAAGAAAAGGCGCCTGATTCTGGCTTTCATCTGTTTTCATCTGAAGCGATTGATCGATTGATTCATATACTAAAGAATCATTTCAGAACTAAATGCTGTAATTTGTAGCAAGTAAAATTGTTAAACTAAAATAAGCTAACAGCATTGGCAGACACAACATTTAATGGCGATTGACAGCTGAGCATTACTCTTCTTTTCTGTTCAGATAAATTTTGTGGGCACAAATGCCATTTAGGTTAATCACCCGCTTCACCGTGTGTTTATGCAACATCCCAATGGCAAGCCTCTGATTGGATTTTGTCTTGAGCCACCCGCCATTAAATTTTGTGCCAGTCATAATAGATCAAAGAAGTGCTATGTCGTCAATCGATGAAATGACAGGGTTTCTGGGATTTAACAACTTTATCCTCTAATTTCTACATTCCTGGTCAACTATTGAGAGAAACTGAGAATTCAATATTCAATATATGATATTTAGTTGTAACTTTAGGCCAAAATATTTGTGTACATCAAACTTATTTTGTCTTCAAGGTACTTTTAAACAGTTATGAAAGTTATCAATTTTTTATTTACATTTATTTGCGTAATTTTGATACCCCATAGGAATATGATATGCACAGGAATAATCATGCATTAGTCCTATCCATAAATCTCTACCCCCGAAGTAGATAAATTGGTTTCTGTGAAATTAATCCTTGTTCCACACAATAACCGTGTGTAGACAAGGTTGGGAAGGGTAGAATGAGAATGAAAAATTCAATGCCGGGATTTGAAAACGGATTTTCCGTCCGGGTGCTCTAACCACTGAGCAACCGTGACCGACGTGCCGACACATTAAATTCCCCAACTCACTCGCATTGTTCCCAGTACTTATTACTTTCTCTACTGGTAAGTAGATGAAGTATTGTATTCCACACAAAAATTCGATGTCGAGATTTCACCGGAAATATATGTTTTGAGGTTCCCTGAATCCTTAGAAAAAATTCCGTGTGTGTGTGTGTGTGTATGTGTGTCTGTGTATCAGTCTCAGGACAGCATAACTCAAAAACGAAAAGTCGGTTAAAAACAAAAGTTGGTGTTTCAGTTTAATTTCTTTCAAGGATGCGACACGAAGATTTTGAATAAAATAGCCCCACCCTCAACTACCCTTTACATGGAAAATGTTTCAAAAATTCTGATTTTCTTGAAAATGGCTCTAAGGATTTTAATTACAATGCCATGTCTAAAATATTTATATGACAAATGAAATGTATATTTCGAATTTTCTGACTATAGCCTATTCAGTTCTGTTTAATCTGGATGACTTTTGAATAACTCGTAAACCGTAAAAGATAGACAAAATCTTACTGCACAAAAAATGTAGATCTCACTAAAACAAACAATTTATGTCTGAATAAATTTGTTTTGATTATCTCCATTTTGGAAATATTTCTTGTTATTTGTGTCAGTTTCGGAAAACAAAGCTTTCGTGAATGGAACATCGTTGTTCATTTTTTTATGTTAAGCGTGCAAAGAGAACGGGATGTCAAAGCTTTAAAATATTTGACTATCACTCAAAGCCTACATTCTAATATTCCCCTTGCACCTACAAGAAAATAAGCAATAAGATAATTTGTACAAATATTTATGTCAACTTACACAAACAAGATATAGTAATAAGAGTTTGTAAGAATGGTTAGTAAACGAGCATAGAAAGTCATGTAAGTGCAACACATAAGATGTTTTTTTCAGTATCATTCTACCCTTTCGAAATTTATTTCTGTTTTAATAGTTATAACAAGGTTTCGGTTCCAGTTTTGTGACGTAACACACATTAGGTAGGGGCGGTACAGTCGCGTTGCTTAGGTTACTGCAGCGGTATGTCACCCTCCACTTCCCTACTTCCTCTACTGTCAATACACAAAGTGCAAACGAGTGCAGTAAGGTAGCTCTTAACCTAAGTTATTTGCAACTCGGACCGGAGCCTAATTATAACTTTGCTACGAAATGGCGCTGAAGAAACTGCATAACCGTGATCGTCAAGATGAAATGGATTAGTTACTCGATTCAGGCCAAATATCATGAATCAAATGTGCATTTAGCCAACAATAGGGAAAGCTGGCGTAAAAATAACCAAACTGAAATTGTACATTTTAGAAATTTCAACAATGGGTATGCTTAAGAGACTGAAGGAAATATAATACCTGCAAATTAACCCACCGGAAATGCTTCAAATTCAAGAGAAACTGTGGGAGGAAACTTCGTTTATTCGATCCGTGGGTCTACGAAATCCATTCCTCAAAAGAGAAGAGCAGGAGGAGAGGAGAGGAGAAGAGGGGGGGGGGGGGAGATGTGCTGCAGCCTTGCAGGCCATCTCATCAAGAGCCACGTTTGATGAATGTTCCGAACTGACAAGTGCTTTCTCGACGTGTCTTAGCGTTTCTTTATAATGTATGCAGGTTTTGCCTAGCGCGATGTTTTGTATTTTCTCAATATGATAATTGGAAATCTGACTATCATAACAGGCGTGAATGAGGAAGGAATAGTCTGTGTGTATGTGCAACTTATACTGCAAGTCAGAGCCAGTGATGCTATAGGAGGTACATAAAAGTTGGTCCCACTGTTGCAGTAACTGATAATATTCCTCAAGAAAACTAAGTAGGCACACTTACAATGTTAGTTCCTGAAGTCCTTTGTGCTTTAGACAAAATAAAGGTCTCCATCGATTGTGACTAATACGCATATTATACCTCTAATATGTCTGAATGTAGAGTATGTTTTATATTTTCACTACCTTTGTGAAATGGATCACTTGCCTCTCACCAAGTCGGCCCAGGTTCAATTCCAGGGATCCATAGGAGGACCAAGAAGCGATTGAACTGTTGTTTTTCTGGTTCTCTGGCTTCCCTCGCCGTTTAGTCTACCAACGGCTCCATCACCACCTTTCCTTTCATACATTGCACGGACATTTCACATCAGCCACTTAGTCAGCGTTATCCGGAATGTTCTCTCGGATCCTCGTCAGAGATTTAACGCCAGGCGCCCAATTGTAAGTTCTGAATGGTGTACGAGGTGTAAGGATGGTAAATTGGAAAAGAAGAAATTTTGGTTATGCTCACCTATAGTAACTACAGGTTGTATTTTATCCAAAAATTGTTGTTTCTAATACCCGACAGGTTGACAATGACGTCATTAGTCTTCTTACACTCCAATATTTTTCATAATTAAGAAAGTACTCCTATATATCTTAGCGCTCCTTGAATCCAAGGAAAAAAACTTTAGAAAACGGTCTATGTATGTGTTTGTGTGTCTGTGTTGAACAGCATAGCTCAAAAACAAAAAACTCTGTTAAGCACCAAACGTTGTAGGTAGATATATAAGCTTAGCTTCTTCCAAAGATGAGACAGGCAATATTCAAGAAAATTCTCTACCCCAAATTACTTTTTAAATGGAAGAATTTTCGTAATTTTACATCTCAAAAGTCTGTCCCTATTTTGATTAATTTTCCATATATTTACAACATTTACATGAAACAAAATATATGCGTTGTATTTTCTGGGAATAATTTTCAAAGCCCTCTTTTTTCGAATGAACTTGTTAAACCATAGGAGGTAGAAAACACGTACAAAAACTATGTAATTCTCTAAAATTAAATTATTTTGTTGGTTTACGACAATGTAAGGATGATATCAGCGCCACCGGTGTGCCGGAATTTCGTCCCGTAGTTGTTTTACATGCCAATAAATCTACTAATATGGGGCTGTCATTTTTAAGTATACTTAGAAACCATTGGTCTGGGTTGGGTTTGAATCTACGACTTGGGGATCAGTAGGCCAGAATCTAACCTACTGAGCCACCCAGGTGGGCATGCAATTCTTTTAAACACATTGTTCTAAAATAACCTTTTTTCTGTGGTATCTGCTATTTTTGAGCTATATGTTGTTATTGGCTTGAAGTTTTGAGTACTTTTGTCAATTTTTAAAGTGGTCTTCCCAGCCAGCTGTTTCTTGCGTTGACATGGAAACTTGGAACTTACGACACTCGACTATCGATTCTGTTTTCTGCATCCGGCTATGAAATGTGTAATTTAACTATTTCTGTCTATTTCAAAACATGAAGTAGATAGAAAAAAAGAAGCTTTTGTAAGAATAGTCTGTGAAGTATTACGATAAATGGTTGTGGGTAATTGTGATATGAATGTACAATGTACAATATTTTTCTTTTGTTGCAGAATATGGTGAAGCAATGGAAAACCCTCTCGGTTGGATGAAATGGCGTGTTGGTCCAAGTCAGAGGAAATGCCGCCCGGTTCCCTTGACAAGGAAAAGGGGCTGGTTTGCCCTTGTTGAAAACCAGAGGGGGGTCATCCCCTCCCCAGCCGACTGCCAGCTGTTGGGATCCAACAACAGACAGACAGGGTCAGACAGTTCAGGTTTGTTAGTCATGGTTGGTGGGAATACTCCGCTTGCTCGGACACCATCTTGGTCTTCTTTATCTTTTCTTTTTCTAATTCTAATTTGCTGTACTGCATAGACGTTAACATTATCTCTGTATCACCAATGTGCTTCGTTTTAAATGCCGTTCCACTTCCCTACAACCGTGGCCTAACACCTTCACGCCGTTAGCTATTTTGTAACAATATTTAAATTAATTGCTTGGAATATAAACAAGGCTGAGAACAGGTCTTTAGTATACAGACACCTGTGTTCTTAACTGTGTTTAATGCTTCTATTTTTGGGTGTTTGTAAATTTGAAAGGAGATTGTGAAAAGTCGTTCTGAGGGCTTCCTTGAATTGTGACGTTTAGCCTGCCATTTAGAATAGAATAAATTTGGAATAGAATTTCAACGGATTATCCTCATCTTTATAGGGGCTAAAGCACAAAGCCTTTGGTCAGTAGCCTGCCGAGTTGCAACCAAATTTGTATCATAACATATCCAGGATGTGTGATCATAGCAATGTCTGGTATGGCGGTGAAAAAAATGGACATTTATGATGAAAGGGATCATATAAACTTTCGCGGGTCAATTTATGCAACACAGCGTTTGATTGGTGAAACAGAAAAACTACAAGAAAACCTTTGATAAGTTTGGTCAACCCGGAATTTGAACCCGTGACTTTGCAAATGGCACGCTACCGCCTGGCATGAAAATTGTGCTTGTCTTGATTTACAGTGTCACACCATTGAAGATTGTATTTTCACAACCTTTACAATGAATTTGGCTGATCTTATATGAACTTTGGAGAATTTAGTTATAATTTCCGTATCCTTTTTGGTTTTACAGTCAAGTTTAAAAACGATTATGCCGTTTTGTATCGTGTTTCACATACTGGATTTCTGAAAATAAACATTTAATTTCCAATTAAAATTCATGGGTAATGGCTAACCGTTTAAATTTGCCACAAGCTGCAAAAGTAGTGGATTCAAAGAGTTAAATACATAAACATATTGTTTTTTCGAGCTATTAAAATGTATTTTTTAAAGTCCCTACACTTTGAAAAACAACGCTTAAACTTTTTTATAAAAATATCTAACTTTTTTTCAGAACCAGAGGCGTACTTAGACAAAAATTTAATATACCAAAATTCAAAAATGTTAGTTGTCCATGGACATATTTTGTTTTTATTTAAAAACTATGTACACTTTGCAGCAAACTCAATGCTTGATTTTCTTTCTAGTGTTTACGGAACGTTAGACATCCAGCATCCACTTCTAGGTTCCAATAGCCTTGGGAATGGAGGTATTTGCAATAGTATATTTCAAAGCGTGAAAAAGCGGCTTTAAAGTTTTACTGCAGATATGCCAGGGCCTTAACCACGTCAATTTAAATTAAAATTATTTTGTTGTTTAATGACACTGTCAATTGTTGCTGGTGTGCCGGAATTTTGTTCCGCAGGAGTTCTTTTATATGCCAGTAAATCTACTGACATGGAGCTGTCGTTTTCAAGCACACTTAAAAACCGTCGGTCTGGTCCGGGTTTGAACATGCGACCTTGAGATCAGTAGGCCAGCGTGTAACTGACTGAGCCACCGGCAGGATTGAATTTTCATGCAGTCATATTATTTGTAGTTAGTAATAAAACTAACCCCGCGGCGCGACAACCCTTTCCGAACCATGGCCGTCCGACCAATGCTTCCCCCACATTTTCTCACCATAAGGAGATGCCACAATCGTCATGACTGGGGTGCAGTACTGGAGGATGGGACGTGGTCAGCGCTCCAGTCCCTCTTGGCCGCTTTTGTGGTCTTCGCAACCGGCGTTGCCCGGATAGGCCCCAGAGGGGCCATATGAAGAACTACTTGATTAAGAAGCAGTGATCCCTGATCTCGAAAACCGGGGAAGGGCCGGGGCGCAGACCATGTCCCATCCTACAGTCTTGCACCCCACTCATGACGCCTGTAGTGGACATGGAGGACGCAGCGGCCGGGCGATAGGCCTTGGTCCAATAAGGGCTGTTGCTGTGAGGTTTAGCCTGATCATACATAGCTGCATTCTCTTAGTTTCGGTGCCAGGTGTCTAAAAATGTATATGAACACAACTACAATCCCTTTGAATGAATATTCCAATACTGCAGCCGATATGATTTGTAGACATTTAGGTTCTCAAAATCTTCCTGATCTTGAGCCCACAGTGATCTCTTTTCATTGCCACCATCAAAATCATTGCAGCAGCTATCCGCCTACAGAGCAGCTTCTATTCATCCACCAAGTCATTTGTTTATTTATTACTATCACCAAAAGAAGCACGCTGCCCGTTGTAATTAAGACTCTACTAAGCAAATGACTACCAGAGCTTGTACCTACACTTTAGGGACAAACATTTCCACGTGAGATACGACACGTGTAATCAGCGCTGAACATTTTACTTTGAGGCTGCCGTATCTGCTTAGCTCCAAATTAATATTAACGGTGTAGATAGATAGGTAATTTATTCAGTTACGCTGTTGTATCTCCTCCCAAACAACCAGCCGGACTACTTCACCTGCTGCCGCTGCAGCAGTGTACCTAAGGACGACGAAGACGACCACTGACTCCCTTGCCTAATTGAAAAACGTTTTGCTGTTTTTGTTTTCTTCATCAATTCTTGTTTGCCTATTTTCCTGTCTTTCTTATCTTTCTCCAGAGCAGGCTTTGATACCGGTACTTAATGACGCATTAACACAGGACTGTGTGGATTTTGTTAGCCTTCTTTAGTGCAGCTCTCTCCACTCTGATTTTGTCCACATGTGCAAACATTCCATTAACTGGTGAAACAACGAAACTGTTTTCGAGTTCTAAAGTTGGCAAATTACTTGCTTTCTTTCACTTACTGTAATTTTAAAAGAAAAATAAAGCCAATTCATGATTACTTTTTAAGTCAGTCAATTTTGCAGTGAACTCTGTTGACCAATACATTCTTATAACCACGTTGTCTCGTTAGTGTAATAAAAGATTTGATTTTTCTAGATATAGCATTAATCCGGCTTGTGGGCCGTGGTATACCCGGCTCCTTGTTCCCAGACGTTTCGTCTGTGACTGCGGCAGACATCTTCAGTGGCGGTGAGGTCGAAGTATCCTGGTGGAGATTTCAACAATTCACAGTCGCTGTTGAAATCTCCAGTCAAATCTTTCTCTCTCGCACATCAGCTTATATGCGCGAGAATGTGTAGCACGGATTTTTCTTGAAATTCGCCCTTTCTTAAAAAGCCCAGTTCGCCTACAGTTTTCTCGAAGTCTGGAATAATATTTGTTCCGACTCACTCTATTGTTACGTATATATTCCCGCAGTAATGTAAGGTGGCTAACACCGAGTTTCCTTTTTAAAGTGCATGACCATCCAGTGATAATAGGTAGCTTGACCTGGGTTCTGTTTCTGACGTGGCTGCCGACACAACGACAACATCCCAGGAATGGAATGTGAGTCAATAATCATCAAAGCTTGCACCATAATTTTCTCCAAACAACAGCCTTTTTGTATATACTTCCACACCTGCATTCATCTTTATCTTAAACCACAAGTCATTCTTTTTGAGTGCAATAAGAAACTTGCAGCAACGTTTACTATATTGAATGTTCTAAACCCATAAACATTTTGGTTGGAATTAATAACTCCAGGTATGAACCGTGAAGTAGTTTTAATAAAAACTACCGAATGGAATTTCGTAACATTATAGAGTAATCAAAATAATCAAAAGTAAGCGCCAACTATGGCTCCTGGCAACAGTTGCCTGAAGATAAATCGCCCTTCTTTTCTTTAAATTTCATTTAATTTCATTTCTAAGCTACTTTTTACTTCTCAGCGGGTCTGTTAAATGAACGCAACGAGCTGTGAAACTGGCTGAAACCATCTGGAACATGGCGGATATGTTCGTTCTCAGAAATAGAAAAAAGCAAGACCACATTAACACTTCTTTTCAAATAACTTGACCGCTTGGCAAAAGGTCATCGCACAAGTAAGCTAGTTGAATTTATTTTATTACAGATACAACGCCTAATAATACTGAATTTTCGAATAGCTTTGTTAAAAGTGATAATGTATGTTTTAACCCAAAAATTGCACTCTTCGTAGCAAAAATCATCTCCATCTTATTTGTTCTCTTACCTGGCCTTGTCTACTCACTCTGGTATAATCGCAGACACAAAATTTAATGGCGGCTGATAGCTGACCATTATAAATTCTTGCAAATTATAAAGTCTTCAACTGCCACTGCCACTGGGTAATAAGTAATAGCTATTACCAAACAAAAGGCAACCCTCATAAACAGGGCGAGAGGCAATACAGCTGTCTTGTGGTTTCTTTACATTTTTAAACCGCAATCCTTGTAAAACCCATACCTTAAAGTAAAGACGTCTTTGACACAGGAGTGGGGCACAGTTTTCATGTTTTGCTATACTATTCCCCTTGCTGTTGTGCAAATAAATTGTGTGGACGCAAATTATATTTATATCACTGGCTTTACAGCGAGGTTTGATAGCGTATGTAACTATACAACACTGCAAGCCTCTGGCTAGATTTTGTGTTGACCTTGGCCGCCATTAAATTTTGTGTCAGCCAAAATTATTCTTACAAACAATTATTCTTCTTCACGTTATTCGAGATAAACATTTGCAGAAATTCTTTTATTATATACTGGTCGCTATTTGATGGCCTTGAAACTGCATTTTCTTTGCACGTCTAAGAGGGAAAAAAATAATGACCCCATTTGAGAAAAGTAAGCCAAACTATAAAAGTGAATATCGGAAATCAACTCCTTACAAAATAATATATTTAGCATAAACTGCTTCTTTAACGAGATCCACATTTTTTGTTGTGTAAGATTTCGTTTATCTCTTACGATTTATCAGTCATGCAACAGGTCATCCAGAATGAATAGAACTTCACAAGCTATTCCCGAAAATTTAAGATATAGATGTCATAAAATATATTTTAAATATACAGCATTCTTATCAAAATCATTAGAGTAATTTCTTACAAAATCAACATTCTGGACAAAAAAAAAAGTCCATGAAAAGGATAGTTTGAATGGAAGTATTTTCTTGAAAATATTCATGTGGCATCCTTGAAATATGCTGAATCTAAATATCAAGTTTGATTATTTAACTTATTTTTATTTTTTTCAGTTATGCTGTTTACAGACAGGCACATACATACTGTAACAAATTACAAAAATAAGCCAAGCTTTTAGTTTTTATCTTCTAAAATTTTACCATAAGTACACAGTTTTGCTCTCGTCGTTAAGACAGTATTTCGGGCTATCACAAAACACAATTTTTACTTCTCACAGCTTTGCTCGGTTCTTTTATTGTCTATCTTCACTTCTTCTGTCTCCCGTGTAGTGACTGCGACGATGTAATCACCCGCGATTCTCCTTGAATCTTGTTATGACGTACCGGGACACACATGCACAGCTGTCTTGCAATCACCGACACACTAACCGATTAGTGTCTGTAACTGTAACTCTAAAATTCACTGCTCTGCTCTTCTCTAGTCTCCTTATATACTGGGGATGACGTCACAAAGACCTTTCTCGAATTCCGCACACACACGCACCAGATATGACGCAGCTAGAAGTCTCACCAAAATTCTCGAAACCCCTTTAGTTTCTGCCGCTTCTATTGTTGACACTCACGTACACACAGCAGTCGCACGAGGCAGCCTGAAGTTGAACGTCTCTGACGGCGTGTCGACACAGCATTTGGTGTGAAGGAGCTTGGCCCCTTACGTCCTTTGTTGTACGCCACATCACAATAGACACATACGAACCTTTTTCTGAAAATGCTCTTTTGGATTTAAAGAACCTCAAAACGTGTATCCGGCACACCGGCGACGCTGATGTGATCCTGGCAATTGACAGCGTCGTTAAACAACAAAATAATTTTAATTTTTCAAAATGTGTAAATCCTTGGTAGCGAATTTTTAGGTGGGATGAAATACTTTTTCTTCGTATTATGTACGTGGTAAACAAATTAATAAAGATAGAACTAATAATTAAAATGAAAAATACAAAGTAAATACTACAAAATACATAAAATCCGAGAGTTGCGTCTAAATAAATTTTGAAATACGGGAATTTCCGGAAATTTGGGATCAGCATTGGCCAAATCTCACGTAAAACTTTTTTGGCCGAATCTCGCATACACCTGAGATACTACGTAGGGATATAAAACATGGTTATACGAAATATGCCACACATTTCTCATGCAAACATTCTAAAGAGCGGCTTCACAAAAGAGGTGAAATCTCGTTTCCTCGCGGACAGTTGAGAATAATTCAAGAGCGGAAATCGTATAATGAAAGTGACGAAGAATTAATTGCATTAATTATCTGATTACAAACGGAAAACGTCAACATAGTGTTTGCCTTGGACATATTTCTTAAAGCTAATATCTTGGAAAGGGCGTCATTAGAACGGCTTCTATGGAGTTTTCACATGCTGGTGCTTGCTACCTGTAATTATGATCTGTAATTCCTCTCGAGGCGTCACTCTATTATATTTCATATGTAAAGTTGCCAACATTGCGGATGTAATTAGTGCTATTGTTCATAATTACTATCAGTGACATGTCGGATATGCAAATATTCCGAAACGCTTCTTGGTTTTCTTGATGGGGTTTTCCAGCACTTCTGCTATTGGTAAGTAGATTCCTCTAATAAATAGAGCATGTATGTGACTTTATAATTTATAATTTACTAGCTAAAACACCCAACGTTGCCCGTGGTTTGGCGATTTTATCCCTACAACTTTGAGACTTAGTTTGAATACTATAAAGAGCAAAAACTAAACAAAATGAATAAATACAACCGGAAAACAACATGCAAAAGTACTGTTGGACAACCTAAATACCATACGAAGTAAAGGAAGTAGAGAAAGTTGTGTGAATGTAAGATGTTCCATTTCAATTTCGATCAAATGAAGTATGTGAATCCTATATGTTTATAAAACAGCGTATAGTGATAGTGGTAGATAAAGTGAAATCAAGACGAAAAGGAGAGAGATAAAAGTTGTAATAGTTGTCACAGAACATAGCTTTTAAAAACATTGGCTCTAGAGCATATTATACTTTTAGAGAGCATTCAAAATTAATTGCACTTAATTTCTAGAGATATTACTTCACCTGTTATTGGACCCTTGAGCTGGGAACCCCATGTTTATCTTTTAAACATATCTATGTACAAGAAACACTACAGAAGTCTGTTTAAGGTCAACATTGTATATTATTACGCTCACAATGAGTGCAATGCAAATGCAGTTACCAACAACAACTGCACCTTAGCACCTCAGAATCAAAAGGAATCCGGTTTTGATTCTTGGTATTCTCCTTTTATTTCTTGTTCTACTCTGTACCAGGTTAGGCACACCGCTGCTCCGGTTGCTCCAGTTAACAAGAGAGATGCATAGAAATCCAGTCTGTATTGCGTTCACAATAATGTTGCTGCACTTCTTTGACACGTTCCTCATTGCACTAGGTCACAGACATATAATTTGTGATTCAGAATATGCAGTGTCCCAAATTGAGGTATACACGATTTGAAACTTTGTTTCTAAGCAACGAAATTACACAGAAATACAACTTTGTATGGATGATCCCGAAGACACTGGAAAAGCATAGCAATACATTAATTATTCTACACGTATTTATAAACAAACATGGCGGTGATATCATTTGATGAATGTAAGCGGTTACTTATGTGTTATTAGAAGGTGGAAAATTAATGGGCATAATTGTGTATACGGGGCTGAGAAGAACCGTAAATCTTTCAAGAGTTATGGTATTGTGGTTTGTATTCCAAAGGAGCAATTGGGTCCCACTTCTTCGAAGAGATTGTTACAGGTAAGACCTACATGCAAATGTTGGAAATCATGATTCCATGTCTTAATGATGTATTTGAGAATCAAAATGAGGTTTACTTCCAACAATATAGGGCTCCACCACATTCCCATATCGTGAGACATTTTCTCGATCGCATATTCAATCAGAGATGAATAGAACGAAGAGGAGGTGCAACAGAGTCCCGTCTCGATCTCCTGATTTAACTGAGTTCTAAATTTGGGGAGCTTAAAGAACGCCAGAAAACCACAGACAGTGCATCAGATTCAACATGACATCCATGATATTACATTAGCAACAGTCTAGAAGGCACGTCACTGTTCGACCTGGTTGGGAGGTGGACATTTTGAACATGTACGGACTTAAGGAAGTTTAACACAACATAACAAAAATTGTATTCTGTCCCATCACATTTCTGCGAAATACTGTTTCAAAGTATGTCTACATCAATTATTCACCTGGAAAAATAAAATAAAAATAAAAAATAAAACTCGTCAGCAGAGGAATTTAACAACTTGTCAGAATGTTGTCATGGTACCTTAGGTAGAGCGACAGCACAGAAAGCTGAAGCTACGTTATTTAATTCCTGGCTATGGCACGGAATTTTTCAATCTGACTCTACTTTTCCAAATTTGACCTAAGTATGCCTTATGTAGGACAATTTTATCACACTTTACTGCACTTAAGACATTTTAGAAGAAACTGGACAATTTACACATTCTGACATAGGTCTGCAATATTTCTTAGGGAGAATCGAAATCTCTGACCAATGGTGTGAGGATGCTGTTTCCTCTACTGAAGATCTTTTACCTATCTCAGGACAGGATATCCTTGACCATGTAACCCCCGGCGTGCTTCACTGATTATCACAATACATCACAAAAATGATTTCCTGGAAGTTTGCCTTTATCCTGTCTATATTCCCTGCTGTGAACTGCTGAACTTCGGTGGTTGGGTTTAAGGCTGGGCACTTACATTAATTCCCAGAAGGTGTTGTGACCCATAACTGAACTAAGAGACTTTCATGAGAACTCTGCTTCCAGTTTTGACCAATAAGCTAAAGGTCAGAGTAACAGGAAATTGAACAAGTAAATAAATCTAATTACTTAGGTTGTAATATATTTTATGGCTTTAGAAATGTTAAAAATATTAAAGTGAACTTGTTGGAAGACCGAGCAAAGAGATTGTTATAAAATTTTAAAAAGTCCTAGCCATAAGTACTATCATTGCTCTATGGTTTCTTGGTATCTAACGAAAAAGCTAACGTTAAGGATAGAGGCAACAGAAATGAGATTATAAAGACCATAAAATGTAACATAAACAAAATTCGCATATCCTGCAGAATTTGAGACCACGAGTACAAAAATTATAGAACAAAATAATATTGACGAATAATATTGCCTATATGTAAATAATATAGGCATCAATTGCATCCCTGGTTTTACCAAGTTTTAACTTAGCGCACCAATATGCCGTTTGGTGATTTTATCTGTCTGCGTTTTAGTTGCCATTTTAAACTTCAGTTTTTAGGCGAGTTTTATATTTTTTATTTTCTGACCTAGGGCCCAAATGACCTAGTTGTCGACGGGCCCCTAAACTCCATTCATCCATCCATCCATCAATTGCATCCCCAAAATGGTAAATAAACCTTCAGGACAACAGGTTATTGGACGCCCCAGAAAGGTTGAAAAAGTTATCAAAATTACTAATTATCATATAGTATAACTAAACATTATAAACATTGTGTTTACTATTGTAAAAGTGAGACCTATTTGTACTGATATATTATTTTGAATCACTTAGTTCTAGATCGACAGCCTTGTTTTCTCATTAAGAATTTATCTAGATCAGGTTTCAAAGCCGAACAACTAAAACTAAATATAGACCTGGATCTGCATGATTACATTGTGAAATACCTACGTTAACTGGCTCTAAGAGATTGTTGAACGGCGTCATTGGAAATTTGTTCCGGTTTATTTTTATTGCCTGTTGGAGAACTGGGTCTCTGTTGTTGAGTGCGTCCTAGATGACAGAGAATTAATTATAATATTGCAAAATGTGATAGTCCGACTGGTATTTTTTCATCCTGAAAATATTAATTAATGTACGGCGTGATAATGGTTATATTAAAGTAAATAATAAGTAATAATTTATTATATGTTTTAAGAAAACATCACGGGGCGCACTCAGCCTCGTTAGTCCAGGGGGGACCAATTGAGGAGCTACTTGATGGAGAAGTAGTGGCCCCAGGTCGTGGAGATCGCATAACTGGCCGGTAGGGATCGGGACACTGCCCACGTACCACCATCCAGTACTGCACTCCACCAATGACGCCTGTAGTGGGCCGAGGTGGGGGACGCAGTGGCTGGGCGGTAAGGCTTAGCTCTTCATAGGCTGTAGTGCCAGGACTTACTTTAAGAAAATACAAAGCATAGTGATAACGATTTTGCCAAATTCATTGATATGTTTTTTGTTAAAAGGGCGCCTAATATTAAAATGAAATATATACATGGCGAAATGAACAACCACAAATTAAACAAAATGACTTTTCATTATTTAAAATAAAAACACCATCTTCCTTCCGTTCTTGATTAAACACGCGTAGTCATTCTAAAAGTCCGTCCAATACTGTTTACTAGTTTCAAATGCACCGTGTAGCCTAATGCTACACGCTGAGTAGGCCAAGTGGCTCTTAGGAGGCAATTAATGACACGCCTGGTCTAAACCGTAACTTATTTCAAGTTACTGCCACTGTAACGAAAGGGACTTCTTAAATGAGTCATGCAGAGATGACCAACCTGATATCCGAAAGATCAATCCCACCAAAAGAATGGCGCTTGGTGAGACAATCCTATGATTCCTATTGAAATTTTCAACCATGCTGCACAAATTCAAAAGCAGTCCTGATGGATTATATAGCCCGACATAATCTGTGCATATTTCTGACATATGTAACTATGCTTTATAGATAATTCTTCGTTCGTCATTATAGGCTTTCTTGGAAAAACTGTACTTTCTACTTACCCTTGCGTGATCAAATATGTTTCTTTCCGGCATCTGTAATTGAAAGGACTTCCTGAAATGGACAAAAGACCGGTTTACTTGAAGGTATATATCACGTTTGTACGATGTCTGTGTCACGTTCTTCGCGCGAGAAACAAACACCGACCGTGAAATGCGAATATACGAGACGAGATGCATTGCGTGTTTATGGATTTTCAGTTTGTTACGGAGTCACTACTGAGAACTCCACTCGACGACGTGAGAAGCTGTGAGGTATGCCGCTCACGTACAGTATATGTGCCCTTTGGGTGCTGCGGTAGGTCAGCTGATCATGTCTTCGAGTAAGCTTTGTGGGTCTTTGGAATATGTACCGCCTTCATTTCCCTGCAACGCTGTTGCCAAACCATCCAATGCTTCATTTAAACCTTTTCTTTCATTTGCTAAAATGTTCCTTAGGAGACAAACCGTTAAGCATCCTTTTCATACTGTTTTCGTGGCATTCGAAAAGGATATTATTGAACAATGCAAACCAATATTAACGAATATCTCAACAATGGCTGATGCAATATATATGCGAAACAAATTTAGTGTTTTTAAAGGTCCTGCTAATTTATTATCCGATTAGTGCAAATCCGTTGACAGCTTATGGTAAATTTATATAGTTAAAATGAAACGTTAAATTCTCATTACAGAAATAAATTGCAAATTCCTATAAATAGACTTGTCTATTTCATAAACTTTATTTACTACATAAAACTATACGAACGGGGACTCCTGGGAATATTCCCAGAAAATATTTATATGTAAAATGCAGCTTAGAGTTTCTTTAAAATCTTCTTGTGCATCTCTGAAAGATGCTGACTTAAATACCAAGTTGGTAATTTATTTTGTTTTGGAGTTATGCTGTTCACACATGCGTAAACTTGTTTTAATTTTGTTTATTCAGAGAGCTTCAAAACATACTTCAACAACTGTTGGCACATGTCAAATATACTTTTATGGATTTAATCATTTCCAGAGTTTCCACTGGCCGCCAGAGTCAGCGCGTGGCTACATGGGCTTAGGTTCGGCTAATGGCCCTCCCCATGCTGAACAATGACCCATGCATAGCTATAGTAATGCTGCTCTTCTCCCGAAAATTCGCTTTGCTAGTTTCCTGTAATTTCCCTTCTATTCGGGATCTGCATAAGAAATTGACCAACCCATTGTGGACAGTCGACAATCGCGTGAATCGAGTCGAGTCGAAGTTCACAATAATTTGAGCTGTGAGTGGACAGTGGACAGTTGCTAGTGAGAATTCAGTTAAGTGCAGGGAATAGTGACGACTGCAGATCAGTTATGGTTCGATTCGATGTATCAGTTGTGTTTTGTTCTGAGTTTTGCAACAGTGCCAGGACTTGGAATACGATTGTATTTTGCCACAATTTTATAAACCCTGTATTAAAAATAAGCTTACCTTGAATTCTTGCTTAACCACTCTAAAGTTCTGTTCCAAATACCTATTTGCTTTTTAATTCTTGCCATTATTTCTATAACGTATCCCTGATTTAGGATAAAGAATAACTCTGATGAAGGAAACAGGCGATAAATTAATGATAGCATGACAATATTCAGCTTAACGTCAGCCTCCCACAGGGTTTTCAGGGGTAAATGGTTCGAGTCGCGACCACACTATGATTACATTCTAATGAATATGTCGTTATCTTCATTTTCGTTACTAGACTGTAATAGAGGATGTGTGTGAATGATGATATTCAGTTTATTTGGGACTACTGGGCACGTACCATGTAATTTTGCTGCATTTATATATAATCTTGAAAGATACAAACAGGTTTGGTTGCATCTCAAATTACTTCTCATGTAAGACCACCTGTCAGATGAACCCACTCTGCTATGTAATGCCAAGAACAGAGGGCAAAACAAAATAGAAGTCAAGGAAGTTGTCACGAACGAGTAAGATTGCACTAAAGATTTTACAAAATAAAATATGCTTCCCTTCCTTTTTAATGCATAAAATTAATGTTGATAAGTACGGTTTTATAAAGTCATAAAGCTGTTCAAATTAAAGAAATGTTAATGAAATTGTAAGATTTGGAATTACATTTAGTCCATGCAAACGTTATCTATGCACATGTTCACTATACCCCACTAATTTTCTCATTCGTATTGTTCTGTACACAGCCATTGTTTGCAGTTTCTTCAAATGTAACTATCTCACAAACTCTGTAGATGTTGGTGTCTACCTGGGCATTACCTATATAGTTGCGGTGATTTAGCTTATCTCTACGACCACAAAAGTGGAAGGCCACTCCCACCACGCAAGTTAGGGGCAGGAGATAGGAAATAAGTTTTGCGGGCAAAAACGTCGGAAGTCTATTCATACTTGCCTCTTCAGGCCAGCATTGATTGGATTGAAGGAGCGAAACCTTCTCCCACCTTCCCCATAACAGCAGGAACAGAAAGCTGAGTACCTGCTTCTCATTTCAACATGTATCTTTCTCTTTCTTTACAAATGAGACAAGATAAACCAAATACATTATAAGCATTGCTATGTGCAAGCTGAGCACAAAGTAATGACACGATAGCCTTACATTCACATTACATTCTCTATCCTGCATGATTTTTTATTTTTCTGAACACCATTCTTACGAAAACGTATCTTTCTATCATGAAAAATTTTATTGCGGGATAGCTCCTTGGAGACCCGCATTCCGGAGATTGCGGGTTCAATTCCGGTCAACCACCCAGACCTTGCGTTTTTCGTGGTTTTTCCTTGTAGGCAGGTGATGCTGAAACGCTTCCTCCTCTGCCACGATTTCCTACCATAATTTCTCTCTCGTTCTGTTTACCTACTTATTTTTCAGGTATCCGAGATTTTGTAGAGTATGGCGGAGTCGGACAGATGAAAGGGATGTTTACTCAAATGATCTTCCAGCCTGGAAGTGCTAGGAACTCCCGCGCGTCTCTGTGGCATAATGCCTATAGCCTCCTGCGATTCTTCACTTCATCTCTTCCTCCTAGGGGTGTTAATCACAGTAGATCTATGCACGAGGTGTCTCTCTGTGCTGTACATCATATACCATAGTACCTCTAATTGCTAGAAACATTTACCGAAAGGCATTACACGTTTCGTTGTACGTACAAGGGGGATAGAGAAAACCGCATCGATAGATGTAGAAGTGGAGCGCTGCATCCCATAACCCTTCCATGACACCGAGAAAAACTGAATAGCGACAGTACGTTCAAAAGAAAATAAACCAAAAGTGATATATCTCTAAAGTGACTGATAAGAGAAAACAAGTTATCTTAAATAGTGTAGTTTAAAGAGTTCTAAATGTTATTTCCGGTATGCCTTAGTCTCTCTCTTAAGAGTTATCAGCTGAACAACATTATAAAGCGTTTTTTCCTATTGCAAAGGAGTTACACGCTATTGGCAGACAATTCAAAATGTACAACTATATATTTTTGTTGTGTAAATGTCTTAATCCAGATCCTTACTGCCATTTTTGAGAAAAACAAAAATAACGAGTGTTTTGTATGTAGGTAAACGGTAGTCTGGGGTGGGAGGGATTTTCTTGCAAATCTTCGTGTCGCATCCTTGGAACGTGCTGAACTTAAATATCAAGTTTGGTGATTAACTGAATTTTTGTTTCTTGTTCATAGACACTAAGCCCTTTGTTTTATTCGCGAAGGCAGTAAAATGAAGTCGTTACGTCATGAAGTACCCTAGAGACGATAAGATATGCAGTGAGGTCAGGAAAGCTATTTTAATTTCTTCCTTCGGTTCGGATACAAATGCACATCAAAATGCTATATGTTTACGGTAATGATAACGTGTATTTTTTGCCATCGATGTATTGATCAGCAAATATATCAACAATGAGGTTAGACTTTGTAATTCATTTAAAACGAATTCTGAAGACTTCAGTCCACTCGTACATTATCTGGAAGATGGATGGGTCGAGGAGGACCTTTAGCATGGCTGCGCAGTCGCCTATGTGAATCCCGTTTTGGACTTATCTTAGTTTTCTAACTAAGGAATCTACAGTACTGAATATTTGTTGATGGAGTGTTGAAACACACCGGAAAAAATTTGTCCAAGTAATTTTGTGTCCTTATGAAGTCAATAATCGTGTGCGTTCGTAATTATCTACATACTCACAGAGGTTATAGAGATATCACTGCATGATATCACTCAATTTCTGCACATAATATAACTTGTTGAATAAAACTACTAAGATGTCCGTAGGATACTGATGAAGATGCAGAACGAAATAAGTGAGCTAAAGAAGTTTCTTGGTTTAATACGGTTTTGCTTCACTAATCTGCCTGCAATTGAAGCACTTTCTTTGCATCAGTGATTTTAGTGCACTCTTCATTACTGCAATTACAATGAATCCATCTTTCCATGAAACAAAGGATAGCCTTTAGCTTACGTAAAGGTATTTCGAATGCGGTGTAGATATTAGTTAAATATATTGTAGCTTTTAATTCGAAAGATACTTATAATCTTTGGAATTAAATTCACATGTAAATGTCAAAATACTACCAAACTGTGTTAACCCTAAATATAATAGAAAATAAATAAACGTGCTAATAATATACCTTAACTCTGATTATTATGCATTTCACGATTGTGAAATTATAAAACTGGAATTTAATCATCGCCTTCTTCTTTATTCTCATTTTCTCAAATTTTCGCTATAAGTTGTCTGATTTGAAATTACAAACTCCACTAAAATCACTCATGCAACTGCCAATATTCCAGCGGAAATTTGGCTTCTATTCTGATTCGAGCAGACAAGGTGCTTAGGAACACGAAAGCTGCTACATACAGCTAGCAAAGTAATTTGTAAATTTGTTCCGTTGGAAAAAGTGGAAAATATTTGCAGAAAAGTATTATTATTATTATTATTATTATTATTATTATTATTATTATTATTATTATTATTATTATTATTATTATTATTATTATTATTATTATTATTATTATTATTATTATTATTATTATTATTATAATTTATTATATGTTATAATTATTATATTATTATATCATTGTGCTGCTGTGGTAATGGTAGCTGGGGTGGTGGTGGTGGCGGCGGCGGCGGCGGCGGTGGTGGTGGCGCGGCGGCGATGGTGGCGGAGGCGGTGGTGGCGGTGGTGGTGGTGGCGGTGGTAGTAGTAGTATGAAAGTTATGGTTTCGGTCTGACACTTGGATGTAAAATGGGATGCATTTTGTTATCATTTCGATAAAAAAATAAACAAATATCACATTACTTTCCATATTGGGAAATAGATATAATAAGTAGCAAAGTAAAAACATAATCAAGATTGGCAACTACTACTTTCGTACCTCAAAGAGCAAAGAAGAAGAATAGGTAGACGCACAACTATGTTGTCACATCAAACCAATCTTGTCGTTTTATGACATTTGGTGACGTTCTCCAACTTCGTGTGTTGTGGTTGGTCGGACTTTCTGGCAACGCGGTGTTAATGGAGCACAAGCTGCTTGGGCATTAGGGAAACCAAAAAATAAAACAAGAAAACAAGGGATCGTGTCTCCTTCACTCAGTGGCAAACCAGAATATATACTTTTAAATTCAGAACGGAGAAATAAAAAGTAACCAAATTCAAGGAGAGTAACCTGCTTCTTCTGTGACAGTTCCGGGTTTGAAGCTAGGACAGGTTATATTACAGTTTTCTCGTTAGTCTTCATGATAAATAACTGATTTATCTCTCAGAGTTCATTAGCACGTTTTTTCATCGCCCAATTTAAACTTGTTGAATATTCAGGTGCCGAATATAAAGATATTGCAACACTTTATAGCGGCACACAATTAACATCGATTTTAGTTTCATTAATATGTCTTGCACGAGAAAGTCGGAACTCCAAACTCCAAAAAGGGGAACAAGTTGGAGTAAACAGAAAAATAAAAATGTCGGTCAAAAGTTATCGTTTTCATATAAGGTTACGTGGTACAACATTTTCTTTTTCTTTCTTTGACCTTTTCTTCTTACCATTTAAATTCCCAGACCTGACGTACGGGTGTGTGCAAATACCCGTGAAATTTTAAAAATTTTAAAACCACTTTAAAATGTTCCCTATCATCCAGTTTTGTTCAGAATCCTGCAGTTTTTTAGTATACCTATATTGTTTAAATGCGGAAGAAAAGCTCTCAAGAACATTTATTGATATTTATTTATTTATTTATTTATTGATATTGCACATACAGGTAATTTTTTTCTTCAGAAAACAATAGTGTTACACAAAATTTAATATTTGGCTGTAGAGGACTTTATTCCAGAAATAAGATAACATTTACGTTTTACAAAGATTATCATATTAACATGTCTCGATTATGAATGTATTGAATAAATATTTTCTTCTTCTTCTTCTTCTTCTTCTTCTTCTTCTTCTTCTTCTTCTTCTTCTTCTTCTTTCCCTCACAGTCCAGGCCCTTGGATTAACCTGTTTCAATCTCACTCTCCTCAGCATAGGTCTTCCTATCAATCTTCTCCGCTTTGGTTTATAATCCCTTTTAGGTAGCCTTCTTGCATTCATTCGTTAAGATGTCTTTCTAAGTAAGTTTATGGTTGTCCATAGTTTCTCTTATAGAGATAATCCTTATATCTTCTCTTATTTCTTCATAGTTAGTTATCTCATCTTGTTACACCCTTGGCGCTCCTCGAAAATCTCATCTATGCTCCCGGAGTATCATTTCTATATTTCGATTTTAGAATCCAACTTTCACCGCCTTGAAGTATTTGTAAGGCGGCTATGATTTTATAAAATTAAATTTGCCCTTTCTTTGTTGTATTGTTAAAATTCTCCTTATAGTTGCGTGCGTGTTTAGATACTTACGAAGAAAGCTGCGATAAATATTTTAAAACTACGAATAACACAAATTATGTAGAGACTAACTCTTCACTTCAATAAAATTGAGTTAAACTCAATACATTAGCAACGATCGTTTTGACACAATATTGGGTCATTATCAAGGCAAACACACATGGCACAAAGGTGTGTCGAAACGATCGTTGGTGATATATTGAATTTAACTCAAATTTATTGAAGTGAAGTGTTAGTCTCTATATACTTTGTATTATTTATGTGTCTTATTGCTTCCCTGTTAATAGCTACAGGTGTGTATAATAGACATTTTAAAACTATTTGTGGAAATTAGGTATTTCGGATCTTAGTATAATGAAATCTTCACAGTATTTTGCGAATTAAAATTAGGAGGGTTTGAAAGTTTCATATTAGAATACAGTATCTGCTTTAACAAAGCATATATACATTTTTGCAGTCAAATGAAGCGTTTCCTAGAGTTATGTAAGAATATGGAGAAATAGTAAAACACAGTGCCACAGAGTTGTAAAACAATAATTGTCCAGTTCTTCACATTATATACACGTATTCGATTATCTTTTACCATATTTATCTGTAACGTAAATCTCATTAGCAGTTTTCTTACGGTGTGCTTGGTTTAATAATACATTTAGGTACGATATCAGATGACATTCTACTTCATTTTATTCTGATGCAACTTCGAAGGTTTGTTGAAGTCCTGTTTCTTAATTTGCAGGACTAGTTCACCTACTTATACTGCTCATAAATAAAACTGTCTTCCCTTAAGACATGTGCATTTGATTTGAATCATTAAAACGTATGCTTGTGGCCTCTATCCTTCACTCTGATTCCAGCAAGGTGAATGTTTTGGGGACCTGTTCCTTCAAAAAAGTCTCTGAGCTTTTACTTATATGAGAACAGTATTACAAGCTGTGTTACACCATATTCTAGTTATTATGTACGTTCAGAGATATAAGTGTAAGATAATCTTAATAACCACTGACATGAATCCGACGGGCAACCATAATTAGTTTAAGACTTATCCGTGTAAAACAATAATGCTGTTAAAGCCTTTAGAATTTGTTCATGGAAAATAAACAAAATCGTCATTGGACATTAACCCAAGCAATGCCACCCCTTATTAGAGAACTTGTTCTACAAACGGAGGAGAGCGTGTGCTTTGTAACCATGGTAACTAAGTGTCTAAACAATTTTTAAAACTGATTATTTAAAAATTGAGTGTTCGTTGACATTTCATTGTTTCTCCAAAAGAACAACAATAAAACCTTTGAAACAATTATGCAGTTCAGTGTGTGTGTGTGTGTGTGTGTGTGTGTGTGTGTGTGTGTGTGTGTGTGTGTGTGTGTGTGTGTGTGTGTGTGTGTGTGTGTGTGTGTGTGTGTGAAACAGAGGGGGGACACCTCGTCCCCTGCGACCTGGATGAAGCAAAGTGAGACCAGAAGGTACGTCGGAGAGTGGAGCCACCAGAGATATAGAAATCCCTAACAGTTGCATATTGTGACACCCAGTGCACACCCGAAGGCGACAAGGCGACCCTAGCGGCCGGGGCAGCGACTTCCAAAGAGGGCCAGGGAGGGAGTTCCCAATAGCAAGCAACTATGCTATCTGTCTGCTTCCGCCGGAACCAACAGCAGTACCAACCGAACCTGAAAGATGACAATGAAAGGAAATGAGAAAGGAAGGGAAAGGAATCCGTGGAGAAGAGATGAAAGCACCCCAGCTTTCACCTAGCTGTCACGAGGAACCACAGAAAAATCCATGTCAGAGTGCGCGGCCACGGGGATTGAACCCGCGACTTCCAGAATGAGGGCCACAGAGGTTACCGCCTGAGCCATTCTGCTGGATAATAGAAACAGTGATTGGCAACAACTATTAACTGCATGACTTTAAATAATTAAGACAGAATTTAAAGTATTACAGAAGGTAAGCATGAAGTACACCCCTCCCCCTTCTCAAGTTGGTATTGCTAAGGTTAATTTGCTTACAGCAAAACTATACTGCACTTGCTCTTAGAATCTACATACCCTAAGCTTACTAAGTTAGGCACTAGCTCAAATCTTGCTGAAAGCTACGAAAGATGTCCAGCAAGTTTCATCAAAACAGCGAAATATGCATAATTTGCGACTTTTATCTGACTCAAATACTACGAGGCTAATACTCGTATGTGGCCATAGCAAATACATCCAGAGATTTAAAATTCCCATTACAATAGATGCCATATCCACTTGAAACACGTATCCTTTTCAATTCTCCAATTAATGAAAGAGCTAGGTTTTCTTTGAATTTGACCTCAATTATTGTTTAACAGATAAGCAGAAACCATAAAAGCAAAGAAGCCTCAGATTCTACGCGGAATTCAAATTACCACAAACAATAATGGAAACAAGGAGTTATTTCACGACTAAATCCTAAAATCCTAAAAGAAGCAAACGTAATTTACAAACCAAAAAGAAAGGGCACCGTTGAGTTTTGCAAAGAAATCAACTATAGCATTCAAAATATAGACAGGAAACAAAACAAATCGAATACCAGGGATAGAAGTCATATT
This sequence comes from Tenodera sinensis, assembly GCA_030765045.1. Taxonomy (NCBI): domain Eukaryota; kingdom Metazoa; phylum Arthropoda; class Insecta; order Mantodea; family Mantidae; genus Tenodera; species Tenodera sinensis. The sequence continues at coordinate 41,728,766 of CM060969.1, forward strand.
TTCCACAGTTTACTAATCGTTGGCGTACGTATGTTTTAAAAATCACTTGTATATTCTTTAGTTCCTTCCTATGTTCAGACTATAGCCTCAATTACACAAGTACCAAAAATATACAATCAATTTTACTCTTTTCCATACTCACTCAAAACTAACTACCACAGCACACTGAAGTTACTTCGTCCTAGCAACGTGACGTCATCCACGGAATACCTAACATAAGGAATCCTTCCCGCACGAAAGCTCAGCACTTAGTGTGACATGCTCGTATATGCTCCTTGCCAACACCACAGTAAATTCATCTTCCAAGTCGGCAGTCGACTACACAACTATTTACTCATCTGTTGAACGTAAAATATGTGCGTTTTCACAAATAAGAAAAGGGATGAAGGACAGAAAGAAATCTGATTCCTTACATTCACATGACTTTCTCAACTCACTCTTCTACACAACGGCGATCCCACGTGGTGGTTTTCATTATTTCAGGCACCTTGCATGACCATCAGAAAGGACGAATGACTTATCACTTAAAATGTATAAAGTGATGTACATTCAAATCAATAACACTGGACTTATGTCTTACGGGCAAAAATTGATTACAGTAGTCTCAATAATGTATTGAAACAAATTATGAGCAGAAAGTGCATTTTGTTCAGTTTCCTATTCGTCTACTTTTAACTGAAGAGTTCTTTAATTTTTTCAGATCCTACTATTTTTCCGACAACAACAAAGCTACCACGTTAACAATAGTCACGGTTTTTGTTTGAAAACTAATTTTAAAGTAAAAAATATAACGCATAAATTTGCCACCAAAGATCTAATCAAATTTAATTAATTCCTGGTTATAAACGTGTAACATCAAAAATTACTACACAGCAAGTATTGGTGAATCCAATCGCTAATAGTGGAAAATCGATTAGGAAAACCGGAAGTGTATTATTTTAAACAAGTTAGCGCTGTGGGTGAACCAGTGTACACTTCAAGCTTCTAGTCTTCCTCTTGGTCTAGCTGCCCACAAATGTTTCAAGTCTTTTCCCCTTTTTCGACGAATGAGGCATTATTGTTATGGAATAATTGTTTTCCTGACTACTTTGCACAGTAGCGTGGTTCTAGACCGTGCATTTGTCAATAGTCATGTGACACCATACGAAAAGAGAGTTTTAATCATGAGGGACCGAAATGAAACATGAAATACGACTTAGTTTATTAGTCCGTGAACCACATTAAGTCTAATTACCTTTCTTTCTCTTTTATAATAGGCAGGTATGAGTACATATGCTGCTCGTTTATAATCAGCTATATTAAGGCCATTTTTACGGCAGCAATGATTGTTTTCACAAAAATATGTAATAAACTTTGCAAAATTACTATTTATTTCTGGGATTTTTCAGTGCTTTTAATTCAAGCTCGCAGTATAAATTGTATATGTGTCAAAATTTATACTTCCATCCACAGAGATGTAAATTTCCTGTTTCTAGAGGTTTACTTCATTATACGAAAAAGAGCATGACTACCTTGGCAAGTGTTGTAAAACAACAAACGGAGAACTGAAAAATTATTTAAGCTTATTCAGATAACTGTATAAAAGAGCAAATATAGCATATAATTAATATGCAACATTTTTGCGATTTCATGTTATATACACGATGGAAGTGAAATAATCCGCCAGACTTTAACAGCAGATTTCTCATGTTGTGAATAACAAGAAAGTCTAGTACCAAAACACTGAAAAGTTTGTAGTTTACTAGAAAAAAATATTTTTATCAAATATATTTATCACCTGACTAAATTATTATTGATTGAAGGTGCTGATTTATGGCTATATTTATAGAAAATTGAATAAACGACAACTTTTTCCTTTGGCGTAATTCAATAGATTCAACGGTTTTTGTGTAAATTAAACGAAAAAAACCCACAATTTGTTGCCTCATAACTCTGGTAGAAGTGGCAACATTGCATCAACCGTTTACTTTCTTCGCATATCTGTGTAGATCGCGGGTAATGTGAAGCCTGACTACAGGTATTGAATACTTCTAAACCCTTATTTCGAATTAATCCCAATGTTATTCCATGCTTGATAGTGCTAATAAAAGTTAATTATTTAAAGTATGGCCATTTTTTGTTTCTAAAGCTACCACGTAAATAATGGTTAGTTCACGACTGTGGCGCGAACACCAGTGTCAGATTTATTGAAATATTTTAATATCTTTCGCACATACTCAAGCGCACAAATCTTGTAAGAAAGATCTTGTGTTGCAAATTTCACTAACTCAGGTTCTTTTGCGCTCATAAGATTATTGTTAAAACTTATTCGACAAATTGTTGGAACCGAAAGTGCTAAAAACTTAAGCATCACGTGTTATCAATTCCTTTTTTTTTTTTTTTTTTTTTTAGATCTAAAACACATTAGTCCCATTTTAAATCGGGTGTATCAAAAATTAAACAGAGTTGCACACTTACCGAGCCAAACGTGTAAACAATTGTGCATACATTTTGTTTAAGCACGGAAGAGTGACATTTTGTAATAGACAAAACAGACAGGCACAACCTAACCTCCAGCCATTAATTGCCACCCACTGTACCAATGCTTCACACATACGTCTTACAGACGATATGAAAACTGCATGTGTTCACAACATGTGTAAGTGTTACAAACAAACCACCTTACTATTTATTGTGAACATCAATTTCGTGTTAGGTCTGTACCATTCGGTAAATAAAGTGAATAAGGCAACTTGCTTTTCCTCAGCGTGCACGCGCAGTAAGTAGACATGGATTTAGCGTGTATTCGTTTCATTTCAAATGAATTTATACATTTCTAACTGATTTAACGTTTCTATCATATTTTTAATTCCCTGATGGATGTAATACTGCACTTACTGTTGGAAGTTAGCAACCAATTTTGCGCGGCGTTTAAGGGGACAAGGTACACGATTTCAGTATTTCAAAACATAACTTTAGTTGAGGATATCTAAGCTTCTACTGCTCAGATCAAAATTTAATTTGGGATGAATATTTAGTGATTCATTGTGATTACATTGATATAGAGAACATCGAAACAATTATTTAAAATGGACGTGTAATAAGGCAAAAACTGATAACATGTTTTTGAAAAAATATAATATATATATATATATATATATATATATATATATATATATATATATATATATATAGTACTAACGGTACAAATTCCTTCTACAACATTCAAGCATATGTATTTAAACTTTTGTGGTGCACTAGGCAATGTGTATTCATAACTTTTAACCTAAATTTACTTAAATATCTCTGGCTATATTCAAAAGAAAAATCTTTTTTAACTTTTGCAACAACAACAACAAAAAGTAAACTTTTTCTTGCACAAATATCTTTTTTTTTTTTTAATTTTCTGTTTTGGATTTTTCCAATAACAATGAGTTACGTTTGGAGAGTACATGCTTCTGGAATTACTGTAAACTTTTCATTCAAATAGGTTCAGTGGTTTTGAAAAAAATATACCTGAGTCTAAAAAATGTCAAGTTACAGAAAACTACATTTAAAGAAAAGTGTGTCATCTCTGAAGCCCTCTTTACCCAGCGTGGCCCAGCACTCCGCCATATTTAAATGGGGTAATTTAAAGCCTTAAATATTCCGGTACCCTTACAATGTATATATCATTTTGAAGAGGAAAGTTTCTACTTTTTTTAAAGATGAAAAACAAAAAATTGGCTTTTCGAGCCCAAATCACTACCCGGAAGAAGAATCCAATTCAAAGTGAGGTCAATGTCTCATCATGGCATAGGCCCCTCAAATAGAACAGGCCAGATAGTCAAATCTTTAAACGTACCAAATAAAATATTTGTAATTATGCGGAAATGTAAGATTTGAGGTAATGTTTACATACGGAACAATCAGCCATAACCTTACTTTTTCATGTAATTTTGTGATGTCTGGCGTACCGCGACAAAACATCTGAATTCAATACATGGCTAACGTTACTTAAATGGTTTTATTGAGCATTAGAATAGTTCATATATTCTTGTAAAAAGTGCTCATAATCTTATATATACTGATGGATCCACCAAGGAAAACCTTACTGGAGCTGGAGTTACATGTTCACATTTTTCCTTTTATCATTCTGTTGGCAGAGACACAACAAATTATGATGGAGAAATAGAGGCTATACACATTGCTCTCCGACAATTATTAAATCTTCTCTTAAATAAATTTAACAAGGCAGTAATTCTTTCGGATTCTAAAGCTGCAATTCAGCTGTTCAAATACTGCAAAGAAGTCAACAAAAATTAGAGAATGCTACAAAATGTTAACACAACTCCAAAAAGTTAATAAGACTGTTCATCTCCAATGTATTCCAGCACACTGTGGAGTCATGGGGAACGAAGCTGCAGACTCACTTGCAAAGAAAGGCACAACAATAAAACAAAAGTCTAATTTCAATTTCTCATATTCCTCAATAAAACGCTTGATCATTAAAAAATTTTCTCATTCATACGTACAAGAAATAGAAACAAATGGCAAAGATAAAAAATGGATTACACTACTTTCCAACCCAGATATAATCCCCCAGAGACCAAGGAAAACAGCGGTTGCAGCCTTCCGACTATTGACAAATCACGACTGCTTAGCAATTCATCTCTACAGAATAGGTATCTCAGCCTCACCAATATGTGTCCTGTGTAACGATCCAGCAGAAATGAACGAAGACCACTTGAAGACCTGTGAAGCATTAAGATCAGAAGAAACTACAATTCAAAAATATTGGAAAGCACGAATGGTAATGGCTTCATTGCCAGATGCAAGGCACTAGAAAACAACAACAACAACAGAATAGTGCATTGATCAGCCGATAGAAGCTGGGTACCCGATCAAGAGGTTGCACCATGTTGCCACGCACTCTCACCTTCAAACGCTGTTATCTAATTAACGTTGCATTTAATTTTAAAAAATTATTGGAATTTTTTGTTGGTTTACATCCACTCTCTCACCTCCTTCAGCCTGGCGGATTATTTCACTTCCACCCTGTATTTAAAGCTCAATTTCACAATGTGTGCTTTAAAGTAAAGTTACAAAAGTGAATTTACCTCGTTAGCACTTGAATACACAAGAAAATGGTAGCAGAGCATGGTTACTTCACAGAAAGTGGTTGATATTAGTTATCACTTAACCAATTGTATTCCTTTCTTAAAGTATGAACGATAATGTTACCTATGACAGAGTACTATATTGCGAATCATCAGCAACTGTCAATGGAGAAATGTCTAAAATATTAGCGAATTTAAAATAGAAGGTGTCCTTCTCACAAGCGAGAGAACCGGACGTCACAAACACCTGTACAAGTTGTGTAAGATGTTAAAGTGCAGCTGTCTTGAATTCTTTTCAGAACCCATAGCTCACTTTTAATGTCATGGTAATTAAAACTAGAGGTGCTGCAATTAAAAGTGCTACCCACTGGTAATTGTTTATAGAGAAAAATGGTGTTTTGAAGAAACATTTCCTCTCTGACCGCCAAACGGACGTGCTGGATTTGTAGTTATTTATATTTCCTTCATATGGAATTCGACTTTTAGGATTATTAGTGGAAACATGTTCGTAATGGTACTTTTAATTCCAAGCATACTATTTGTTAGGAATCTTGATCCTCTATACGGCAAAAAGACTCTTACAAAACCAAAATAATAAACGCCATAAGAGAATTTGAAACCTACGCGAAGCTCTAGCCGCTGTGGGCATTAGCATTTTATCATTAGTGGCAGATATTCATTATTTTCATTTAGCGGGAATGTATCTATTATAAGTTGGATTATGATTGGCAGTTCTGTATTCATACAGTCATAGCCTTGTGCCCAAAATCCTATCCTTCTCTTCAACTCTAGACTGTCACTTCTTCTCTTTTTCAGTATTTCTCTTCGACTACTAACAAATAGTATATGCACTAGTAATTAGTAATGGAAAGACAGATGGTGGAAGGCATAGACTTAAATAAGTTATTGAGAGGTGCAGCAGTAAAACAAAATCTAGAAAATGTAGCAAAAATGAGGAAATCAGAATGCACAGTGTATTTCGATACATTGTCGACAAATAACAACCCCATGAGTGGTTTGTGTCTATCTGGTGCACATAGTTGGTGTAAATACCAGTGTAATGGAGTTGTTAGGTTTAGGTGAGCGTAAAAAAATAAGCTTTATAACCTCTTAAATCAACAGCCCAAAGAGGTGCTAAAAGGAAGATATACCTAACTAGTAAATGGAGAGGATTCTGATGAATCAAGCTATGGTGCAGGCTTCTGCTAGATTTTCCAACATTGGAACTCATTCTCCGTGACTTCAAATTTTCCTCAAATAAGGAACAATTTCTCAGTTGTTGATTAATATTTTGGTCTGAAATTTTTGGGAGTTACTTGTGTTGGTGTTTTACACACACTGAAATAAGGGTTTTGAAAATAATTAACAAAAAATTTAACACATGTGAAGGGGGGAATGTCAAAAGAAAAGAAAATTTTCAAGAACTATTCAACTTCCTGAAAAGTTGTCATTGCAGCTACCACAAGGATATTACATCTACAAACATGGTTACTCAGAAAATTTTCCTTATAATATGACATATTTTAACATTAGCAAGATAGGGCATTCCGTATCCCTTTAAGCAAACAGGCCAATGTTCGACTGCCAAGATGCAAGAAGTCGTCTGGGAAATACAATAATACAGAAAATAAAAATAATAAAATAAGATAGCGTGCCTAATTTGTCTGAATGCAGGCGTTCTGGTAATAAATAAGTCCTAATGTATTATTAAACTATCACTGGACCATGCAGATTAAAATCACTAAAGCGAGCTAAAAATACAACCTTAAAAAATGTAAAGATTTAGAATCAAGATTCCGTTCAGCTTATTATAAGGTATAGATCACTTACCGCCTATTTTCAATGGAGAGAAATCTATTTTAAAAGATCTTATATTCTTGCAATGGGCAGCATCCATTGCGGAAGCTTTCTGGTCCCGCCTCCAGGCGGTGCTGCTGTCGTTGGTTCACATAAATTATGACGCTGTTAGAAGCGGTGCAATCAAAACACCTGCTGGCGGTTTCTTCATTTCATTCTTAATACGCGTACACGTTTTACTGGTTCTCAAATTTGTGTCCTAAAACTGGCAGCGATTAGCCAACTTGCCAAGGATCGCGTGGCCCACACGCGCGAAGGAACTCTCAGAAATCCGTCGTCAGCTCAAGAGGTATGAACAATTGCTAGGCCAGATGCGCCATTATTGCTGCGGTAATGAACAGAGAATGTTCTTTGGATTTATTTCTAAAATATAGTAAAGAATACCATTCTGCCCAAGTATTAAAACAACGTAAGGGGTAATTTACAATGTAAAATTACAAATTTTAGGTTATTTTGAAATAATTATGAATAATATTTGCTTACTATTCTTACTTCTTTATGCTTACTATTGTTGCAACTGTTAGCTAATCATAGTAACTCAAAAACAGGCGGTGTATACATACCAAACCTGATGTTTAATTCAGTATTTTCCAAAGATGCAACACGAACATTCTCATAAGAAAATCCCTCACCCCAACTATCCTTCACATTGAACATTTTTTTAAAAAAAAATTATTTAATTTTATTTTTATCTACATGAAAAATAATACATATATCATTTTCTGTGAATAACTGTGAACATTCGGAAGGACTTTTCATAGTCTTATATAACTAGTATAAACTGAGCGAAAATGCGCTACACAAAAATGTATATCTCTTAAAACACAATTTATTTTTAATTTTTTGCAGCGCCAGCCATTTTGGAGATATCACTTGGTTCGAATTGTTCAATACTTTTTTGCTCTTCAAAAGGTCAATTTTCAATGGATTCTCGCGATATCAAGAAAAGTGTATACCAAACATTTGATTATCGCTGTTCCCCTTGTATCTATAGTGAAGTGTGTGATGTACTTGTTTTTAAACGTTTACTCCTTTGAAATACAGCAGATAGAAAAACAAATTTTCCCAAGAATATTTCTGTATACCCAATAATAAATGACAGAGGGTCAAGGAAATTATGTGAATTTTACACATCAGATATTTTTTTATACGTTGCAATCTTTTGACTGAGCTAGTTATTCTAGAGCCAAGCAAATTCAAGAATTCAACGGCTTAGACCACACTGTGTTCCAACATGATTAAAGTGCACGTTAAGGTCACCTTTTGCTTCCTTAAGATAGGTCAGCTCTTGTGTGGTAGTCATAACAATGTCGTTTACGAAATTACGTTCTGTGTGGTAGCTGATAGGCTGGCTTGCTGACACTCTTGGATATATTTGTTCAATATCATAACAAATAGGTATTACGAGTAGTAAAACTACACTACTAAAAGACACATTTGGCATATACTAAACGCAAATTCGAATCGAGTTCTATTCCTGTTTTATTTAAGCCAGCAACACTTTGAAGGATCGATTCGGTTACATTTGGCAAAGAATGTCACTTAAATTGACACAATCCAAACTTTTTATTGGCATTTCACATCATATGTGGCAATAAACGATTAGTTTAAATTGTTTGACCTCTTAGATTCATTTATGGTATAACCCAAAAGTTTGCTTACATTTCCAGAGGGACATTCCTATTTCGGGGTTTTCATTTTGAGGTTATACTTAACCCGAAAAGAATGATATCTAATATGGCCACCTTTACTCAAACATATATAATGCTTTCGCAAGGCAAAATCTATTCCTTTAGTGATCATCCTTTGCAGGTGATTCATCTGCAGTTGTGCCAATGCTAAAACAAAGAAAGAGAAGTGCGGGAAGAAAATAAAAGAATCGAAACCCAGAGGGAAATAACTGACCGCTCTCTCTTGGGCATGCGCATCCGGTAGACTTCACTTATGGCACTGGGGCCGGGAAGGAACGGGCGGAAATGAAGTTTTTGAGTGCAGTGAGGGGTGGGAGAAATGATAAACAGAAACAAAGAAACTACCACAGCCGTATGCTTTCTGAGAGAAGAGTAAATTCCGCTGAGACGGCAGAAGTTCTGGAGTAAAACAAAAGATAAACACAGTTCAGCATTCTGGTTCCTGAATTCCTTGACATTTCTAAACGTGTCAGTTATTGCCGCATAAGACAGTTAAATTGAATCAAAAGTTTTGATTTTGATGAAACGATACCAGAATTTGATTGCCATCAACACCCAAATGTGTCAAATCGACGCTAAAGTGTTTGAAATGTTACCAGCTAAACTGAAACGTATACGGAATCCAATTTGAATTAATTATAGAATGTGGTAATAGTATTCTGGCGAAATAACTCTTTCGGTTTTCTTTCAATTACTCTTTATTTATTAATTTCAACTAATTATGTCAGGTATGACCTCAATCACACAAATTCAGACAAATACAATTTTTTTTTTCGCTGCTTTCACACTAAAACTTTACAACCACGATTGAAAACTAGGTTAAACTAACTGCCTAACTGCTTCCCGCACGGAAGTTCAGCGTTTAGGTTGTACAGACGTCCAATACCAACGCCACAGTATTTTGCGATTCTAGCGTGGTACGTGCATCATTCGAGAACGAGGAAAGCTTTGAAAACAAGAGACGGTGTCGATCGTTTTCTAGCTTCGAAATTCTCCCCTGATACCCTTAAAAGCGTAAACCACTTTATAATAGAAATGTAGGAAAAATTCCCTGACCAACCTCAACGCAACATTGTCGACTTACTGCACGTATGAAAAAGCTGCTTGGAGTATTCCTTCACATCTTTTAAGTGATTAATTATTTCGAAACCCTGTGTGATGGTGCATAACTACTACCGAAGCTATGTCAAATAAGTTATTCTACTCATCTTACAAGTAACAAAGTGTTATCTGCGTACATTTCTGTGGAATTGCGCATCCAAGTTGGATCAAAAGCCGTTTATTTTTTCGAAATCGGCTGATCAAAGAATAAAATGCCATTACACTTTTTTGTTTGTAATGCTTCTATGAAGCACATATTAGAAGGAATGTAATGACTTCCCTTCCACCCTGTATGTAAGAGCAGGATTTCCAGTTCAAGCTAGAACGAAAAGATACTGGGTTGTACTGTTATATTTGGGGCGCTATTTACGTTTCCAGTTGGGGTTCTGTGATTCTAGCTTTGCGGTAGCTAATAAAGTGGTCGCTTTGTAAGGAGCTGGAAAGTCGACTTTCGGCCGAACTATACCGGAATTTACACTGTGACGTCGCAGATAACAAACCACCCTTCCTCCCTCGCACAGTGTATTGACTTGTATATATTAATGCGGTTTGAGTGTAGTTAACTTAAAGCTAACTGCTTAAGAATTCCTATGTCTGGTTATAAGTAGGTACAATCATCTGTCATTTTTTTCAACACATGCTTCATATAAATGTAAATTAAACTGTATAAAACACAGTTTCATTTTTGTATTAAAGCAGGTTTTTCTTTTAATTCTTGTAAAATCCGATCGTTTGTAGCCCTGGCAACGCTTGTTACAGAGGGCCACTTGTGGAACACAAAATCTATGTTTAGGGATTGTATCGAAATCAACGAATTAAATTCAAAAAGTGCTTCATTTGGTGGAAAAGATATATTTCGATTGGGATTAACAACCTTTGACAAATAACTATTTAAGCTATTACAAAACCTTGCAAGAGATAACGTATCGTGTTAAGAAGCGAACAACTAATTTTCAAGGGTCAAATGATTCATTTGAAAAAAAGAATCTGTACTTTAGAGATTAGCTTTTGTTTGTTTATGACATGGTGACAGAACATAGTGATTCATTCTTTTGAAATCTTTCTAAGCGTAGTCTACAGGTAAAATGTATAGCTATGATTTATTGGAAGTTGCTCATTGAATATTCAAAACGGTTGCTATTTCTCCTCGATGTTATAGAAACTTTGGTTACGAGTGTTGCCTGACGTTGCATGTCGCTACCCATTTATTCTACAGCTCGAATTTCGATATGAGAAACATCTGAAGGGAGTAAAGTGCTGAATCAACAACCATCATGCTATTGCTGCCCATTTCTCTTCAAATGTTCAACAACGAGCAAGTGTGTAAAATTCCTGAAGAGTTTAATGTAATACCACCCTGAGTTAATAAAGGATGGGGGAAAAGGGAGAAGCTATTGTTTGGCTAAGGGATTGTTGTACAACTCAACAGTTTACAACACCACTTGTACCACAGTTCTCGAAAAGTATATTCTGTGTACATCACACAACTTGGACGCTCAATGTCAGGCTGCCTCGCGGGACTGTTTGTGAACACCTAACAACAATCAGACCAACTCACCAAAAGGGGTTTTCGAGGTCATTCGAGAAGCTTCCGCCGGTCGGTGTGTTTGTGGATGTTCGAGAAAGGTCCGTGTTAAATCATGCTCGCTATATAAAGAGACGAGGCAACGAGCAGTTATAGTTTCAGACGGGAGTCAATCAGTTTAGTTTTGGTGTATGTGTGTGTGTGTGAGAGAGAGAGAGAGAGCTGCGTGAGTACGGTCATTTCGAAAGGAAGATAGTGCAGCATTTGATGAGTTATGAGTGATAGTATCGTCAAAGTCAGCTGTTTGTGAGGCAGACAAGTCGAAGTACAGAAAGAGTGAGTGAAGGTTACGAGAAAAATCAGTTGTAATATCAGGAAAGACTGTATACTGTGTTAACGTCATCAGAGAGAGATGTACTGTTTTGCATTCAGTCAGAAGAAGATTAAGGTAACAAAAATAACAACCCCACAACAGCCCTTCTAGTCACTTACTGATTCTACTAAGTAAGCAGATATGTGTAATCTTTGTTGATCTACTAAATGCTCTCAAAATAGAACCAAATACCAGTCTGATGCCAAATGGCAAGGCCATTTCTTGTAATTATCTTACTATTCCGGTTCCAGAAGGACCCTGGAATTGACCACGATCTTAGATATTGCGTTGCCATCTTTAGAATATTTTACACACTACGCCGCAATTGTAGAGCAGAAATTTGTGCCTATGGCGCGACTTATATGGGTCACTCAACTAATCTGTACGAACTAATTAATTTGAAGAATTGCACTTTATACAAGAGGACATTATGATCCGGTCTATGATATGAAGTTTCGTCCATCGCTGCTTATTTCAACAAAGCTTCTGGTGCAATTGCTTTTGTCTTTATGTACAAGCTGATAGAAGTGTTTTTTCCTCCCTTGACCTTTGGCACGTGTTTGAATCTATTAGGAAAATACAATTTCCGCAAGAAATACAAAAATTTCCTTTACCTCCCAAAGCGTATCTTTCGGAACTGCAAGCTGTCGCATCACCCATCTATCATCCTTAATACAAGGGTTTGAAAATGGATATGAGGACCCATAAATTTACCTGAAGTGGCTCCACAAGCCAGAAATTACATTCCTTATCCTTCGCTACCCATTTTTGAAGGGGTGGTCACAAAAAACGCTCATTTATAAAGGATGAACACACACGATCAAAATCCAATTAATTCCTGACGAGAGGGAGAACTTAGACAAAGACAAGGGGAGGTGATATGAAATTCGTTTTATGTGGAAACAAATGACAAAACCACGTAACCGGAAACGGCTGCGACGGCAGCCCTCATGCTCCAAACAAACATCTGATCAGCGAGACGTGAAAACGTCATGGACGCCCTTCCGGTAGGCGGGACATTTCTTTCCATCTAATCAGAAAAATGTCCCCTTCTAATCTTACGTAAGCGGATCTCACCACAAATGAGCCAGTAAAGAAATGCATTATAAAGTCATTTACACAGCAACCCCAGCATCAGCATCATCTTTATTAAGTAGGTGTCCAAATGAAATCCCTGATATGAGCTGAACATACTGAACAAATGTGCGTGGATGAAATCTTCTTTAGCTCGTCATTATTTACTCAAGATGTATTAATGCCAATAATAGCGTTCTAATGTGACTTAAAGTTTTATTTCCCTCGTACCAACGAGGCAAATTCTCTGCAACAGGGTGATATGAATCCTTAAGTAAATAGTTTATACCAACCTAAAAAAATTCTGATTGTCACATTCACGTGCCTTCCTCTATCCATTCAAAACCATTTGTTGCAATAAAGGGTATTCATATCCACTTCAAGTTAATTAAGATAACTATTGCAGAAATAGTTTTACATAGTTCATTGTACGTACAGGGGGAATAAGGGAACAATAGCCAATCTTTTAAAAACCTAGTGGTTATAAGATGACTTTGAATTTGCATTCTCTTTGCATGACCGCCAGGGAAAACAATAAGTAGCAATTTTGCAGTTGAAAAATATTTGACAATTGAAGTCAATAACAAAGAATATCTCGGAAATGCTAAATGCCACAGTTTTTCTTGATATAACGAGGTTTAAATTTTTATGCAAAAGTTTTTGTATATCTCTTGGGGTTTACAAGCTATAACATTCTCTCAGGGTGAAGAGAACTTGACAGGTCCTTCCAAGAAAATTAGAAATACGTTTTATTTATCATATAAATTTAACTTCTGTTTTCTAATTATACTGTTACCCACACACACACATACAAACACAAGTGGGGTGCAGCATTGGAGGGTGGGACGTGGTCAGGCGCCCAGTACCTCCCGGCCGGTTATGCGGTATTCGCAACCAGAGGCGGCTACTTCTCAATCAAGAGCTCCTTAAACGGCCCCTTGGGAGGCTGAGTGCACCCCGGACCAGGCGTCCCAGCGAGAGAAAATCCTCACGCTGATACCGGGAATCAAACCCGGGTAAACTTGTATGAAAGAACAAGGATTCTTCTATCCTTGAACAACATTAATCTAAGCTACATTATAGTGCAAATTAAACCGAAGGCCACCATAATGGCACTTGTACCCTTTCATTGCAATCCAAAAATCAAGCATCACAAGCACCAACAACACAGAGGAAAATTTGAAGTTGCAATCGATTGTGTAAGCCCTATATTTGGAGGCGAGGCTTCATAATGTATACATACATATGATATAAATATTTAATATGTTTACAGCCCTTGTCCTCACAACTTCAGGACAGGCAATAAATTAGCATCCCACTCTGTAGTTTGACGTTTACTGACGGACGCTGCCATGCAATCAGCTTCCGTTTCTTGTACTGCTGGCCTTATTTAAATTCGTCCAATGATTCATGCCTTAGATGCGAGATTTTAGTTTCCTGCCCAAGATAGCGATAACCTCATTTATCTTCTGGTTATTGAACATCGCGTCCCGAGGGAGAAAAGTGCCGAGCTTCTGAAGCAGATTTGTATTCCTTAAACCAACAGCTTACTGACCAGATATGAGTACATGGCCCAAAACTTAAATATATAGCCGAATAGATGTAACAAAGAATTTTATACAGATCTGAAGGATCATTTGTATTATTTCTCTGAAACATCACAATGTAGCCAGTCATTTTTCTTAACTGAAGCACTAATTACCAAGTAGGGACTTCAATTTCGAGCTATAGATAGGCTCAAATGATTGGCAATGTTGTCAATTAAAGGACGGGTTGGACCCATCTAAAATAAACGGGGGCTGGCATATTTGGATGCAGGTGGGACTTTAGTGATAATCAACTTAATATTGTGACGGCGGCCGCAGCGCACAACAAAGGACAGTCAAGGCCAAGCTACATCACACCACATACCAGGCACGGCGCGTATCAAAGACGCTTAAGGTCAAGCTTCCACACACCACTCAAGCGAGCAAATACGCGAGCGCGACACTTCAAAACAGTTTTCCAGGTCATTCGAAAAAAGTCCGGCGGCCGGCTTGTTTGGAGACGTTCGAGAAAGATCTGCATTATCGCCGATATAAAAGCTTGCGCAGCGCGTGAAGGCAGGCAGTTTTTGGGTCGGTCAGCCCTGAAAGATACGCCGCGTGGAAGTGAAGGGTGTGAACGAGTGTTGAGTGATTGTATCGTCGGAATTAGACAGAGACAGAGAAAGTGAAGAGAGACAGTGAAAGGAGAGAGACAAGGTTATACGAAAAGAAAAGAATTGTGAGTTGTAACATCACGAAAGACTGTAGACTGTGTTAACAACGAGAAGAAAACTTATTTGTTCCCAAATTTAGAAGATAATAAAGTGATAGTAAAGTAACAACAGGATCGATTTCGTAATTTTGTCATGGTATCTTACAAAAGGATGTCAGGCACAAGGACACCTAAAGTCATATATAAGGCTAGAATGGAATGTATTTTAAATCATCCTCTTCCTCACTCTCATACCTGGTGCTTGGCTGACTACTCGCTTCCATGTCTTCACTCTGTCCTATCTTATTCTCTGCTGCCCGACAGGCATCTGATCTTGGAACTGGCTTGTAAGTCCTAGAGGGTGTAAGTCATACATAAGGGGAGGGTAATCAGGTAATGAAAAAAGAAAAAAATCAATCTTTTAAACTGTTACTTATTTTTGGGATTCAGGTGGACATAAAATGCAAATTTTTGTCATCTTAGTTTCTCTGACGGATGTTACTGTTAGCGCCATTTTTTCACAAACACCAATATTTATTTTTGTATAATTTATTGCAAGATATGATGTAAACGGAATAAAAATATTAGTATTAATAGTTCATAAAGCTTTGAAATTACTGCATTCACCAAAGTGGACATAAAATGTAACATTTTGTCATCCTTTCTCCCAGACGGATATTACTGTTAGCGACCTTTCTTCACGTTACCAACTAAGGGTTAAACAGTAACAGAGAATTACATAAAACAATTGTCATATCTTCATAATATCGAATTTATTTAAGTTTGCTAAAATATGGACATGCTTAGTTAATTATTGTACGGCACTGAATTTTGCGAAAATATAATTAATAAAATAGAAATGCTAAGGTACTATAATAGTTAATACATTATTTGTATAAAAATTAATTATTACGTAAATGCATATATGCATACTACGTAAATATCACATATTCTACATGTTGATATTATTTAAAAATCTTAACCTTACTAATAACTATTTATCCCTCGACAAACTTGCAACTCGTGCTTATTACATTACGGAAATTATTTATTTATCACTTTTCTAGCATTTATAGTCTTACCAGTGAATAATTACGGTGTCAGTTGGGTAAATGTGATTGCATTATCCAGAACTTACAGCCCTTTTATCGCAATTACTCTGTATTCTGACGTATAGGAAGCATATTTGCGAAAATGATTAACGTTTCGGTATAAGATATCAAGAGAAAAATGTGTGGCCCTTATTTGGCATCTTGAAGCTTTTAACGCTAAGCCATCAAGTGGGCCGTGTTGTGTACATGTTGCCCTGCTGAAAGGACATTTGTTATGGCCCTCCTTTGCGGAAGGGAAAGAATTATTGCAACACACTGAATTTTTTATTATTTTTACGCGGCACATACACACAAGAAAAATGTAAAAAATTACATCTACCCCATTTCCTTCCTACATCCTCCCCTTCTCTTTTAGCATTCATTGCGACAATTATTTTTAAAAAGGACCTTTGGAGAAGTGCTAGGACGTCTTTGCCTTTTGTTCCTTTATATTTTGTCCTTTTTTGGCGCCGCTCTAGAGAAAAAAAGAACCTTAAAGAAGGGGGAAGTTAAAATGCTGCAAGATTTATTTCATTATCATTCGAGTATTTCCACATCAGCTTATATTAATTACCACTGAAGCTCATGTGTACATAGTGCTAATTAATTCTGTGCATAAGCTAGCTTGTATTTTAATGTCAGAATGTTTTTGTTTCAGGTTTTCCTGTGATGCCGACCAGGAAGTGGCTGGAATTCCGTATTAATGAGCTTTTAAATTTGTTTCTTTATCTTTTAGTAGACTAATGATCATAAAAATCGCAAATTTCTCTGCAGATTACATGCATTGCTACTGCATTGTTAAATATTTCGTAATTGTTTACTATTAATATACCATAAGAATACCCCCTAGGTCCGGAGATGGATTGACAGCACTTAAAACTCTTCCGAGGAATAAAAGGGGAAATGAACAATTACTATCCTATACACAGAGTAGAAGAATAAAAATATTCCATAAAATATTATTTTAAGCGGGAGACCCGGGTTCGATTCCTGGGCATTTTCTTCCCCTGGGAGATCTGGGTGCACTCAGCCTCGTTAGGTCCCTGAGGGGCCAATTAAAGAGCTACTTGATTAAGCCTGGTTGCGAGGACCGCATAACCGGCCAAGAGGAACCGGGGCACTGACTACGTCCCTTCCTCCAACACTGCACCCAACTCTCGAGGCGTATAGTGGTTTGAGATGGGAAACGCAGCGGGCGAGCTTGGGTCTTGGGCCGGAAAGGGGGGTTAGAATGTTATTTTGGATAGGAAAGCTTTTTAATTGCAGAAAATCACTTTTTATCACGGATTGTATACTTCAATGCTCTCCTAGATTAAAGTAATTAATTACTCATATTTAATACCTGCTTGATCCCTGTGCAACTTTGATATCAACCAGTTAGAGTACAAATACATAATAACTAGTAATGCATAGTTTCCGAGAAAAATAAATCTAAAATTGCACAGCATTAAACAGAAATCTCTACAAAAAGAATGCCAATTTGAGCAACCACCATTACCCAATGCTTCCTAGATATTTGACTCGGTTCCCAAAAAGCTAGCTTATGTTATTTTCCTTGTCAAGGGTTTGAGATTTCAATCGAGAGGTTATGAGTTCGATTCCTTAGCTAGTGATCCTCTCTTCCACACGGAGTCTGTTGAAATTCCGTTAATAGGGCAATAAAAATACAAAAAGGACGATAAAAATCTATTGTTGAATGATAATAACGCCATCAACTGTTTCTCAAATTATAGCCTTGATAAGACCAAAATTAAGAGGCGGGCGACTGTATTAATAAAAAGGATTGAATTCAAAGTCTCATTTACTTCTGCATCAAAATAAACACGTAATTTCTAAAGAAAATTTTATTGAAGTTCAGTTTTCATGGTGACATAATATGATATTATGGACAGTATATAACTTGGATTTCATGCTAAGAGATTTTTGAAACCCTCCTGACTGCAGTTTGTGAAACCCAGGCATAATTAAAGCACAATTTTTGCCTGGACGTTTATGTAAATATGTCTATCACTATATAAATGTGAATTGTGGCCTTTTTAAGTATATCTTCTACTGCAAGTCTTCTTGAGAGCGAAAAGCAACCCCTGGTTGCAAAAACAAACCAACAAGGTACACCAAAGGGAATATTTAATATGTCATCATTTCCATAAGAGAAATATTTGGAAACCGAAAGTGTGAGACTATTTTAGGAAAAGAAGAAGCCCTCTCTTTTGGCAATATTACTACCTATATAAATGTATTGAAATGTATTTAAACGGTTTGCCAAGTGCAAAGGAATCATTTTAAGTTCTGGAAAGAAAGCTGCTATAGATTTCCTTATTCATTTTACAGACCTGCCCATATGATGACCACAGATAATTATTTTTGATCCGCAGCTCTTATTTCCTTAACTGCTGGTTCCCTTCGTCCAATTAACTTTGAGCCATGCTCCACTTAGTTGTAGGTATATCCGCCAAGCGTTGGGGAAACCAAAGAAGTTTATGCGTGCACTGATTTGCTATGTCGTGCAGTTTCCTGCTATCAGAGAAACAAGCATATCCTATAAAATGTATTTAAGCAATTGGAAGATATTTAATTCATAATTAATTGCAAGTAGGACTTTGACTGAAAGTGCAAATTAAGTGCTGCACTCACATGACCTTCTTGCTCAGTCTTGTACGAATTATTCTTACACAATAAAATTTTTTTATGGAATATTTCTTCTAGGTTAAAGGGGATAAAGGAAAACAATAGGTTTTAAGCCAGGCTTTCCAATATGTCTTTCTTCACCATTGAGTGTTGTGGGTAGTCGGACTTTACGGCTACCCAGTGCTAAGAGAATAAACACTCCTTGGACGGTAGGATATCGAAGAATATAACAGGGGATGGTTTAAACCTCGTGTCCCTCCATTAGTACCATTAGTATAATGATTACCTTTTGGAAAAAGTATGAGTATTTAGAAAGTTAACCCACTTTAATCTCGAAAAGAGTCAGCTTATAAATTACTACGCATTTGACATAAATTTGTCCGCTCTAACTAGAGTGAGATGCCTATCTCTCACTGTTTATCAGTTAAGCAAAACTCATTCCGAATGAAGACTTCAGAGGCAATTGCCAGGAAATTTAAGATAATACATTTAATTTGTCAACAAAATATCTTAAGATGTGGTAGAGTCATTAGAGTCATTTTTGGGAAGGTCAAAAATGTTGAAAAAATGTCCTTGTAAAGCGTAGTTTGGGGTGAGGGAATGTAATTTGAAATTCTGGTGTCACTTCTTTGGAAGATACTGATCAATACCAAGTTTGGTATTTATCTGATTTTTCGTTTTTGCGTTAAGGTGTTCACACACTCGCACACAGACACATACAGTCATAAACATACGGATCTTTTCATGAATTGCTTTCTTTGACACGAAACAAGTATTTTTGGTGAATTCTCGATGTAAAATTTTTAATGGAATACATTAAATACATTCTACCTGCTAACCTCTGGTAGGGAAGAAAAAATGTAAATATTTCCAGTCTTTTGTCACTTTTGGACCAAAACCACTATCTACGAGATTGTAAAGGAATAAATAGAAACGGAAATATCTGTGTGTAGTTGTGACGAGTCAGAATGCGTGAGAAAACAAGCTGATCTTAACCAAGCGTTTCCCAAAACCCCCTTTTCACTGTGTCATCTTACGCACTGCAGAAGCTAAACACTGTCTAAACTGAAAACAAACAGTTCAACAGTTTGCTATTGTTAAAAAGAAAAGAGGAACGATCTCTTCTAACTGACAGAAAATGTCTGTAAGGAAACTGAATCTTTCGGTTTGTCGTATAGCCACACGTTCTAGAAATGGAACAATTCTTTAAACTTCAGCAAGTTTAAAGAAAAAATGATAATCTCCTTATCCAATCTACATGCATTCTAAGTTATGATATCGCAAGTAGTCTATCTTCTTTCTCCCTTATTTATACTGAACTTTTGCCTAGATTTGATTTAAAAAAGCAATAAGTGGTTAGTTACAAACAACATACAGCCTTAAAATATTTATGCCTGAAGAATTAAAGGAATGATTCAAAAGTTGTAATACTAATTTCCAGACATGTTGCTTCAGTGTGTTAATATATATACACACTTGAAGATCCGTACATACAAGCATAGAGTATACTAAAGGTAACTTTAGTGAAAAAAAAAAAAAAAAAATGAAATTCTATATCTTAATGAATTCACGTTGGCTGTGTAATGTATCTTTCACTTCTGGTTTTCCAATACATGAAGAGGAATTTGACTATAAACAATTCAGGATAATCGCTTATATGTTTACGAAGGATATATTTTTCTTGTGTTTTCCGGCGTAGGCCGTTTCATGGAAGGAAGCAGGTATAAATTAGAATGTACAGCTGTTTTTCTTCACACATAAAAGAAGCAGGCCACATGACCTGCCAAATGTCGGTAGTCAACGCCTACATGACACGGAAAACCCAAGAAAAAAATCTGATGTGTTACACTCACATGACCTTCTCTAGTCTTGTACTAGCCATTCTTGCAAACTCTTATTCTTGTATCTTCTTCGTGTTAGTTGAGATAAACATTTACAGAAATTTGTTATTGCTTATTTTCTTGTAGGTGCAAGGGGAATATGGGAATACAGTAGGCTCTGAGTGATAGTCAAATGTTTTAAAAGCTTTGAGACCCTCTTCTCACGCTTAACATATAAAAAATGAACAACGAAGTTCCATTTCACCAAAGTTTTAAGTTTTCCGAAACTGACACACATAATAAGGAATATCTCCGAAATGGTTCACTCTATAAAAAAATTATTCAGACATATGTAAATTGTGTGTTTTAGCGAATCTACATTTTGTATAGTAAGATTTTGTCTACCTCTTACGGTTTACGAGTTATTCAAAGGTCATCCAGAGTAAACAGGACTACATAGGCTATAGCTAGAAAATTCAAAATATACATTTCATTTGTCATAAAAATATCTAAAACATATGACATTTTAATCAAATTCGTTAGAGCCATTTTCAAGAAAATAAAAATTTTCGAAAAATTTTCCGTGTAAAGGGTAGTTTAGGGTAGGGCTATTTTCTTCAAAATCTATGTGTCGCATTCTTGAAAGACATTAAACTTAAATACCAACTTTGGTTTTTAACCGACTTTTCGTTTTTGAGTTATGCTGTCCACAGACTGACAGACGCGGACATTTTCTAAAAATGGGGACCTCAAAACGTGTATTTGCGATGAGAACACGACATTAAATTTTTGGCTGGAATACAATATTTCCTTGTACTTAGAGAAAGTAATAATGTATTCTTGTCGGTGCTTGAAACATTATATTATTTCAAAATCGTTACAGAATTATTGATAAAATAAACCTCATTAAAATTTTCCATCTAAAGCTTAATATGGAATGAAGAAATTTTGTGAAAAATGTGTGCTGAAAACTTGGTAGATGTGTGTACGAAGCTTGAATGCGCACTCAAGGTACAAAAATGTACAAGTTTCAGTGGATTTCAAATTATGCAATTCCTTTTAAATGTTGGTATCTAATTTGTATTTGAAATACAATATTTTCCTTTTTCTAATATAGGAAACAGCCAGGAAACTAAAAATGAATAAAAAATACTTACAAAATGAATAAAACAGTGGAATTTATTTCTGAAATGGTAATAGGTATAAAAACTCGTAAGATTAATGCATTATATTTTTTTCTAATAAGAGTATGCGCAATAAACTTACTTTATAGAAAAAATATTCTGATGTTCATTTATAATTTTTAAAAATATCAAAGTATTTGAAAAGCAACGGACGAGATCAAAAATCATCTTACATCTAAACATGCTTTACGTAACATAAAAATAATTTTGCCCTTCAGTACAGTGTAAATATGAATAACTGGTTGCAACTGTATTTCTTTACAAAACGAGAAATATTGCAACAAACCAACAAAGGAAACACAGATACCAGTCACAAACCGGAACCCCTGGTTACCTAGCGTGTGACCAAGGACAAAAGAGGGAAAAGGAAAAAAGTTTGACAAGCGTTGCTCAATCGAAATGTTGTGTATACCCTACCTTTATACTTCACCCTCAACCTAGGATTTTTACCAGAAACATTTTTATTGCAGGAAGAGTCCCTTCATAGCTGTAAAACAGATGCTTTCTTTTAAACAATGTTGCGTCCCAAACCCGGCAATAAGGTGGAATGCCTCTTCAAGGACAGTTTTTGTGTGGGCGGGCAACACAAATTTTATTGCTCTTAGACCCAAGAAGGGACAGCAAAGAAAGAAAGAAAAAATGCCGACTAACCCAATACAAAAGTAAAGGTGCGGTACCGTTATTCCGACCAATTGTTCTAAATATTTTGTTGGTAGTACATGCACGATAACTGTTCAAGCATGTATCGTATGTTGCAGTTTGGTTTTTGACTCGGTGTGGTGAGGTTCTCAAGTTTAAAGTGTACAACAGTGAAAGATATGTGGAATTGTGCTTTGTGATTAGTTTTATCACCAACTTTCCCCCTTCTCCCTTCAGTAACATAGTTGACGTGACTGTTGTGATATCAATGACATGCAGTAGGAGGTCACGTTTATGTTTATGTGTGACTGCCTGTTCTGATGCTTTCACCGGGTGCTAAAGAAAATAGTGCTATTCATAATTCATTAATAGTTCGTTAATGTGGGATAATTTAATTAAGAACCAAAGTAGATATTTCCAACATGCAGCTGAATTTATAGATAGCCTGCCCCATGTGTTATCGTCTCGGACACCCAAATAGGTGTTGTCTTGAATCACCACTTGTATTTGTATTTGCAAGTACGTATGCTTAAGTATTGCAAAATTAACACAAATGACAAGAAATATCCACCCTCCCCCCGCCCCAAAAAGAAAAAAATCATATGCGTGTGTTTTAACGAGATCTATATTTTTTATAGTAAGATTTGGTCTACCTCTTACGGTTTGCCAGTTGTACAAAAGTCATCAAAAGTAAACAGGGCTACATGAGCTATAGCCAGAAAATTCAACATATACGTTTCACTTGGCATAAAAATGACAAACATATACTTTAATCAAAGTCGTTAGAGCTATTTGTGAGAAACTCAAAATTTTGAAAGATTCTTCCACGCAAAGGGTACTCTAGGGTGGAGGGATTATCTTCAAAACCTTGTGTCACATCCTTGAAAGATACTTAAATTAAATACCAACTTCGGTAAATGACTTTGTTTTAGGTTATCTGTTCACAAACAGCCAGATACTCAGACCTTATTCTAAAAATACTTTTTTGGATTCAGTGAAATCTTGACGTGGAAATTTTTGGTGAAATACAATACTAGAGAAAGTAAAAAGTTAAAAAAACACTGCTGATAACTTACAAAATTAGGGCAAAGAGCAAAGAAATGTTACATTAGTCGCCTGTGACTTAGAATCCCAACGCATTTACACGTGAGCAGGTAAATCGTTCGAAAGATCACTAGGTATTTCTTTCTTTCCACTGGAGGAAGACTTATCGTCACGGCTGCGGCGTGGACAAGATTGCACCATCTGATGTCAGCATCGGTTGTCCAGCCTGTCTCCAGGTAAGTGCGACATTTGTATGGGTCCGCAGTTGACATTCCCACTATAATAAAATCCTATTATACCTACCTCTATTTTCTTGCTTTGTATCATCAGAACAAGTTCACGTACTGTAATATACAGAGATCCTTGACTTTGAAACTGTTGTACTTATTTCAACGTACTTTTTTCAGCATAATTTAGAATAACATTTTATGTAATATCATCATAAGTTAACAAAACAGTAAATATTACATCAATAACATTAATTATTTGGTAAAAACATACGCTGACACTCATTCTCCATATGAAGTGTAGTTTGGGTTGGGTTAATATTCTTGAAAATCTTCTTTGTTGCATCTTTGGAAGATACTGAACTGAAGTATAAAGTTTGGTATTTGTCGAGCATATAAACACACCTCAGCTATGAGGTGGAAAAATCTCGCCATAGAATATTTGAGGAAAGTGTTATCTAGTATTTTTCTTAGATTATTCGTCAGGATATTCACAAATAATCGCTATATCACTGCAATTTAGGCGTGCTTTTGTACGTCATGGTACGCTGAATTGAGATACTGCTTTTCAACGTAATCTGGCCACGAGGACTTATTTTACTGACCTACACTTGGCACATGTATAGCAGGTTACTAAATATCAAGGAGATGTTTATTAATTTGTAGTGAACTTTATATTCTGGATTTATTTTGTCCATAGAATATTAATTCTTACTTGCGTAACAAGTTAATAATCATGCGCAACTGTGACAGCAAATTGCATATAACTCAAACGTTACCTTCGGCAAGGTGTTCTTGGACTGCAAAGACGATAGAAAAGGTAAGGCTAATAAAAACGGTAGTTTGGTTTTTCAGGCTCCAACTAAACGGCTTTTGATTCGATCACAAACCTCTCAACTGAACTGAATAAAGAACAAGCACTGGAATGGCTCACTCGATACCCACATTTGAAATTTCTAAATCTTGCAATTATTATCTGAATGTCATCTGAATGTCTTCAAAATGTCGACCCAATTGTTTGTTTTAAATTTTGTGTACCTATCACGAGGTGTATCTTGGCACTTGTTTATTAGAAAAAGAAAGAAATACTCCTAATTTCTTCCGAAGCCATCCCACTTTTATGGCGAACCAGGCAGGATAGACACAACAATGTCAAGTGATCCGTCTTCATTGCTAACAGATACATCACTTGCAAGAGTTACATCACTGATGCCAACTTACCCTCGTACCATCGCAGGTAATTAGGGAATGCTGTAGGACTTTAAAAGGGTCATACCACTTCAAGGAAAGAAACCACAGCCATGTTAGACAAGGATAGTAGAAAAAGTGCCAAACTTGTCCAACTGTAATGTTTGCTTAGAAAAAAAAATTACACACTAAAATACTAAAACACCAATCTGTCATACAGAACATTTTCACTCTTCTGGTTGTTTCAGAATTTTTTTTTAGTGTTTAAAGTAGCTTTTGCAACAACTTATCTTCAGCGGTCGATTTAATTTCATCTTGAGCAATTTAAAACTGTGGACATGCGAGCTTTTCAAATTTATTCTCTCTGTTAGATCCTAATAACAGTTTGATCAACTTTGGTTATTAACTATAAGTACATGGATGTAATGCTGAAAAGATAAAAAATCAAAGTTTATTAAGAGGCATTGGAAGCTAAGTTAGAATATTTTGAGAATGTTGTCCAGATTTTAGCTGTAGGTATCCTTAAACGCCTTAACTATTAGAAACGAGACCATTATAAGGAAAAATAACTTAAGAAGGAAGTGCTACCATAAATCTGAATGCAAAGAAGACCGACTGTAGAGGAAAATACGTCATTGGAAACTTGGCATTATGACTGTGCTACATTGGAATGGACATAGTAGATGTATGTACCCACATCACTGTTGTCAAGGCAAATACTTAATGTATATCATCAATATTTTTAAGTCAATATTAAATATGGATTTTTAGAATTTTGCAGCAATTTCTCGCTTTTAGTTAATTCAGCACGTAAAGAAATCACAGATGATAGAACTGCAGGCAATTACTAGCCAAACTTCAATTTGACATTTCATGATAACTGTGGTTATCTTTGCTAGCTCAAAGCAGAGGAAATCTAAAGAGAATTGTTATAAAATACCTCGTAGCCTTATAAAGTATGTGAAAATAAGAATGAGATTGAACAAAAATCAATCTATTTGTTTCAATTAGTTATGTCATTGTTTCTGAACAACCTTTACCTCCGTAGCGTGTCTGTCTCATTCAAGATGTCCCCAACGCAACAGCACATGGAGGACCAAGACTTGTCGCCCAACCGCTGCGTCCCCCACCACTGCCCACTTCATGCGTCATTGGTGGGATGCAGTACTAGAGAATGGGGGTGGTCAGTGCCCCGAGCCCTCCCGGTCAGTTATGGGGCCTTCTCGACATGGAACCTCGACTTCTCCATCCAGTAACTCCTCAATTTGTCCCCCGGGATCCAACGAGGCTGAGTGCACTCCGTTCAAGACCTGTCAGCTGGGGAAAAATCCCCATGCTGTTACCGGGGTCGAACCCGGGTCCTCCGTGCCAGAAATAAGTACGCTACCAACTGCAGTACTCATAATAATAATAATAATAATAATAATAATAATAATAATAATAATAATAATAATAATAATAATAATAATAATAATAATAATAATAATAATAATAATAATAATAATAATAATAATAATAATAATAATAATAATAAAAACATGCATCTATCCATTCAGTTAACAAGTTTATGCACTCGTTTTCTTAAAGATGATATTTAATGTATTATAACAATAGCTTTTTACGTTTTCTGCAATTTTGTAGATGCATTATCTTAAAGCAGGAATCGTTGATCTTTATATAATTTAGTTGCACAAAACTACGGTAGCAGATAAATATAAATGAACTGATGTATCTATTTTGACCCACAAGTTGTCTGTTATTTGTTTTTTATGTTAGAAAATGTATGATATGGGCCCATTAGGAAAGTATTACCTGGTATAATCTTCACCGCTCTGAGAAGAGATATATTCGGGAAGGGGGGCAAGTGGGTTCAATTTTTGCTGCTTCTCCCATGCCACCTGTTGCTTTAGGTAACCTGTACACAAGGGGTTGCTTCTAGTCGGGGTATTCTTCACCTCAGTTGCTGTAATCGCCCAAAGGTGCATAATAACATCTGTTTCCTGAACCAGGCCTTGACAAATTCTTTGGCTCACTTTGGCCATTCCGGAAGATTTATGGGTCCGGTCAGGTTTTGCACGAGTTATAAGCAATGTATCAGCCCTAACGGGCAGCTGACACGCAAGATTTTCCAAGGACCGTTTTAAGTGTCGCCACAAAAAACAAATATTAACATGCTCTTTGCCTATAGTAACGCAGGGCTATTGGGATCTGTAGAGACTCAAATTAAAACCTGCCCTGGGCGGTAAATGTTACACAAACCAGGATTCAATCCCTAGAAGGCGTCAAGCTCTCTTACGTTCTAAGCAGTTGCAGCTACAGTCTAAATTTCATTCAGTTTCTCTAATATGTAGTTTAGAAGTTGTTGTTTTTTTTTTTTTTTTTTTTTTTTTTTTTTTTTTTTGTTATGGCAGTAAAAATATCCCTCGCAAAAAAAAAAAAAAAAAAAAAAGGACTAAAAAATAAATCAGATAAAAAATGAAAAAAAAAAATGTTACTCAAACACTTTAACCTTAAGTTCAAAATTCACTGATTTTGAAAATTGCCCTAGGTTCCTGTGAGTCAGCTTCAGTTCAGGCTCCAAAAAGTTTTAAACTTACCAATGTATTTCTTTTGCGTTTGTCTAAAAATTGTAATTTTTGTGTTTGAACAACTTACACACTGAGCGATTTAGTGGGGAGGTCGTCAAGGACATTTCGCGAACTCCTTCCAATATACCAGCAGTGACGTAATCAGACCTTTCTAGAAGGCACAGGGAAAAAATTTAAACAGCCGCTTCGATTGTTGATAGTCACGTGCTCGCTCGGTGTGAGGAAAGTTGACCTTGTTCCTTTGTTTGCTCGCCGACCCGGCATGTGGCGTGACGTAGCTTAGCCTCGACAGTACTTTGTTTTGCGCCGCGCCAAGCATCACATTCTTTTCTGAGCTATTACATTTGAATATGAATTTTACTATCCTACGATGCAACTTCAAAAGCAACCATACATTTTTGTATCGTTTATCTGATTACAGTGCCCAAATCTGTCGTGTAATTTTGTTTTACTAGCCTTCTGTCAAAAACAAATCATTTTTAAATTCAGCTATTTGAAATTTCCAGTCTATGAAGTTTCATATAGCTTTAAAAATTAATGACACAGATTCAATTTCCCCTGTTTTGGAAATCTGCATTACAAATTTCAGAAAAATTGAATTAAACGGCATCGTGTGGAAAAATTTTAAGGAGTGACTGTGTGGAAAAATATAATTTTCAAAATACTTAAATTTCAAAGTGAAAAAAAAAGTATTCTGGATTTTTAACATACATTATATAAATATAGGCATTTACAATATAAAAAGTCAAAACAAGTTTTAATTTATGGATTCTAAATATTCTTAAACTTATTAGCAAATTTCAGTGTAGTATCCCATTAAACCTATCGAAGTTATTTTTGTATAATAATACATTTTATTTAAACATTTCAATTTACACCCCTAAATTTCATTATGATTTTTTACAGGTTGCTGTGCATAGTAACACCAACTTTTTCAGGAGAATGTCTTATTGAACATTTTGATTTACATATGGTTAACAACCTCTATTGTAATGTTACAAATTCCAGCACATTTACGATTAATTAATTTCCGAAGAACAATTGTATTGAAATTAACTTCTCTAGAATATAGAGTTCTTAAAACTGCAAAGATGTAACATTGTATAATATTTACTTCAAATAATATAATTTTATTTGCAAGACTTCTTCGACCTTTTTATTTTCTAGTGATTTTCAGTTTTAAATGTTAATACTCGTATATAGGAATACTATATCATAGGAATACTAAAATAGTGCACTACTTTCTCTTAGAGTCAGTATTGCATTTGACCAACAATACTAGATGTCGAAATTTTGCTGGAAATCTGAATATCTGAATAAAAAAATACGGAGTAAGGTACCTTTGTATGTTTCTACAGGAATGTTGTTAAATGAAGTTGGCTTTAATTGAAAGAAATTGATTTGGGTGTGAGCCTATGGTAGTCACTTATTTTTTCTTTATTTTATTAACAGGTGTAATATAGATAATAATCTGGTAATTGGTCGTAACTCATAGCACGGTTAATTACTCTACCATGAGAAAGTATAAATCATTATTAATAACTTTATTTGGCCTTTCCATGCCAGAAGTGCTATATTTTACACTAGTCTTGTTTCATTCTGCTCTAAGGCGAGTTTGACATTTTTGAGACAATTTATAGCGTTATATTGATGTAATGTGTAGCATTTAACTTTCCTTCAAGTGTCGGGATCTTTCGAGAGGCTGTTGATTAGAATGGATGCAATTATATTGGAAATAATCAGAGTGAACCTACCTGACCTAAATTTGCCGGGTTTCACTGCTCTTTTGAATAAAGGCCACAGCCTGATTCACTGGCAACGTCGCTTCTGTGCTAAGATACGCGGAGCAAAATTCCTTCACCTGAAAATTTGTCGAAAATTTTCATCTTCTCAAAAATGGCTCTAACGATTTTGATTAAAATGCCACATGTTTAAGATATTTTTATGGCAAATGAAATGTATATTTTGAATTTTCTGCCTATAGCCTATGTAGTCCTGTTTACTCTTGATGACTTTTGCATAACTGGTAAACCGTAAGAGATAGACCAAATTTTAGTGTACAAAAATATAGATGTGGTTAAAACACAATTTATACCCAAATGAATTTTGTTTATGGAGTGAAGCATTCCAGCGATACTCCTGGTTATTTTTGCGAGTTTTGCAATACTCAAACTTTTCTCAAATGAGTAGTGGTTATTCACTTTTTTATCTCTTGGCTGTGCAAAGAGAATAGAAGTTCAAAGCTTTAAAAGATTTGACTGTCTCTCAAAGCCTAGTGTATTCTAATATTCCCCTTGCACCTACAAGGAAATAAGCAATAAGATAATTCCTGAAAATGTTGATCTCAACTAATACGAAGAAGAGAGAGGAATAAGAGTTTGTGTGAATAGTTAGTAGAGAAAGTCATATGACTGAACACACCAGATTTTCTCCATGGCTGTACAATTGGACCACGGCAGATAATTCGACCACTACAGCTCTCTAATAATTTTCTTTTGTAGATGTAAGTGCATAATTCTTACCAACCAGAAAGTTACACATGTTTTGTGGTAAAGAAAGTGCTAGTTGGGAAACAAGAATTTATGCGATATACCTTAATTAAGCACTTATGTCCAGAGATTAATTTCAAAGCAAGAAACAAGAATTACAAAACTTTCAAACATTTATATTTCTGACCTAAATTCCATCACTCAAACAATTCTCGCCTTGTATTATATTACAAGAGTAATCTAGGAAGTAACGACCATTTTGACAGTGTATTCCGAAAAATGTTTTATCATAAAAGAGTTGAAAAATCGAACTTACTTCATTTATCCATATAGTCACCTCCAACAGTTAGGATGTCGGTAGGTGCTTTGGTGTTGCAAGGAACAGTGTTTTAACAGCATGACCTATGTCTTTTCCCATCTTTACATCTTCTGATGACAACCAATTATCATAGTTTTTCTCCAATATGAATGGGTATATAGTATCAGTTACACCGTCTCGTTGCATAAATCGCAAAGTGTAAGCGTTCTGGCAATCCAGAATTATTAATCAATAAGTGATTTTCTTATCTTACCCCTAAAGTCTGTCAACATTTTTTAAACTTTTTTCAGTCTATTTTTCCGCTGAAAATGTGATCACCAAAGCTAAAATAGTTTAATTTCCAGCTAGTAAAGAAATTCATGCTCGACCATCTCATAATCTAGTGCGTATACGTCACTGTAATGGTCTTTATTCTATCCACCTCTATATAACGCTACTGTCATCCACCAATAACAAGTGCACCTGTTCACGACACTGCTAACCACCAATCAAAAGATTGGTATGTAGCCATCAATACTTCGCTAGGCGAAACTATGGGTTTCCATATACTAAATAAAGCTACTTTGTTTATTTAATAACTAATGTTAATGTTGTAAATAATATTCTAATAAATTAATTGTCTTCTCGTTTTGGAAAGTCGACTTTTTTTTAAGATAATAGCATATATACTCTCTGTATCATTGTTTAAAGGCCGACGGAACAATAAAAGTTGAAGGCGCGACTATCATTCTAGTGTGCAATCGAATGACAAATACTTGATAAAAATGTCGGACACATGCAGCACAGAATATCAAAAACATTTCAAATATGTTATAAATTTCGCTCATGATCGAGCATAAATACTTTGAAACTTGAGTATAATGGCAACAATTAAGATAATCACTACCACTCGTTTCATAATATTCTTATTTATTTATTTATTTATTTATTTGTTATTTATTTATTTATTCTTATGAACATAACAGGCTTCGAAGCCCAATTACAATGTTTGTCATACATAGGTGTTTACATATAATAATATACGCACTCAAATAAAATACAAGAACAACATAAATCAACATAAACTAATAAAGAAAGGGAAATACAAGGAATAGAAACAATTATAAAAAGAGAAGAAGGAAAAAAAAGTGAAGGTGGTATGGTAAGTAATTTTTTCTACTATTCCTAATTACAGCAACAATACTACTATCACCAATTTAGTTGTAGCATTTTTAAATTGAGTTTCAGACATGTTGAAAATATCTACATCGAAATGATGAAGCTTGTTATATAAATACATAATTCTGTGTAATGGTGAATTTTTATGGATTTCTGTATTTGCTCTGGAGGTGAAGAAAAGCCTCCGGAATCTGCTTATTTTATTGGGTACATAAAATAATACATTTGTTGTAATATTAATATCATCAATAATCGAATGCAATACTTTATACAGAAATATTAACCCTGCCATATCTCTTCTAAATTTCAGAGTTTTAAGTTTAAATATTTCCAAAAGTGTTTCATTGTTTGTGTAAGTAGGATAATATCCAGTTCTTTTAAATAGTATGTATTTTAGACATTTTGATTGTACTTTTTCTATTGCGGTGACATGCATTATCATCTTAGGATTCCAAATAATAGATGTATATTCGAGTTTTTGTCTCACAAATGAATTATAAAGTTGAATTAAAGTTTTTTCTTTAAATGAATAGGAATTTCGAATAATAAAGCCAAGGCATTTTAGCGATTTTGGTACAATTAAGTCAATGTGTCTATTGAATCTAAGATCTATTGTAAAATGTACTCCTAGATCTTTTTTTTTTTCAACTACTTCAACGAGTGGTGTCATATTGATATTATAAACATATTTATATATCTGCCCTCGTAGCATATCTATAAAAGGCGCGATACTTATTTTAACTAAAGATGTTAACTGTGGTTAAATTACGGCTTTTGATGATAAACTACAATAGGAGCTCATGTAAGTCTTGTCTTTTGAGAAATATCCCTGGTAAATCCTAAAGTTTTGTGTTCACACAATACTAAATCTTCTGAAAGTATTTCCAAAGAAAGGAATTTTTGGCCACTCAAAGCTGGCTTCGCATGATGTCAGAAACCAGTCCTCCAACCGCACAATTTCCACTTCGGAGAATTCATTTCTTCAGCAAACCGCAAAGCCGAAGCTTTTTTCCGGCGTTCGATAAATGACAACCTTTTAAGTGAATTCGCCAATGCCGCCGGCCGTTGCCAATCGGTACTGCACAACTCCCACCCAGAACGCGAATGTTAACTCTAATTCCCTACACAGACTAACTGAAGTAATTACACTTGCAGGCAATTACCCCAATGTAACAGGTGAAGGCCACTTTGCGATTCGGTAATGAGGAGAATTTACCATACGTCGTTCGGCGCGGAGGATTCCTGTTTTGTTTTTCCAGTTGTTTCCTCTTGTTTGTTTGTTCTTTTACTGTGAGGTTTGCCGGCTTCGTGGAGTCGTTCGAGAAAAACAAATGTTTCTCAGACTGCTGGATGAAAACATTACAAAGCAGAATCATTAATCGTGTTTCTCGCCGGCCAGGTAATTCATGTGCCATGAAGAGTGCTATGATACCCACAGGTGTATCAGGCGTTCTGATCGAATAGTCATAAGGGTCCAATTTGGTCTCAGGCCGTCTGCACGTCTTTACAAACCTTTATAAAATGACAATTAAGGTGGAAGTGATGAGGGTACAGACATGGAGATATAAATAAGAGCGGTGAGAGACAAACCAACAGATGAAGAATAAATAGATGGGTCAAGGACAACGTGATCCCTGAATGCAAATGCCATTCACATCATAAATCCAGCGCCTTGAGCCTTCAGTTGACTAAAAATAAAAATGACAAATTTCGTTACATCCCACTGCATATTTTTATCAGTCTGATAAAACTTAACCACGAGGCACGAGAACCAATTTAAATAAGCGTATTCAGAAGGCAAAGAAACACAAAGCATTTGTTTATGCAATCCTACATTAAAACAGCTTATTATTACGCTATAAATCGTGAGAAATTACCCTATTTCTGGCAAATAAATGATGCAATTACCATGGCAACCAGTCAGCAATGGCGTCGTCACGTCACAATATAATTTTCTCCAATTTGCTTGCAAAAAACCTGCGTAATTACCAACTCTGAGAAGTATGCCAGTATTGTGGTTTCATTAGTCTAATTTATTTTTCGTTTCTTCATCCATAAAGCTTTTCATATTCTTTTTCGTAAATATCTATTGAATTTTCTGGAATTAATAAGCTCTCAGCACTTTTGGCTTCGTTCAGAATGTCAATCGAAATAAAATCCATACTTTCAATAATCTTTTTAATGAATTCACTCAGGCGCTACACATATACTCCTGTCACAACCAATTAGATTACACATCAGTTACATAAATAACCATTTTTAACAGTAATCTCAGTAGCGTTGTCTATTTATATTCAGAAAACAAAACTCCGTTGGGATTTAATCGATCATCTCAACAAAGAGGACTATACAAAGATTACAAGAACTACACGATAAAATATTAATCAACCTACCAAAATAATTGATCTAACTGCTTCCATGTACCACTTTTGAACCTAACTTTCAACATCTGTGTGAAAAACAAATGAGGATCGCAAACAAATTAATATATGCTAGGGAAGATAACAAATGCCACTGAGATGAAAATAGACAAGACTATGGCTACAATGTTGGCTATACTTGGTTGAGACACGCCATTTTGTTATTGGTCAAAAGTACTAGGATGTAGTAAAAGTGTAACAGTCAAAAACGGTTATTTATATGAGATGACATATCCTAATAGCAACTTGCAATATTGTAAGTACCTAAGTTCCGAGCTTCATAGTTTAACTAACTGGTTCAAATTCTGGCTATGGCATTGAATTTTTCAGTCTCATTTTACCCTTTGCAACCTTGTCCTACACACAGATATTGCGTGGAAGAACAATCATATCTATAAACGAATTTGCCTTCATTTGAGTGCTCAAAGCCGCTCCGTCCCATGATAGTTGCATTCATATACTCACCATCGTGAATGATAGGAAACTAATAACAAATTTTCAAAAATAAACCATAAATAAAAATATTAAATATGAAATAATCGGAAAATATGAAGCATACATTTCTACCTACACTATAATTTCGCTAACTCCTTTAACGTGAAACCCTAATAAATAACAATAAATACCCAGATATCAAATAACAATTGTGCGTGAGGGGTTCCGCCTTAAGCACTCAATTTTCTTCCTTACCCACCAGTATCGTACAACATAGCTCAGTATTTTATGCACCAAAAAATCTTCCGTGCTTGGCTAATAGCTCCAAATCTTTTAAAGCTGGTCGCTATATGAAGGCTTTGAAACTCCGTTCTCTTTGCACGGCCAAGAGATAAAGTGAATAACGACAGTACATTTGAGTAATGTTTAAGTCCTGCAAAACTCACACAAAGAACAAGGAATATCTCCGAAATCGTTCATTCCACAAAAAATGCATCTAGACATAAATCGTGTATTCTAATGAGATCTACATTTTTGTTTAGTAAGATTTGGTCTATCTCTTACGGTTTACCAGTTACGCAAGTCATCAAGTAAACAGAATTACCAAGGCTATAGCTAGAAAGTTCAAAATATACATTTTATTTGTGATAAAAATATCTTAAACATATGACATTTTAATCAAAATCGTTTGAACCATTTTCGAGAGAATTAAAATTTTCCATGTAAAGGGCAGTTTAGGATGGAGAAATTTTCTTCATTATCTTTTTGTCATAGCCTTATAATATGTTAAATTTAAATACCAACTTTAGTTTTTGAGTTATTCTGTTCACATAGTCACACAGATACACATACACACGCGGACCTTTTTCTAAAAATGCTTTTTTACTTTCTCTACTGTTAAGTAGAAGGAACTAGATATTGTATTCCACCCAAAAATTCGATGTTGAGATTTCAAAGGAGATATGTTTTGAGAAATCCTGAATGCAAAAAATAATTTTTAGAAGAAGGTTCGTGTGTGTGTGTGTGTGTGTGTGTGTGTGTGTGTGTGTGTGTGTGTGTGTGTGTGTGTGTGTGTGTGTGTCAGTCTGTGGACAGCATAACTCAAAAACGAAAAGTCGGTTAAAAGCCAAAGTTAGTATCTAAGTTTAATGTCTTTCAAGGATGCGACACAAAGATTTTGAAGAAAATAGCCTCACCCTAAACTACCCTTTATATGGAAAATTTTTCGAAAATTTTGGTTTTCTTTAAAATGACTGTAACGAGTTTGATTAAAATTTTCTTGTTATAGCATCTGAATGATTTTTGAATAACTCAAAAAGCGTAAGAGATAGACAAAATCTTAATGGATTTTAGATTAGGGGCCTCAAAACATATTTCCGGTGAAATCTCAACATCGAATTTTTCGGTACAATACAATACTTCCTCTACTTACTATACGTAGTATAGAAAGTAAAATGCATGAGTTGATTCTTGTGTTTGAATGTTGCTGCACTTGCGAGAGTGACGATTACAGGTTTTCTTAGAGGCAGAGTGGAGAAAATTATATTGTGGCGGTGATGACGTCATTGCTGTCTTGTTGCCGATGTAGTAACGTGGTTCAATTTCTAGCACTGGTGCCAGAAATGGGGTAATTTGCACAATTTATGCCGTCATAAGTCGTTTTAATGCTAGGATTGCATACCTAAAACATACATTCAAAACAAACAAATGAGCAGCATGACAAAATATCCATTATCTCCATATAAAATACAGTTTAAATAGTTGAAAATGTATTAACTTACTCATCACGTGTGCACATTTTCTGACAACAGAGAATAAATGTACATTTGCATTAGAACCCATCCCCCGACATGACTCATATAAGCATTCGAATTCAGTTGCAGTACCACTTAAAACTTTAAAGGCAGAAAATATAGAAGGCATAGGAAGAATGTAAGTTCACTTGAGCAGCAACAGGTTCTGAACTTCCTTTTACATTCCGCAAGCTGGTCAGGTTCTATGAAAATAAAAGAAAGAACTGCACGGTGAATCTGGCGATTTCACATGGGAAGTTTCTTAAGAAAATGTCCTTAGGCTTATTACTCACACTTACACACCTTGTCAACTCAGGAAGTTACAATACTCCTGATGCTTCATACCAACATCTTTCTTTTATTGTTCTTTACGCCAGTTAAGGGTTCAAAAGGGCAAGGAATGCTTTGAGTCGCTCTTGCATGTGTAATGCCCAGGGTGATGCTATGGTCACGTCTACAGACGAGTTCCCCTTCCCCCTCTTTGGGCCTATTCTTAGTTGTCTAGATACATGCGCGTGGAACCCCATTGTGCTGTCCATTTTGTTTCAAGTGTTTAGTTGTTGTCACACATTCGGTCTCTCTACATGTGCGCGAATATCTCCAAGAACTCTTTTGGAAGCAACTCATTTACATATTATCTTGAACTTCTTTCTGTGGCTCTACATTCTGGCTTCAGAAATCTGGTGCCAACGGGACCCAGTATTTTAATGTTGGAGTTTCAACAAACGAAGTGCTACTGTTCGGCGATTTCTGTTCAATGTTTTAACTTTATCTGATACCTGGAGGAACCTACCTATTTGTCCTAAAAATTGAAGCAATATTCAGTCACACTTGGAGAGAGCATTTGAAGTCGATGCAACAATTTTGAAGCAAATTAGTGTTTTGTAGGCCACACCTTGATAAGACATTTTGAAGCAACAACACCTCAAACCGCGTAATAATGCCTCATATTCTTTTGAATCACTCACATGCGGCAGATAGAGTACTGTGTTTTCTCTCCCTGGGTATGAGTTATTTTTATTTAGAAATGTTGACACTATTGCCGACCACTGTATATTACAAAAAAATTGACTAATCAAATAAAACTATGCCCATTAAAGAAACCTAAAAATATGCTTAATTATAACAAATCTGCGTCCGCTGGTTGTAAATCTATCCCACGCTAAAGAATATTATATATTATGGGGAAGATGGGAAAAGGTTCGGCGCCTTCTATCCAATGTGCTGGACTGAATAGGCAAGTATGAATAGACTTCTGAAGTTCTATCCGCAAAACAGAACTACTCAGTAAGGGATCCAAGTGAATATTTTCAAGAAATTCCCTAGTCCCGAGCAACACTTTGCATGGAAAAATATTGCTTTATTTTATCGAAAATAGCTCTATAATGCCAAAGAATTGAGGATTTTCCTATTTTGCTCCATAGCTTAGAGCTTCTCGGTTCCTAGCTTGGCACTCATGTATGTGTTATAACCATTATTTATAAAGTTGCTTATTTTTCCGTTTATTACTACTCACTGCCACTCCAGGGTTAATGATAACGAACGCTAATTTCTGCAGGATATAGTTCGAGGTATCTTCTAAATCCGGTCACCCTTTGTCTCCTTTAATGTTTCCCATCCTCCCCCGTCAGGGGCATAGACCTTCTATAATTGCGATGATTTAGCTTGTCCTTAGCACCATAAAAGTGGAAGGTTACTCCCGGTACGCAAGTTAGGGTAGGACGCACAAAATTTTGCGATCAAAAGCATCGGAAGTATGCCTATTCATATTTGTCTTCAGTCCATTAGTCTTTGGATAGAAGGAGCCCATAGCAACAGAGACAGAGGTGTGAATAGTTACGTCTCTTTTCAACATATCTCTTTCTCTTTCTTTAGGCATGGGACAAGATAAACCAATAGGTTGAGGTGCTAAGTCCCCCATCCGAACCTAGTTATATATCAAAAAGTTCTAAATCTTGAAAACTATTAAAGCCATGATTTATTTTACATTTATGATTTCTGTTTATATTTCTTAATTCACTGAAATAAGCCTCCATTCAGCGAAGCAAAGTAGTTCCGGTTACAAGTTGAATGAGACCAAATATATGAGACGTTGCCTACGTATTCCATTGCAGAAGAGATTTAACATAGTGATGTTGAAGTTGGACACAGGGAAACAACGGAGATGAGATCACCAACATAACCGAACATGTGACAGGCGGCTGGCGTCTTGGGCAGACCAAGAAAAACGCTACGGTCCGATTCACACACACAGAGAGCTCTAGCTGCCGTGGTACTGAAGAAGAGTTATGGAGGACGGCGACTTTGATAAATAGCTGTAGTGTGTTACATACAGTCCGCCATATCCCGTACTGTTGTTTTCATCTCTCTCTCGCTCTTATTATTTATTTCATTTTACTTTAACCCTGTTTCCCATTTTTTTTTTTTTCTTCTGGCTTTTCAGAAGACGTCACTATTGCCGCTTTTGTGTAGCTCATGCGTAATTAATTTTTCCCTTTGTAAAAAATTACCATTATTTTAATTAATCACTGTCACAGCCTTCTTTAGTTTCAGATTTTCCTTTGGTCTTACACGTATAAAACAACACGTATAAAAATAAAGTTTAGCGATTTTCCACTTGCTTGCTTTCAAAGCCTACCAAAGACAATATAAACACTAGTAGCTTTGTTACTTATATCTGATTTGTTATCATCTTTTAAATAATAATCAAAACATTGTTATATTTATGGGAAACTGAAGGTAAGTGTATGATATATTCTGTTAAGGTACATATTCATGTTCGGAACAAAAATCTATAGTTCTAGCCAGAAGTTTTAAAATTATTTTGCTAATGATTAACATAATAAACTATAAATACTGCCTTAATATTTTTTTGATTGACCCTAAAAAGACTCAAACTTGAAAATATATACTTTTTCAACTTCTGTAGCTTTTAAAAATGTAGATCTTTCAGACTTTAATACACCAGTTTATTTTTCTCAACATGTTCAATGATTTGAACCTCAGTTTACCTATATCAAGTAAACTGGCGCTTTAAAAGTTACGAATATGGAATTCCGAATTCCTCTATTTAGCAACCGAATTTTTGTTTAAATAGCTATGGCCATAGTTGTCAGTTCACGCCATTCTCTGTCTAATAAGCTTCAAAATGATGCACGAAAGAGGTGTGCAGCACAATTTTAAGAGCACTTCCTTGTGATTGAAAACGGTTAATATTTTGGAAGTTCTATTTTCAAGAAATATTGAAAAGAAGTTTCTAGAATGTTATGTGCCTGAAATCCTCTTCATTCTGAAGTCATTTTGTATAACTGGTAAACCGTGAGAAATAAGTGCAATTTTATGCACAAAAAGCTAGACATGGTTAATGCAATTAATTTTTTGAAGGCAACCATTTTCCATTTTGGTTTGAATTTTGCAGTACGTATACTTTTCTCAAGTGTTGATCCCTTGCTACGTCAGTGCATGGGCATTAACATCATATAATAGATTGTACTTTGACAACAAAAATTGCATTATTTTCTATTGTACAAAGTAGAAAAGGAACGTAAGGAAATACCAAAAAAAAAACAAACAAAAAAAACAAAAAAAAAAAACAAAAAAAAAAACAGTGCATATAAGTGGAGTAGGAGCATGTCTCTGCAATTAAATTAACGAAATCATAAACCGATGGTTCTATAACATATAACGAGAGGTTTGACCACATTAAACCTGGAAACAAAGGTGAAACTAAAAACTTGCCGCATTTAAATTGTATGCATTGACCACATAAACCACTTACTTTAAAATAATTCTTGACTCCAAGTGTATGTTATTGTCTGTATAGATAGCTACATAAAACTCGTCAACTTAGGTACATTTATAGCTTGAGTAAGTTTAGTAACCGCGGTCCATCTACGCATGCGTCAGAAGAGTGTCCCTTCTACCAAACCGGCGCGCGCTATGACGTGAAAAGCCTGCAGAGCCAATCAAGTTAGCGCGAGCTGGTTTCCGCGGGGGAGTCGTAAAAAGGAGGGGGGATCAACGGCAACTCAAAGTTATTTCCTTTGAGTGACTTTTAGGTATATATTGCATAGAAGATAACGAAAAATTAAATTATTTTTACCACAAATACTTATACCTATGTGAAGGCAGTTAAACGATTAAGGTGGTAAACTTTTACAATGGCAGTATGTGTAGATCTTCCAAAATTCATAAACACTAATTGACTATAGCTCTGCAAACATTATGGTTTAATTACATGTAGTTTTTATAGATCTATGGTCTTCTAAAGATGTCCTATAAGAGTTAAATGTCTACCTGTGAGTCTAG
Organism: Tenodera sinensis; assembly: GCA_030765045.1. Taxonomy (NCBI): domain Eukaryota; kingdom Metazoa; phylum Arthropoda; class Insecta; order Mantodea; family Mantidae; genus Tenodera; species Tenodera sinensis. The sequence goes on from CM060969.1 coordinate 41,769,034, forward strand.
CTTCCTAAAAAACTTGCAGTAAAACCATAAACTTTGCCTACATAAAAGTAATTGAACCATTCAAGAGAGACGTTAGCAATTTTGAAACATTAAACTAGCTGCAGAGCAGTGGAAAAACACAGAGAGCCTATAATGCTTTTCGAACACAAATTTTGTTTTGGGCTTATAAATTTTAAATTACGGTTTCTAGGGGTTTCATTTGTTGACAGTCTCACTTTCATATCTACTTTTCGATATAAATCAATAACATTTTGAACACTTCCTAAGGCATATATACCAGGATAAAAAAATAAGATGGATTGTTCTAAACATGCTTAATTATAATGTTATTAAACAATAATATAGGTTGGTACCTACTTGTCTACTACTTTAATACACTTATATAATCATAAACCATTAGTATTTAAAAATAATTGCATCATATGGAACAATTTTCAAACAGAATATAAAAGAAATAGAACATGTATTCAATATCACGGAACTAATTTTAAAATATCCATGCTAGTTTGTTTACATATTATGCACTAAATCAGGTATGGGCGAGCCGTGTGTCACATCCCAGGGGGAGGGCTTGCAAGGGTACTTGGCGTAACGCAGCCACTCCTCCATCGGTGTCTTGGCGTGCTGCAATTCTTAGTTTTAAAAAACTAAAAATGACTATTTATTAAAATGGAAGGTATACATTAATTGATAAATCAAGAACAAGTGTTTTGTTCATTATTATTCATACAACACTTGCTTGAATTCCAAACATCTCATGCTTCTTATCAAACTGAACAATACTCAGCATTTAAAGATTTTACGGTAAATAAGTATCATTTTGCTTTTTGTGTTGTTTTCAGATAATATAACTTAAACAATAATTCGTTTACTAAAACAGTGACTCTCATTGTTATTAGTGTCACTAGTTGTTCATGAACCAATTCTTTGTTAATAAAAATGTTGTTTGTTTTATATAACGGTCATGTTTAGACACCTATTTGTACATTGCAATTATTTTAGCTGATTTATATAGTTTCAACTTTGTTAGTAGTCAGAGCTTCAGTTGTGTATTTATTCCCTTTTACTGTATGGTATTCTACGTTCATGTAGTCTCCAGTTTGGGGAAGCTCAATTTGGTAACTATGGCTGACACAAAATTTAATAGCGGGTGGCTGTTGTTAAACACACTGTGGAATTACGCTAGCGGTTAATATAAATATAATTTGGGCCCACAAAATTTATTTCCACAAGTGGAAAGAGAATAACAATAGTCAGTTATCAGCTGTCATTACATTTTGTGTCTATCTTAATAATTATTCTGTGGATGTATGCTGCAAAATATGAAAGAGGCCATTTTCCCCCAAATGTCCAAACAAATATGGAATGTATCTCGTAATTGTATAGAGAAGGTACGATTGCTTGTGTATTGCTAACAGAAGTAGCAGACTGCTAGGCACACGGGGTCAGGCATGGTTAAACCTGTATTAAACCCTGATTACTGTATTAACATTTCAAATGAATCGGATTGAATCTGTGTATTTTAACAACTTAGAGATGGGTGTTTTTGAATATCATCAGTTTGTACGAGGATCACTAGATATGTATTGAGACATCAAAATACGAACAATCACAGAAGCGTTTTGTTTATTCCAGTTTCTCAAAGTATTCTCCCTGGCACTATACATATGCAGCGTTCCATCTTCCGGAACCACTTCTGGAAGCGTCCACGTCGTTGTTTCTGGCACTGCAGATAACTGCTCTTCGAATGCAGAAACTGCTTCTTCAGGGCTAGAAAATCGGTGATTTCTAAGTCAGTTCTTCACCAGAGGGAACAGGAAGAAATCATATGGTGCCAGATCGGGACTATAGTATAGACGAGTCAATAGTTTTGCCTCAGTTACTTGCAAAAGCTCCATTGTTGCATTAGCGGTGTGAGCTAATTTGGCAATGTGCCTCTTACACGAACTGTTCAAGAAAAATGGTTGAAACACTCGGCGAACTAATCCCCAATAGCAACTCAATTCTTGTCTTGGATCTTCCTCAATAATTATTTTTGTCAGTTACTACTGTTAATGGTCTGCGATTCTTCCCTTCATTTTTAAGAGATTGCTGCCGCCTCTTAAATTCTGCAAACCAGCGGAATACAAAGGCACTTGAGGAGAACAGTCCAATGCCTTCTCTGAATCTCCATTACAGTACTTCATAAAACGTTCGAATTTTCCAGACTTCAAACATAAACTGAGCAAAAATAATAGCACAACAATGGCCTACCTGGTACCATTGCATTACCAGACTCAGCTATTCTGACAAAGCAACAATATTTTCTCCAGAGGTGGCCAATTTCCTGTGCCTCAACACATACCTAGTAACCCTCGTATCCTGAATGTCTTTCTTTCGTTTACTTTATTCTTAACTATTAAGTGTTCTGCGATGCACCCAAAAGGGCCTTTCTTTATGAGGAGTAGCAGGCAACAAACTGTTGCTTGAAGATCACAGAATGAAGCAGTCACTAGGCATTGCGTCTCACATGAATGTAACCATTCATTTGCTCCTCCGATAACATCCACTGCTAATCGAAATGCAACTCTGTCGGCCAGCAACCAACACGATTAAGTATTCCACGCATAAAAAAGAGCAGACCCCTTAGGCCTAATATCGACTTGTGGGTCTATTCAATAATAACGCTGGAGATCGACACATAGATAAAACGACAAGAATGGAATGAAAGTTAGCATAAAAAACGCCGTTATAACACGAGCATTAAAATGGACTTCATATGATGTTACTGTTTTGGGTACCTTCTATTCATCCTTTCTAAGTTGTCTTTCAAGAAGTATTCCTCGACTTATATAAGCATTTACCTATATAGAGGACTGCCATCCCTACTTCACTAGCCCAGACAAAGGTAGAATCTGGTAAAACTGCAATGCCATAGCCGGGTTTGAACCACGTATTGCCATACCGGCAATATGGCAACATGCCGGCACGACATTAAGCGCCCCCAAAAAAAAATCGCATTTCTTCCAATAAACCACAAGGGGTCTGGCATTTACAATCTCATAAGTAGGTACTTAAAAATCTAAGTCCTCAGTTAGGTCAAGTAAAGACAATTAATTGTTTTTGCAAGCCATGTCGTGTGTAGTTTTAGTTTGGAAAGGTGGAATAAGACTAAAAGATTCTTTGCCATAGCCGGAATTTGAACAATGTAGCCATTGCAGTTCGGCCGCCTGTTTTGAGTCGTTTTAAAATGCAGACCCTCCCTCCTCAGTATTTTCTGCAAAGTTGCAACCCCTTAACACGAACTGCTGCCGCTCATAAAACTGGACAAAATGGAAAGCAGAATTTTGGCAAATGCAATTCCAATGGAGAAAACATGTAATTATCACTTCCTTAAAATGTGAGTTACTATTGACCTTCAAGGACAGGGACCAATATTTCCCTTTTCTGAAGCATGGGGATATATTTATGACAGTCATTAGTTGTGGTTAGGGTAATTTCCTTTGTGAAGCAACTGCACCCGCGTTCACTAAACGGACTATGTATACATTTTGCCAAAACTTGACAAACTTCTAAGGGAACCGCTCTCCTTTGCCACTGGATTGTAACCATTAGCCAAAAAAGGCGATCCTCATAAACAGGGCGAGAGCCAATGTGACCGTCTTTACGGTTCCCTTATATTTTTAAACTGCAAACCTTATGAAACTCAAGGTAATGCCGGCTTTGGCAGCGGAGTGGGACAGTTTATTCATTTCATGCCTAAAAGATGCTTTAATGTTGGGTGTTAACAAAGTATTGTGTACTGTGTTATTTAGTAGTAATCAACTGTTTACTTTTATAAGTGATAGCCTTAATTTGTACAAATATAATTCTTGCTCTCGCAAACTGATAACATTACAGGCAACAAAGCGTGTAAACATTTTGCAATAAAAGCAATAGATGCACTTGGGCATGATCTGAGAAGAAAAAACAATCACATTTGCTTATCAGAATTATTCAAGGACTGCTACATGATGTCGTATAGCCTTCACGGTTTGCTTTGAGCATACTCATTACACGATGACCAAGGACTGGCTTTTTGCACCATCGTTAATGCGTTATGTAAATGTGGACTTCTTGGTTTCCTTTTGTAGTAACTGCGACTGAACCAATAAAACGCTTTACAAACCCATGACCTCCTCCGAGATGGGCACGGCAGGCCGTTTCGACTACCATTATTAAGTTTCGGAGTATAATGGTTTAATGACGATAAACAGAGGTGGCGTTTTAGAGCCTATTAGTAATGGGAGGATATAACAGGGTCCGCTTTGATAAATGTTATTACAGACATACACTCAAGGCATTAATCTTTGTTCCGGACGATGAAGTGAAAATGGCATTTAAATTGCCTTAAAACATACAGACGAAGATAAACCGGAAGTGCATAGATCCCTGTGCGTTACAGAACCTGGGAAACCCCAGTTAATTAGAAAACACTAACGCTAAATATCTGTAGCTATCTTGATTTTACGTACAATGGTTTTATAAGTACTGCAAAATTAAAGTGTAATTTTTTTTGCACAATAATTGCATTATTTCATTAAAACTACAGGTTAGATATAATCTTTTACCTTTATTTGTTTCACTTTCCAACGTTCCAACCTCCACACTAATTATTTTTTTATTTTTATAATTATTATATAATTTTACTATTAACAAGCCTTTTAACTCGTTAGGTCATATCCGACAAAGAATGAATGAAATGACGGTCAAATGAGGCTGGGTTACATAGAGCTTAAAGTTACCCAAAATTTATCTTCTCAAGAAAGGAAAACCTTAGAAAAAACGTTATCCGACTAATTCATCCTAACCAAGATTCGAACTCGGAATGCTAAAGTCAAACTGAAATTAATAAATGATAATATACCTATTTTGGAGTTTATTGTAGAACTACATTTTAAGTTACTTACATTTAGTAGAAAATGATCTTTAGTATTTTAACAGCATAGGGGGGGAATCATGCTTATAACCTTTAAATGATAAGGTTCGGAGGGCGAACACCTCCACCTTTCTGGCTGGTGCCCCCTGGGAGGAAGCAGTGAGGTGAGGGGATACTAAGGGTGGCCGGACATGAGGAAGAACGACAGCAGAGGGCAGGGTACCCCACAACTAAATAATGGTAGTTTGTACAACCGGCTTCCCTCCCTTCATCCCCTGGGGATGACTCGAAGACCACCCCCGATCCAGAGGACAAGGATTTACAGAGAGCAATGCACCTGACATGCATTCCAACACTTCCACCGAAACTTGGAACCCTGAAACAGCCAACCAGGTCTCCAACCTGGTGGATTAATGTGTCAGGAAGGTCAGCTGGCCACAGGAATCGAACCCACAGTCTCGTAAATACGGGAAACATACGCCAACTCCTGAGATATTCCGCACGGTGCTTGTAGCTTAACTGTTTAAGCTGAAACTACAACAATGCAAAACAACCAAATCTCAAAAGTTAGAACTAAACTATCCAAAAATCAAGAAAGTTGACGAAGAAATGACGGTTTTGTTCCCCGAAATGTAATAACAAAATCGGTGTAGGTATAGTTTTTAACAGCAAATTGACTATCTAGTCAACTGCAAAAGGTCGGCATACTGGAATAATGAAATAACGTAGTAAATAAATTTCGTCCCAAAAATCTCCTCACATGTTTTTACTAAAAGGCCGAAAAAAATAGGAGAAAAAAATTTTTTTTTGATCGGAAGTCAAAACCCAGTGCGCAAAATATTTAATGAAATAGGAGCAACAATTGCAGTCACAAAATTTAATGGCGGGTGGCAGGAGGAGCTGGTTAATACAACATCCAATCAAAAGCTTGCCACGCGTTGCTGTGTTCTATAGTTAAACATCCTGTAAAATCAATGTCGGTGATGTAAATATCATTTGCAGCAACAAAACTTATTTGTAAAACAGCAAATAGAATAGTAACGGTCAGTTAATATCCGTCATTAAGTTTTGTGTCTGCTATAGAAGTTGAAGGCTAGTACAGAAACAAAATTATTATTATTATTATTATTATTATTATTATTATTATTATTATTATTATTATTATTATTATTATTATTATTATTATTATTATTATTATTATTATTGTTATTATTGTTATTATTGTTATTATTGTTATTATTATTATTATTATTATTATTATTATTATTATTATTATTATTATTATTATTATTATTATTATTATTATTATTATTATTATTATTATTATTATTATTATTATTATTATTATTATTATTATTTACGACTAATTAGTTTCATGACGTGAAAACAAATTAGGTATTTCTATTCAACTGACTAGGTATCCATCACAGAACAAGATGAATGCAAATAAGCCTAGATGGTTTAGGGACGTTGACAAAGAAAATATCGAAGCACAATAGTATCTCGATATTTCCATCGTTAGTACTTTAATGGCTAATTTATGAAAATAGTATGTAAACTAGTATTGCTATCAATCCTTAAGTAGGTGTAATTGCAGGATATATAGCCATGGAGATAAGATTTATTGTTTATTTTGGTCTGTTTGCATATACTGACACCTAAATTCGTGTCATGTGAACTTCCATTGTTTACCTCCAACATAACACCTTTATGTTGCTGCGGCAGATAGAATCTATACACCTGCTAAGTGGGATTCAAATTACTCACAACACACAAAGAAACGCTATGTTTAAGCGACCGAAAAAACTAGGTTCAACGACTCGATAAAATGTTTTTATTTATTACTATAAAAAGAACAAAATATAACTATACTAGTTCCGCCCTAAGAAACACACTTTGGTATAACTCCGCGCAGTCCAACTCTTCAGTTACTGTAAACTAATTTGATTATTTCTATTTCCATATAACAGAAAAATGCAGTGTATTACAATAAAATCATTACACAAATGCATTAGTGCATTTTAAATGTGATGCCAGAATGAAAATATAGGATCTATTTTCTACACTTTGTTTACCTCAAGAGCGCTTCTTACTTCGGGAGGAGTAGGTATAATTTGAAGTGAAAGTACAGTATTTTTTTTAAGTTCGCTGACAAGAACAGAAATTTCCGCTTTAAGATATTTATGTTAAATTATTGTCCATAGCCAATATGGGTCCTCACTTAAATTTGTGTTCCACTTATGAGTATAATAAAAGAAACATTTATAATTTCAAAACTATTCACACAAATGGGCTATGATTGACACCATTTGAAAGATGAAGTTGGGAAGTTTTAATTCATTGGTGTTGGTGATCTTAGAATGGTCACGCATATTTGCAATTACGATGATCATTGCATAGGGGAATACATATCATGTCATTCATCAGTCAGCATATGGACAATTTTCCAGTAAGATGGGGTACCACGACACTTAACCACGACACTCTTGGACAGGCAATTCGCTGGCAGATGGATCGGAAGAGGATCAATATAGATCACATGGCCTCCCAGATCACCAGATCTGTGGGATTTGTCTTGACAAATAGTGATTTGGCAAACTTACGGCAAAGAATTTATGTTGCTGCTAACAATGTTACATTGTTACATCACAGATGCTTCATAGCACATAAGGCGAGTTTGAATTCTGGTTGGACATTTCCGTGCCACTAATGACAGCCATGTTGAGGTTTGTAAACCATAAGTTAAAAAAATTCCCAGTTTTCACTATTTGTAGCAAGTGATTTCATCTTCGTATTAGTCCAGAGGTTAGCGGTACACCCTGTACATCTTCATTTAGACTTCGTAAGATTTTATTGTGAGCTTTTGTTGTGGTATGTAAATAAAATCACGTACGCAACCTAAACTCACTAAATACACAGGTGGCGCTGATAGAATCCTGACAACTGACGACGAACAAAATGTAAAATATAGAATACGCAGTTAATGTCATTTATTCATCATCAAATTCTGTACGTAATTTTTGTGGCGCTATATGAATAATTTTTAAAAACGAAGCTCTTCTTCGTCCGTATTATTATTTCTGCAGAGGAATAATTAATTTGCCAAAATGTTTTATAATAATAATAATAATAATAATAATAATAATAATAATAATAATAATAATAATAATAATAATAATAATAATAATAATAATAATAATAATAATAATAATAATAATAATAATAATAATAATAATAATAATAATAATAATAATAATAATAATAATAATAATAATAATAATAATAATAATAATAATAATAATAATAATAATAATAATAATAATAATAATAATAATAATAATCATAATAATAATAATAATGCGACGCCAGTCGCGGCGCACAACAAAGGACGGTTGGGGACAAGTTACTTCACACAACATACCAGGCGTTTCGCGTACCCAAGGTGCTTACAAGGTTCCCCATATTGCTTACGCGAGAAAATACGTGACAACAATCAGAGCGGCAGAACCAAAAGGTATTGGAAAATTCAAATAAATAACGAGCAATGTCTTTGAAATGGTGTTTCCACAAAAGATACATTTGACACAAATTATGTGTTTCAATTACACTTACCTACATTTTTTGTCTATCTCTTACGGTCATTCAACCAAAATGGAATGTAGGCATAGAAGATTTGAAGTTTACTGTAATCCCAAATTTCCCTTGCACCTACCAGAAAAATAGCAATGAGATAATTTCCGGGAACCTGGTTTGAGTACAATATACTGGCTGCAAATGGTTTTCACTTTTTCTTCAAAAGGGAGGTTGAATGACGTGGTTGGTTTGCCAGCGCGGGGGTTGGTCACCTGCCCACCAATACCTGGTAACATCCCGGCTCCAAAAGCAAGCAATACTTCTCACATCACTCACCAGCCCTAGAGGTCCTAGACCCTTCCCTCCCTCCCCCCCCCCCCCTTCCTATCCATCCAGGCAATATAAATCACGTTCCTTATGACTGATTTATGGCTCGAAACCTGTATCTCCACTCTAAGCGTTCTCTACTCATTCTCCATGCGCCTCTTGATTTTTCTTCTTCATCCTTTACCCTTCAACTTCTCCCGCCATTCCATTATACACACAGCCTAAAAGATTTTTTTCCCGCCGTCCTCCCTCTTCTTTCTCTGTGGTATTTCGATTTTGGGGGCACCCAGATTTTTTTGTTCTCGTTGTAGACCTTTCTTCGTGGCGTGCCGACACTGCTATGATATGCCAAGAGCTTGCAGGTTCTTAATAACACAGCCAGGCATGCATGTGAGGCAGCCAAAATAACAGACCAAGAATTTCCGAGCGGATGCGAAGGGTAAAACAACAAATAAAACTAGCTGTCCTTTACAAGAAACGGGTCAGGTGCTCAACAATGGAAGCGCTACGTAATGGAACACTCGCGGGAATTTCCTACAGCTTTATTTTATCACAAAAATTATCTAATAAAACACTATATGCAAAAAAGGGGAATGTCACCATTTTATAAAAACTGAGATCAATGTATGATTTGGTGTGTCTCTTACGGGTTAGCAGTTATGCAAAAGTCATCAAGAGTAAACCGGACTACATAGGCTATAGCCAGAAAATTCAAATATACCAACATTTTGTTTGCCATAAAATATCTTAAACATATGGCATTTTAATCAAATTTGTTAGAGCCATTTTGAGAAAATCAAAACTTTCGAAATATAGGTAGTTTAGGATGAAGGAATGTTCTACAAAATCTTTGTGTTGCATTCTTAAATACCAAATTTGGTTTTTAACTGACTTTTCATTTCTGAGTTACAGCGCGCACACACACACACACACACACACACACACACACACACACACACACACACACACACACAGACACACACACACACACACACACACACAGAGAAACTTTTTATATATATATATATATATATATTTTTTTTTTTCAGGGGCCTCAAAATACCTATATATTTCCAGTGAAATCTTGATATCGAATTTTTGGGTAGCTTACAATACCTACTTCCCCTACTTACTTCACGCAGTACAGAAAGTAAGAATATATACTATAATATGCATAATAGGTGTAATTTCAGAAGTAGATTCGCCATAAAAGAGGGATAGCTTACAGAGATATACTATGTCTCTCTGTAGATATATAATTAGCAAGTACCAAGTTACGTACACCTCGTCCAGTAGATATAGACTGAAAGCAAAACTGATTTTCAATGTCTGGGGTAGTCTCCAAGATACTGAAACTCCATTCGGAATTAAATTACCTCCTATTCAACAAAAAGTAGAATAAAACCACTGAATCAAGTTTGTATTCCTACTGCGGATAAATGGACATATATTTTTTTCATTAAAATGTCGGTAGGTTGGTCAAGTTTGTGTAAAATTAATCTTAGAATGTTGTTTTCAGTTATTTTTTCATTAGGATCTGTACATTTCATTGTGTAGATCCTATAGATTAGAAAAATTGCTAATGAAATTGTGTTATTGGAACGAAATGAATGTTTATAATAGAAAAAAAGAAATTGGTCATTGAGATAAAACATTTTAAATAACAAATTTGTAAGGTAGCATCAAACTTTAAATTTACAATCACTATTACGGTAAAAATTTGAGTATAATAATAATAATAATAATAATAATAATAATAATAACAAAACTAACAACAATAATAATAATAAGATTAATAATAATAATAATAATAATAATAATAATAATAATAATAATAATAATAATAATAATAATAATAATAAGATTAATAATAATAATAAATAATAATAATAATAATAATAATAATAATAATAATAATAATAATAATAATAATAATAATAATAATAATAATAATAATAATAATAATAATAATAATAATAATAATAATAAATAATTAATAATTAATAATTTATTTATTTATCAACAGGTTTACAATGTGAGATCACATCTTCCTGTATCCAAAGTGTTTAAGTACGTATCTTCTTCCTCCATTCTTCTCTTATTTCCTAATCCCGCTCTTCTAAATTCTTCCCCTTCATACTACTCCTTATATCATCTAACCAGGTTTTCCACGGTCTTCCCCTCTTTCCTCTCCCTGGTGGAATCCATTCCAAAACTTGTCTCGGCAATCTTGTTTCCATCATTCTACGTGTATGACCATGCCATTCCAATTGTTTGTATAATAATAATAATAATAATAATAATAATAATAATAATAATAATAATAATAATAATAATAATAATAATAATAATAATAATAATAATGTAAGAAGAGGAATCATTGTATTCCACCCAAAAACTGAATATCCAGATTTCGGAGGAAATGCACCTTATGGTCTACCCGCCCATATTTTACTTATACCGAAAAAGCGCTTCTGTGTGAGGGAGGCTGAAGCAGAGAATCTCTGTCCCTCCACTCAATAGTCCGCCTAGGAGTAGTTTAAAACAAAAAACAAGTTTGAGACATAGTGCCAAATAGAATGTAAATTTTAGTGAAATATTCAACTCTCGTCAATTCTTTTGTAACTGAATACAGAGATGTAATGAAAGGTTAGTACATAACAATGTAAATTTTGTGAAAATAAACATTTATCTCAAATCAGTGCCCTTGGCTTCCAGTGAAGGCCAAGTCAGTTTTCTTGAGATTGCAGACGTTTTCCTCATCTTATTGTGAGCATTCATTTATTTAAAATGTTTGTGGTGTTGGCCACTTTCAAAATACTCATAGTTTTGCTTTTGAAGTTTTTCGTGCGTTTTAAAACGTTAAATCGTCATTCTTTTGTTTCTCATGAACTCACACAAAGAGTACGTAATAACAATATTAGCATTTTTATAAAAATGTTTCATGTATAACATGCGAATAACATAAGGCAAAAAAGAAATGTCTTCCTAGGATACACCTTTATATGGAAAATGCTTCGCTATTTGATTTTCTCAAGAAGAGTTCCTATGATTTTAATTAAAATATCACATGTTTATAATTTTTATTAGTTTGAATTTTCATTCTACTGATGTCAAGTAGCCATTCGTTTTTTCCCCTATAACCGTGGTCATGAGTAAAAATTCACAGCTTTCAAGTGGACCACTTTTCAAACATGTGACTATCGCTTTAGGCTCCTATGTTCCTCTTGCATGGAGAAGGAAATGCTAAATAAATCATTTTGCAAACGTTTAGCTCAGAACAGAAGGCGGAGAGAGGAATCAACTTTTAAGTTTTAGCAGAGTGGATACAAAATAAGGAGTTCCTGAATTTAAATGTTTAGCTTGCCAAATAAATATAATAGGCAGTTGTGAAAATAAAAGCGAGACACAGAGACAGACCTAAAAAAGATCCAATTAAAAATACGATACATTAAGGACTAGTAAAATGTTCTGTAATGTTATAATAAGGACTGTTAATTTAAAAAGTATGTCAACAGTCTTAATCATACAAGATGGTGGACAACAGAGAGTTTATTAAACATCATTAGGCTACATTGAACCATTTTTTGTGGAGTGTAAGTCTTGATCGTTAAGCTTTTGATTTCAAATTATTTTCGGTTGAATAATTATTACATGACCGCCTCCGTAGCGCAGTTGGTAGCGCGCTTGCCTCTGGCGTGGAGGACCCGGGTTCGATCCCCGGTACCAGCATGGGGATTTTATCTATTCTGGGAGGTCTGGCACGGGGTGCACTCAGCCTCGTTAGGTCCCGGGGGGACCAATTGAGGAGCTACTTGATGGAGAAGTAGCGGCCCCAGGTCTAGAAGACCGCATAACTGGCCGGGAGGGCTCGGGGCGCTGACCACGTCCCACCCTCCAGTACTGCACCTCACCAATGACGCCTGTACTGGGCAGAGGTGGGGCACGCAGCGGCTGGGCGGTAGGCCTTGGCCCCTTGTGGGCTGTCGCGCCGGGGTTTAGTTTTAGTTTTTAATTATTACGTACCTATATTGGCTTCAGTAAAATAAACGTTAAAGTTGGTCCTAATTTTCACTAAACAAATGAAAATAGATTAAAACTATAAAAATATGCTTTTCCTTATGAATAGTATCCTGCAATAAGCATCCCATACCAGCTAGATAGAAAGCGTATATTCTTTATGGGAAATATTTATTTTTTTATCTACTGCAGCAATTTCTCCAGATATGGGTTGCATTCTGGAATGCAATAAAGCAGGATATTCCTTTTTTTCGTCATTATGTTCAGTGTGTAAAAGAAATATGGACTTAGCAACAACTAAAAGTAAATAAAATGCTGTGTTTAGCTTACCAAGCAGTTAAATTGCAATCTATCGGGAAAATAATATGGACTATCTGTTCCAAAGTATAATATTGAGCAATCTCAGTGTGCAAAATTTCTGAGTGATTATGTGACTTAACTTTCGGTAACAAGTGATGCCTGGAAGTAACTCTCAAAGCTTTTGGATAGCACATGTCAGCTAGCTATAGTTAATACCCTTCTGAAATCTATTTTCATATTACAGAAAAATAAACTCTCATGATACTAATTTTTTGTGCTATAAATTTCAAACATTAACCGTATAGCTTCAAATCAAAGAACTAGGCAAGTATATTAATTATGATTTTGAGTGTATTCATGAACTTTCCCAAGAAATGTCATTCATACAGATATTCCACAGCACAGAGTAAGCAATACTCTTTCGTTCTGGAACAATAGTATTAAAATATAAGTGTTCTCACACACAACACTACCACTCTCATATTAACTTTAGACGAAGCTAAAACGGTCGTTACTGAAAACAAACTTTTAAAATGTGTAAAATGTTCTTTAATGTTTTACTGCAAACCCTAAAATCATCGTGAGCCAAAGCTTTGCATACAATATTAGTAATTTTGCAAGAAGTAATTTCTTAATAGCTGCATTTTTGCACAAAATCATCCAGTTTTGCAATAAAATAACACATTTAATCTATAGAATTGTTTTGCTTCTAAACTGTCTGATGATTAAACGGTAATTGAAGTCTGAAGCTTTATTTATCCAATCTGAAAATGAAAATAAAAGTCTATATTCTAGTATATTTTTTAAAAAATGAAATACAGAAGCATTTGTCAAACACAGACATCATATACTTTGGTACAGGCTGAGAGATTTTCATTTTCAGGAAGATCCACCAGTTTTCGTTTGAATGACTAGAACTATGTTCTTAAGGGTATGTAATTAAATGTCGTGTCAAAATGAAATTTGAATGAATATTGTTCAGACTTAAACACAGTCAAAATTCCATTATTTGGGATTATCGGTTGGTTTTCCTAAAGCTTCAATGGTTCAGCTGATATTAATGGTTACTTTTGATATCTTAGAATGTTTATTTCCATCTCCTGAAGTGAGATGTAACATTTTATGAATATATATAAAAAAATGTTAGGAGAAAGAAGTCTTAGAGTACACGGAAACTTCCAAAGATAAATTAGCAGATTGGTTCACCTAAGTTCTAAGTGTCAAGTATTGTTAAATGGTTTCATTAATAGCGGAATATAACCACTTTCTGAATAAAACTTGAAGCGTATGGTTTACAGAAAAACTATGAACCTATAGTAGTTTCAGGCAAAATCCATAATTTTGCAGTCATAATCCAAAAGTAATTATTTTCTTACTATAATTTAAATGTTAATTGAAAGCTAAAGTGACAAGACAAAATTAATGTGCTTATAATGTACTTCCACGAGGTTTTGAAAAAAAAAAATGACTGCAATAATTATTATTTGGACTTGAGCGTGATATACGAGCTGGGTAACCAAATGTATTAGAATACTATGTAAGCAGCAATAAATCAAATGGGCACTATAAACGTCACTAGGCCAAAAAGCATGTTATTTTACATACAAGGAACTTCAGCACAACCGGTGTGTGTGTGGAGACACTATACAACTGTAACTTAACAGTTAGTTAATATAGCTAATGTTAAAATGTAACTGGATGATGAACCAGAAACAATAATTGGATAATTTCATTTCTAGTTTCTCAACATTCTTGGCACTTTCTAAGTAATTACTAACTGAATTGAACTCAGACGAGTTTCTAGTAAGAAAATAGTAGTCTTTTAACATACTTAAGGTAGTTCTAGTTGTTTTCAGAGCTCAAAACGTTTATTACGTAATTTCTGAGATCCAGGAAAGTTGCTGAATATTATTTCAATGATGAGGAATATTAAACTATTTCTCGAGATTGTGTCATAGGGAAAGTTTCCATGTCACCACAAATTAGGTAGCCGAGATAAATTACTGAATTGTAACCTAATAAGCAATTCTATTAACTGATTCTTGTAACGTTATTCAATTCATTAATCTCAAGACTAAGGGAGTTATTTAAGAAAAGGTATCATTGATAGAGGTGATTGTAAAATATCTACACCTGTTGAATCTTTCTGCATAGGCCTCGAAAGTTAGGTTCTAGAAAATGATGTGCAGTAATAATGTACCTTGTTGCTTTATTTTTAACAAATGTAGCTACATTGTTTTAATGTACCATACTGCATATAGTAGGTCTAGATATGTGAACACGAATAGATCACAATTTATCATTAATAACAATAATAACAATAATAATATTATTAATAATAATATTATTATTAATAATAATAATAATAATAATAATAATAATAATAATAATAATAATAATAATAATAATAATAATAATAATAATAATAATAATAATAATAATTAATAATAATAACAATAATAATAACAACAACAATAATAATAACAATAATATTAACAATAATAATAACAATAATAATAATAATGGTTTTGTGATGAAGTTCCAATTGTATATGTAGCTAAATCATCTGTGAAAAAATTTGTGTTATAGAAATACGCGATAAGTTACAAGGCTTACAAAACTTGAAGACACTCGTATTAGTGAATTTAAATGCAATTTAGAATTGATTAATGGGATTAACATAAGCAAATTTTAATATGGTATTGTCAGTTTTATACAGCTTCTAGATTTATTGAAAGTGCCAGAGCTTTTATTTTATTAGAGATACTTTTTTTATTCTTATTTCAATTTATTACTATTTTTTTGCATAAAATTAATTAGATTTAGAAATAAAGAATTTACCAGTAGCTCTAATATTATATTTAAGAGTGTGCTGGTATTCCATTTAATCTTTGGTGCTTCGTGGTGACAGGGATCATGGTTTGTAAATCAATGTCAGTGTGTGTAGTTCTCAGTAAAAACGGGAAAAACAACCAGGAAAACTACAGAAATGTGGAAAAATGTAAAAAATATGCATATATAAAATAGTACATATGTTTATCACGAATGCGGACGCATATTAATTTACAAATAAATTAGTTTTCAAAAAGTATCTCTTGAAGCCAGACTGTCAACAACTCCTGTTACTACAAACCAAACTTTTTCAGGGTAATTACTACTCAAGTATGTAAAGAAGTACCAATATTCCATTTAAAGAATGTAATATTGGCTCTACTTTTGGTAAAATAAAATTATATATAATTCATCAGCATTCCTTAAGTGCTTGTATTCAGTTAACCTCCAAATACCAAATTGCAGGTAAATCATTTATGCTTGTAAATGTTTAATTCGTCATCATTTATTCCATAAATGTTGCCGTGTAATTGTTTTGTTAACTCTGGGCAAGCATAGCATGACTTACTTTAGGTTTTCAGCTTAATATTTGAGTTTACTTGGAATAAACGGAATAAATTAATAACTTAAATAATAGTACCAGTAATGGATTGTCTTGTTTGCATATATATATAGTTTATTTTAATCTGATATACGAATACCTCTTGTGTGATATCGATTTAAAATGTATATAGGTATTGTTTTCAATGACTATACCTACGAAGGCATTTGTGTCACTGTTGTTTAAAAAGTGATACTTAGATACTGTTAGCAAGTATCGTAATCAATCGATACATTTGTTTTTAGAATAGTTGACACTCACTCATACTTCAACTGGAAGATTACAACACTCACCAGAATAACATATGTATAACACTCCATTGTTACCACCTTGTTTCTTGAGTTGGAAATTATATGTATATTAAGCTAGGTCTTGTACTGATCTATGTAATGGTGGCTTATTTTGCATCTCTAGGAAACTCTTTAGAAAAGAAAAGGAAACTTGCTTCACAGATTCTCCCAATGAATTCAACTGTTTCAAATCCACACAATGTAATCAATGATGTTATCAAAGAAGTTCTACTTCCTCTACTCAAGGAACTAATATTACAAATTGTAGGGTTAATGTCACAATTAAATCAAAGGAATAATAACAGTAATAGTAATAATGTTAAAATGTGTTAATAAATAAAACATTTTATAAACTTATTCTGTGCATTTATTTCTGTTATAATCTTTTATATATTACACAAGTGATCATATTGTAAACACAGATGCTATTAAGATAAGCTACAACAAACTAGAGCTCACTATTGCACATTTCTGAATGTACTCCTATATTACTATTTCCACTCTAATTTCAGCTGGGTACTTTATAATATAATATTCAGAGCTGTCTAAAAATATAATATGGCAACAAAGGTATAAAGTGATTTTACTTTGCTAGTAGCGTTGCTACATTCTACTTTCAGCCTTGTTTCCCAAACATTCCTATTTGCAAAATAAAACTCTAGTGTAATTTATATATACTCAACACATTACTCCCAAAAGTAAGCAATGTTGATAAACAGCCTTGTGAGAAATGTTTATCTGTCAGTACGAAAAATATAGGTAGGTATAGCTTCCAACATAGTTTAGAAAAACAACAGGAGAACGACAGGAAGAGCTAAAAAAGTTTTGAACACATATTTTCGCATTTCGAAAAGGTATTTGATTTTTTGGGGGGTGGAGGTTGTAATCGATTCTTTACTATGTCAATTCTCTAAGTGACGAAGTAAATTCAGTGGGGTAACATGGAGTTGGAAGTATCGTCTAGAGCAATTCAAGCAGCTTGATTGTTTGTGTATTTAATCATAAATAATCCATGCAATAACAGCGAAAAGATCAGAGAAGATCGTGAACAAATACGTTGCATATTCACTTTATATTATTCTGAGAAAGAAGCAATAAATAGGCATAAGTTGTCAGGGTTTTAACTAAGGGTTTTTTTTCTTTTCATTTCACCAAAAAAAATCTATGAGTGACGAACTACCTAGAAAGCACGAAGAGGATATGTTCAATTTAAAATAAGAGAGTAAGTCGACTATTTCCAGTTTTAATAACATTTAGGGATTTTTTATGTAGTAAGGAAATTCTCATAATTCTTGGTAGCATCAGTTTTTAAAAGCAGCATATATTTATTTGATAATTTATTTGCATAATTTTACATTGTTCCTTCTTCAGAGCTGAAACAAAACTGGAAGAATGAATCCAACCAGTGATTATTCTAAGCTACCACAAGAGTAGTAATTTCCAGATTATTATTTTTTCGACTCACCAAAACCATATTGTTGCACATTCTTGCCAGTAGGGCCAACAACACTCACCTGGAACAAAAAAGGCACCAATTACTCGGAGTGAAAAGGAATGTAAGGTTATTTTTGACACCAGAAGCACAAATGTATTTATTTCCATATCTGTATAACCTAAAATGGGAACTAAATTAATTTTTGGTACCCAGTAGCACTATGATTACATAAATAGGAATTGAGGAATATAGTAGCAGATATGTCACCGAGGCATAAAAATTGGTCAAAAGTAAACAAAAAGTCATAAAATACAAATTCTCCCCGGTATAACCAATGGAAAAATTTTTGTGAACTTTTCTAGCAAAACAGTCATACCTACATATTGTAAACATAGAACTTAAAATGCGCAAAAGAAAAAATTACAATTACAAATAACCTATCACAACTTTTAACATAAAAAATAACTCATTTTATTTTCTCCTTTTCCTACTTTGTTGTTTGAGTGAGAGCTCTGGTGTGTTATTCTCAGATGACTCTCTCTACTCGTTCTTCAACGAACTATTCTTTAAGAAAAGCGTATTCTTTATTATTTATTTATTTATTTATTTTTACCCACTCCTTATAGATGCAATGCAGAGATATAGAGGCTTAAGCAATAAAATACGAAAGAAACAAACAAACAAACAAAGAAAGAAAGGAAAAAAGAACGAAAGAAAGAAAAAAAGAAAGAAAGAAAGAAAGAAAGGAAAAAAGAAAGGAAAAAACAAAGAAAGAAAAGAAAAAAACAAACAAAGAAAGGAAAAAGAAAGGAAAAAAGAAAGAAGGAAAGAAAGAAAGACATAAAGAAAGAAAGAAAAAAAGAAACAAGGAAAGAAAAAAGAAAGATAAATTGAAGCTATAAATTTTAGTTATGAAAATATTTTAAACATGTTTAATCCACATTATTAGAACCATTTTTGTTCTTGAGAAGTCGGTTTATTTATATCTATACTTGTAATTTGTCTGGTGTTCCCTAAGAACTCTAAATGAGGGTCGTGCTCTCCAGTTTGAGAACCACTGATTTATATGGAGATAAAATGCAGTTAAATTCTGTCATTATGGTTTAAGAAATTTACACCTCATCGTTGAAGTTTTTATTCTCATTTAATTGCTCGTTTTTCACACTTTAATGAACTAGACTTACATTTATTACCCAAGCAGTAACTCATTCCTTAAATAAAACGAATTATGATGGCAGTGATAAAAACGCCAAACAAATCAGAATGTGTTGTAAACTAATCGAGAGGTTAGGTGTCGAGGATCCTATAAAACCACTGAATACAGTTATAAAACACTTTAAATGCTTCTTAAGAACAGGTTGTTGGCAAAGTGCGTCTGTGTGAGTGTGTGTGTGGTAGAGGAAAATGAAAGGATATAGATAAGGAAGAGAAGAGGAGAGAAAATGGAATGTTTTACGATTCCGTTTTCTTTTTTAAGTGGGTCTTCAAGTAGACACTTCTTTGACTGTATCAAAGGTTAGAATGAGAGGGGAGATACTAGAATCGAAGTAAGGAAGGGGCAAGGAGATTGGTGGGGAGTTGGTGCATTGGAAAACTAGCAAGCCCCCAGTCATCATGCTGGTCTCCGATTCGGTTTGATAGAATCATAAAACGATTTCGCACACCATAAGGGAAACTTATGGTTACGACCAAGACCTTATACTAAAGTGAGCATTAAATTCACTTTGTACCAGTCCCAGAGCCGTTTCTTTATTTTATGTGCGTGTGTGGAACCGTTCCATGACCAAGTTAATATTAAAAACAAGTTCTATAACTGGGCGGAAGTGCAATAAAACCAAAAGAAGTACGTCTGAAGTTATTTTGCGTTACAAAACCCGTTGTAAATGTCAAACATGAATAACGCAGCCATATAACTTTGTTTTATGTGAATTTTATTGCTTGAGGCACACATTCCATGGAGATAAAGATGAATAAAGTTTGTAAACAAAATGTGGACACCATTAACTGACCGAGTCTGGCCATTTATCGTGATAATATTGCTTCTTTTTTTATTCTTGCTATGTAAAAACAGATGTTATAGCAACAATGTTTCTTTGTAACCATATCTGCTAAATGAGCCCATTAAATGATATAAACTGTAGCAGAATTTCGAGCAGTATTTCATTCAGCTAAAGAAACGTAGGCATAAGAAACGCACCTAAACATAATTTTTATACTTTTTGATTTGGTTTAATGAGCATATCTGTGTCTATACCGGGTGGAAGGAACTGCTTCGGGTATTCGTGAACCAGGGATTCTGCATGATGAGTGTAACAACTATGTCCAATATAATTATTGTCAATAAAGAAACGTTTGGCCGAAAAAGAAATTGTGTCAAAACTTTGGAATATTTGTAGCCATTAACTTCTTGACGAATGGATATTAATGGTTTATTATTTCACTAACTGTCGTGCAAACATTGTGAGAACAACACAGCAATACATTTCTACATTAATTCGAACGTATTTAGTCACAATTTAATGTTAACGTGACGATGCCAAATCTCTCTTAGAAATTAAACTTTGCATGACACTTTAACATTAATTTATAGAAGTGTACAGCATTGTTCACACAATGTTTGTGCATCAGTTATTGGAATAATAAGTCATTTATATCCATTCATCAAGAAGATAGATGGTTCCATATATTTGACACAAATTTTTTTTTCGATGAAACGGTTTTTTATTGACAATATTTGCATGGATATATATGTTTCACTCATCATGTGGAATCTCTAGTTAATGTATGACCGAAACAGTTTTTCCACTCGATATATGTTTGTGGTCTTATAATTTAAAGTGTGAAACTTAAAATATAATTATATATATATATATATATATATATATATATATATATATATATATATATATATATATATATATATATAATTTACAACAGAAAATGTTATCTTACGTCTTGATATGTTTTATTGGACCTTTTTTCGCCTTGAGAAATATTACTCTGGTTGAGCACGAGAAAAGGGTTACTATGAGGTTGGCAGAAGTAATTTTACTTGGATCTGCTATGATTTATCCTTATTTTAAGAATAAAATTGCTACAAATATAAATAAGATGAAAAGGACACCTTGGTTATTTTTACTAAATGGGGGATAAATTATAGGACGAATTAAAAATATTCACACATGCTAGAGTACGAATGTATATTTAACTAGGATTAATTCTCTACCTAGGTTCCCAGAATATGAGTGTGTTTTCGAAATGATTAAAACACTCCGATGAGTTCTTGATTCCAGTGTCAAACTTACGTTTGATATATTATCTACTATTACATCTAATTCTAGATTTTCTATTCACTGACCTCATTGTCATGGAAATCAATGTTTTATAGACATAAAAATTACAAGAAACTGGCACAAATTTATATTAAACTATTATTATTGTATTTTTTACTTTTATAGGTACTGTTATCGACTTTAGACATACGTGAATGCAGTGTAAGAAAAAAAAAAAAAAAAAAAAATATAACGCGAAAGGAGCAATAGGTTGTCAGCTTTTGCCAATAACTATCTTACAAAAAATAAATGTTAAACCAAAATAAATACCTGTTTTTCCAAAAAAGAAAAGTATTTTACGCCACGCGGAGACTCGATCCTAGACACATTTTCAACATAACCACACAATTTTCATGCACTATTTTTTGCACATCACAAAAATACTTTAAAAAACAACAGATGAGCATTGGTGGGCATGGTTCCAAAATGACGTCACATGGAGCCGTTGGTCGATGACGAAATTTTTTATACTTAGTATCTTGCTGTTTAAGAGATTACCTCTTATAACCCCCCTAATGCCACTGATTGCACTACTGAACTCTTGCTGACAAATCCAAAAATAGCACTTGTCACTAGACGCACCAAGGTATGTATGTCAGCTGATGCAAATGGTGCACGTATGAAAAACTTCACATTTGCTGTTTTGGAGGCGTAACACGGTGAACATCACTTTACACTGTTCCGGCGTCGACCAATAATGGCTGTCAAAACAAGAGTAATACCAACAACATCGAATTTCGGGCTGTCATTCTTCATATGATAACACATGTCTCACCACGGTAACATAGGCATACACATGCGCGTAAAAAATTAATCCCACACGCGGAAACCAAAACCATACACGTGACCAAAACAAACGAATTCTATTGGTCGACTGGATTTGAGCGTATGCACTGCTAACGGCGAGTGTTATTTCGGTAATAAAATGAAAAATAAAGCGTAGACAGTGACGGAGAGGAATTGTGGGAAAGGCGGGGGAGTAAGAGGAAGGGATGGGGATAAGGAAAGTAAGGTATATCAAAAAATACACTACACGTGATGTGTATTTTTTTGTTCTTTACGAACCTTGGTGCAATATGGTGGACGACCATAAATATCAGAACTTGCTTGGTTCGCAGTGTGAAATCTACAGACACAATGATCGATTGAGCCGCGCGGAGTTGTAACCAACTCCTCCTCCGCCGCCTCCTCCTCCTACTCTTCCGCCCTCCCTCCGCATGCCCAGCCCCACGAGGAGAAACCAGACCAGACATAACCTAACCTGGTTCACAGCCAACGCTTGCTCTCCACGCAGTTCAACGGTGCTGGCAAGAGATGGCAGCACAAGATGCACAGCGCGCACCAGAGGCGGCCAACTCGTGAACTGTGTGGCGGCATCCGTAGTTCCATGAACTACACACGTGGAATTGATTATAACTACGCGGAAGCAGCAAAAACTGGGAAGGAAAACAGGAATAATTGTACCTATTGTTTAACAGAATATTTTCAAGTCAGTAGTTAACATAGGATAACAGCACCGTTACCTTTAAGTAATGCAAAGCTGAAAAATAAACATTCTGAAGCTCGTACCAGATGATTTACACATAAATGTCAGCAATATAAATATATTCTCATCAAAAATGTGTTAAATATTAGTTGTAACCTTAAAATTAGAAAAATTACTTAATATATTGCACACATTTTGTGAATTTATACTTTCAGATTTTAGATTACTTGATTTTGTATCCATGCACAGTTGTTGGGAGGGCAAGTTCTTCTATTCTCATTCATAGAACGTAAATAATTTGGTTAGAATAGCAGCTGTGCCTAGTAAATAAATTACTAGGTAAAATAATTTATTATATACATTTCTCTTAGCTCACGACAGTTTGATAGTCAATGGTTCTCATATCAAACAGTTGTTATAAAGCTAAGAGCCAAAAAACACCATTTTTCTAACAGCATTTTCAAAAAAGACCATAAACACAGCTAACTGTCAAAGACAACTGCTTCTGAGAACGCAGGTCTCCTAATTAAATATGTATAAAACAGAGGTGAAGCATTTGAAACAAATGCAGCATGTACCAAAAAAGCACTTGCATTATAAAGTTGTAAGCAGCACTACGTTTCCTTTGTTCACTTTGAAAAATATTCATTATGATATGGTTCAACATAAGATTGCTATTCAGAAATACAAAAGGCAGTACAATAAATATTTGTGTTCGTACTTTATATAAGAGGAAAATAACAAAAGTATTTCAAAGATTATGTTTATAATTTATAAATAATAATAATGATAATGATAATGATCATGATGGTGATGATAATAGTATTTTTCAAATGTAGGTACGCAAGTAAATAAGTGATCATATGGGTGCTTTAAACACTAAAATAAAATCACCACTACCATATTTAGTCATTCATTCTAAAGAGGCATTAGGCCAATCTATTTACAAATTACAAGATGTTCATACTGTTTACGCATAACATTAACTTTTTCCTTCTTATACACATCTAAATCCATAAAGTAACTTTATAGAAGTTCTGAATTCCCATAAATGTAACAACAGAAGAAAAAACTTTTCTTAGAGTTATTTTGTCTAAGCACTTAATTGACAAAGTAAAATAAGCGAAATTGAGACGAGATTAATGTCTGGTAACTTTAGAAGTAGTATTTTATATTTAAAGTTATCTATTATTTTCTTTCTATTTTGTGTCAATAGAATTTAGAGTCTACTGAAATTTATCAGATCCATTTTCATAGATTGTGAACAGTTGCTGATATTTGACACAAAGACAGCTTTTTCTAGTCATACGGCTGTTGTGTTAACACAAAATTACACTAAATGAGAAATAAATTCTTTTTGAATGCTGAAATATCCTTTTCCCTGCAAGAATAAAATAATAATTACTATTCTGTGTTTTAAAGTAAGCTATGGATGTAAAATTAAATTTACATCTACATGCTCAGAGACAGATAGGGAGAGAGAGAGAGGGAGAGAGAGAGGGAGAGAGAGGGAGAGGGAGAGAGAGAGGGAGAGGGAGAAAGAGAGAATGGGGGAGGCTTAAGTAGAGAAGTGTAGTATCCTTAAATGGCAGAGAATAAAACTAATACTATATAAAAGTTAGTTATGTGCACGTTCTGTGTACGAGAATGTTTCTTAAATATAGCTCGCGCCTTACAATGCCATTTTAGCATAATTTACTCATATCCTTGGTAAGATATGTATCTATTGCATATGGAGCAAAACTCACGCAATTCATAGATCTGTTGTATCTACTTCATCCAAAAATTTCTACGTCAACCTGAAAATTTAAGCGTGAAGCACCCCTCCCTCTTTTTTTTTTTTTAAAAAAAAAAAAAAAAAAAAAAAAAAAGCATAAGAACAGGCGTGTGTGTTTCTGAACAGCATTTTGAAAAGAATCAAATATATAAATACTAAATAACTTAGGTGATTAACTTTGTTTAACGATGTTTAAGCATGAGCAATGTCCTCGAAAAAGAAAGAAAGAATCAAATAAATAAATACTAAATGCTCACATGATTAACTGTTTAATCATGAGCAACATTTTCAAAAATAAATACATTTCTTATGTGATTAGACATTGTTTAAGCACTACAGTATTTTCAAAAACAACCAAATACAAATAAATACAAACTTTTAACGTGATTGCACACTGTTTAAACATGTCAAGCGAGGATATTCCCTCACTCTAAACTACCCTATACAGGGTGTCCCAAAGAAACACCAACAACGCTTAGTGTGTTGTGCGGGAAGACAAACTTGTCGGTTTCAACATAGGAACCCCTCCGGAAATTTACGGTTTGGACGCTGTAGCGCATCGAAGTGTGGGATCGGTGTACGTTCACATTTCGTCAATAAACCCAACATCGGGCTGTCTGCATTAAAAACGGGCTTCGAACTATGTACCTCCTACGTCATTTCAGAGCCCACATCGACGGTGGTAAGCCCCATGCACATGACCCAATACGTGCGGTTGTCTTTAGAGATTTTCAATCGCGACATCGCCATAAGATCCTCCGCTGACGTTACAGGAGTGGTACACACCATACCCTTCATAGAACTCCACAGAAAATAATCAAGAGGTGTCAGATCTGGGGACCGTGCTGGCCATGGAATTGGTTTACCTCTACCAATCCATCGATTTGAATATGCGACGTTGAGCTGATGCCGCACATTTACATCAAAGTGTGCTGGAGCTGAAGTCGGCCATTTCAGCAGCTGTGTACTGGTATGTGTCGCACTACTGTTAAAAACGTTACTGTACTGGAAACTACACAAGTAACGCAGGAATGCACAGGAATGTTATTATGCTCAGGTCGTTCATCCCAGTGCACAATTGGCTAAAGGGTTACATACCTTTCTCATTAAGATACCAAAATCACTGTTAACAAATGCCACAACCGTTTGTTCTCAAACTTCAACGCTCTCCAGCGGCCAAACCGTGCATTTTCGAACAGGCGTTCCTGTTTGAAAACCAATCAGTTTGCCATACTAAGCGCTGTTGGTGTTTTTTTGAGACACGCAGTATGTGCACAGGTTTTCTTTGCATTTAACTTCTCTCGAAAAGTTTACGACTTTGAAGTATATTACAGTTGAAACAGTATTGTAGCAGATGCATTGTAATTTTGAATTTTATATGAAGTCCTGGGATATCTGTTTCTGCTTTAAGCTCTAAAGAATTACTAATTTAAGAAGCACGATTCTGCATGGATTTGAACAATGTACTCTGCACTCACGAGTGCTTACTGAGCCGAACCCTAGTCGGTATTTGTTGGGGTATAGAGAATAATTCTGCTCACTCTGCTGTAAGGCTCCTAACGATGAAGACATTTTAAGAGCTTAATAGCAGTAGCAATAGCTGATACTTAGGTAAAGACCATACTGCGCATGCGTGTCTTAGTAAGGCAGCACCCTTATGGTTGAACTAAAAACAACAAATATACGAAACCTCAAGAACTCTCACGCTGTAAAGATGTGGAATGTTTTGCGGCTAACCTTCAGAATGCAATTTTGGTTAGGATTTTTTTTTTTTCTCCTGGTTTAGGTGGGGCTACAAAATGTTAGCGTAACCTTTCCATTAAATCAACGAAGCGGAGAAATTATTTGACACGGCTTTCCGAAAATGATAAAAAGTCACCTTCAGCCTGGGCAGAAAGGGCGTCTGCTGAAACGGAATTAGCTCAATTTGTCCCGATGTGGAACAAAACCTGTGTAACAGACAAAAGATGAAGGACCTTTGTGTAACAGGTTCTGCCAACCTAGCAAAATGTCAGGCTTTATAAAGAACACAAAACAATGGTGTACATTTAGAGGTTGAGTTGAGACACAGCCAATTACAGACAAGCTAGCAAAGATGATAAGGTAAATGTTATGTTTGAGTATTCGTATCAAATTTTGCTCTTTTGCTGCTAAAAGAATTGGAAATTGTAAAGGCAACATAAATAATTTAAAGTGTCGACCATGTTTAAATGGCTATTAAATGAGGCTTAGTTATAACAGAATTTTAGGTTTAACTGTAGTGACAGCTATGAAACTTTGTTTCTTTTGTAAGCTCCTATGACTGCAAATTAGAAACTGTTTGATGATTTCGTGGCGTAATGAGTTAGTGTGTTTTGCATTCTGTAAGGTGCTTCTTGTTTCTAACGCAGGATCTCAATTCCTTTTACTGTTTATTGCTCCCTGTTCTAACTCAGTCGATATTTGCATTAAATTATTCTCTGCAGGCGTTGGCAGTACTTCATCATCATTATCATCGTCGTCATCATTATCATCACCATCATGATAAACCTTCAAGATAGGCCAGTTTCGACTCAGAAGGGATCTTCCCAGCGTCTCCTTGGTCTTCCAACTTCTCTCCTGCCAATTGGTTTGTACTGCAAGGCCTGTTTGGCAAGTCTTTCTTCTGGCATTCTGCCACTTCATTTTGTATTCCCTGATTTTCTCGTTTAAATTAAATATTTTAGCTGCTCCCTTATTGTTTCACTTTTAATATGATCTTTGAGATTACAGCCAGCTACGTACTTCAAACATTTCATTTCAGCCGTTTCAATTATTCTTTTGTTATTTCTGCTGATGGTCCAGGTCTAGGCTCCATAAGATACAATGGGCACTGTCATAGTTTTTACAATTTTAACACAGTATCTCTTCTTGTTTTGTTTTTCAATGTTCGTTTAATAGCGCCACATATGTTTTGAAGTTTACCTATATAGGTACCTTTTGTTTTAAATCTCCATCATATTCATAACAAATATCACATCCTAAGTAGCTAAAATATTCCACTTCTTCCAGCACTTTGTTTCTACGGAACAGTTTTGACTATTATTACTTAATTTACCGTTTTATCTTATTTTAATTTCTAAGGACTTTAGAATACTCCTTTGAAATACGGATGCACTGGATAAATTATAATTCATTTTTCTTTTCTAGATTTCAGATACAATAACATTCATGTTTTACGAAGCGTTGCTATTTATTTCACTAAGTTTCCAAACTGTCTGAACCACAAAACTGCACTATTCTGAAAGTTAACTTATATTTCGCAATTTCTGAATGCAACAAATTTATACCTGTTCTTTATTAAAAAGCCATCGATTACTGGATCACTTGTAGCACCTTGAGGTAAAATTAAACGTAACTGAAAAATGTATTTACCAATGGAATGAAAAAGTAGGTATAAGTGTTTATTTCTTCCTTTTTTCTTTGAGCTTTAAGTTACCCGACATTCCTCGGGAAACCCTCGGAAAGAAATCTTATCCGGATAACTTACCCTAAGTGATATTCGAACTCGCGACTTCTTGGACACATTATATACAGGCACAAAAAACAAGGTAGGGATAGTTGAAAAATAAAGTGAAATCTTCCCTTTAGTTATAAGACTAACATAATGTTTATTTACAAATACAAATTCAACTTTCACTAGGCTTTTCTTGCCATGTCCTATTATTTTGATATTAATTAGCAATGAATTGCATATATTCTGGTACAGCCCATAGAATGGCCTTCGCAATCCTGACATTTATTACCCTAAAATGTAATGATGAATGTTGTTTATCATTTTATCAAATTCTGTGTCCGTGAACAACAAAGTAAAAATGAATCTATAATAAAAGTTAAAGAAAGTGTCATGTTTGTTTACATGTTTTCTGCACTTCTGCACGTAACCTCTCCGCCGTTCTAAGACGACAACCAGAAGATATTGAGGTCTGTTGTGATATGTGTTCTTTGAAGGAATAGACAATAATATCTCGAGCGCCATCTCAAGAGACGACGGCATTGTAAAAACAAAAGCAGACAGAATTCTGTTGTTGGTGTGAAGTGAACTACCGTTTGTAACTACAACAGTGGGCGCTAGTGTATAGCGACGTTCCTCTATCTAAATTATAGGCCGGACCGAGTGTAAATATAAGTCTGTTAACCCTTGGATTAGATATTGGCATGAAACAATACCCACATTGCAAATAAAACTTGAGCTTGAAATCCCACTTCGGCCATTTATTGGCGACTGCTGCATGTAGCCATACCCTCCACTACCTGTTGGATGGGATGCCGTTAACATCCCACCGAGCTGCTGCAAGTGGGCCCCGGCTTCTTTTTCTACTTGCCCCATGCACCTGAGCAACTAACTATATGTATTGCCACTGCGTTCAATTATATCCTAGTTGGATTTTATCGTGTCTCCTTTCTATATAATCGATTCACTATCAACCCTTTCTCAATAAGCTACAGCAAATGATAAATAAATAAAAATAACATAAAAATAATAAATAAGTAAATAAATAATAAATAAGTAAATAAGTGATCAAATGAACAAACAAATAAATAACAATCATAAATAATAAAGATAAATTTTAGAAAAGTGCTAACACTTTGAATATTAGGCTGTACAGGAACAAGAAAAAGTGCAAAATTGAGAAGAAAAAAAAAGTGTAATTATTTCTGTGCCGGGTATAGTATGCAGGACACTGGGAAAAAATCTATAAAGAAGACATTGCTTAAATATTATAAATGATGACAGTTACAACTTTTATTATATGGCTGTGAGTGTTGGATCTTAACAGAAAAATATTTTCAAAATTACAACAGCAAACCAAAAATAGCTCTCGTGTGTTATTTCCAAAACACAAAAGATTTGTGTACGATGCAGTTTGTGTATCACCTAGATTTAGCTTAATTGATAATTTACAAGCCCCCCCCCCCTTTTTTTTTTTTTTTTTTTTAAGTGGCGCTGTCAGTTGCCAGGATCAGCGTTATGAATATCAGTTCACAGTTCCTCATCCGTAATACAGCCCGTGCTTGGTGTCTTTAGACTTTCATGTGTCATCTTCGATACAGATTATTTGCTAGTGACGAATGAACCAACTGGTGAAATGATTCACTGAGCAGCACATCAGAAATTAGATAACCTATATTATGTTACATAAACGCTAAAATTGACAATTGCATCGAAGAAAAAAGGAATGAAGGAATAACAGTGTTTGTTACTTTTTAAATCTTGCCTATAGTAAATGGAGGAGTTATAGTTGACCCAAAAATTCCATACTGAGACTTACTTGATTTGGAAATACACGTTTAGAGGCTGCCTGAATAAAATATCCAATTGTAGAAAACAGCTGCGCACGTATATTTACAAAAAGTTGGTCAAATACCAAACTTGGTATTTAAGATTAGCATCTTTGAAGGATTCCACACGAAATATCTCAAGAAAACCACCCCTCCCTATTCCAAACTAAGCACCCTTAGATAGAACTTTTTCTAGATTTTATATTTCTCAAAAATGTGTATATGACGATTTTCACTAAAATACCGTATTTTTAAAGTTTGACGAAAAATGTAAATAATATTTTACATTTTTGAGAAATAGCGTCTAAATTTCTCATCCTGATTGGTCTACGCTTAAGTTGTAAAGTGTAACAAATAAACAAAACTGTTATTCTCCTGAAAACGCCCAATTTATGTCAAATGTATTTATTTGGTGAATTTAACCACTTCCGGAATATTCTTTGTTGTTGCTTTGAATTTTCAAATAAACATTGCTCAAATGAGCAGTCTTATTAGTCTTTTTTTCTCGTAGTCATAGACTTTCAAAGCTATCACGTAATTTACACCAAATGTGTAAATGTGAAATCAAAGTTTATTCGGACTAAAATTAAGTAACGAGAAAAGTGAATAAAGAAAGTTATGTGAGTGCAACACGCCTAGCCCACGCTTGCTCATGTGGTATATTAAATAGTGAGGATTCTGTAAAGAAAGCTAATATACACTTGCTTGAAGAAAATAAGATAAGGTAGTTATACTTACTCCCTTTGAGGAGGGAATGCAAGTAACGAAGCTCCAAACATTGTGTACCCAAGCTTAAATAAGCTGAGAAACAAACGTTAACACTGTCATGGGTAGTTGGTGGAAGACAATAGGCTGATGGGGTTCGGAGATAAAGGAAATGTAACTATTCCATTAACAATATAAAATTGTGTTTATTCCCTTGTTCTCGTCACGAGTATTTCAACAAACATTATATGTGCACAACTTTGAGTATCTGAATCATTTTTTAAGTTAATCTAATAATAGTATCATAAAGGGCTGAGTCATAGATTATATTTGCAGAAATTTCAAGTATTTCATAGTTTTGAGAGGTAGAGTCGGAACTGAAAAATTCAGTGCCATAACTGGGATCTGAATCATAGACCCTCCGCTTACCAAGCGGGTGCTCTAACCATTAAGCTACTGTGACAACTTGCCAGAATGGCATTGAATTCTCTGATTCGTCATTGTGGCAGAGAATGCAGCAAATGCTGTTCTCGGCCTGATATGTCCAGAAATTTGATATTTTCGGTGAACATTAATTTCAGGAATTCTAAAAAATTCTACTTATAATTTACTAGCAAAATCCGACGCTTTATTGCATTACATTGTATTGCATTGCAGATTACTCTTTCTTTCTGTTACTTTTTATTATTGTTTCTTTCTCTCCACTCCCCCTCCCTTCCCTCCCAAATTGACACCTCGTCTTTGCTTCACCTTTTCTTTTCCCTCTCCATCTATCCTTTCTTTTCCTTCCTTGCGTTTTCTACTCTCTGTTTCACACTTTTCTTTAACTTCCTGTTTTGAATACTGGTAATAAAACTGCTGTTTATAGAATGTTAAAATATGTGCAAGAAGATATTTAATTTGCAAGTGTTTTGTTTTGTTTATTGTTACCTCATAGATATAGATAGATGGCTGTGCTTTCCACCTTCATACGGAGAAAAAGTATACGCTACTTCAAGAAACAGAAGATAAGAATGAAGTTGACAAGACAAATTGTTAAAAATCCTACACGTAATGCAGAAGCTGTAGTGTCGGATTATTATCGATGTATGATCGCCGAATGTATCCAAAACTAACTTCGACTTACTTACTATAATTTAGCAATGTTTTGGCATTATGCTGACTTATAATTACCTTTATCAGTTAAAACATACGATTACGATAATCTTCTATGTTTCTGTAATTCTTACTCTCTCTCTCTCTCTCTCTCTCTCTCTCTCTCTCTCTCTGTGTGTGTGTGTGTGTGCGTGTGTGTGTGTGTGTGTGTGTGTGTGTGTGTGTCTTATACCAATTACAAAAATATCAGAGGACTTCTGAGACTACTCCCAGAAAATTAGGGATGTAATTAAATTTTATCTGTCAAATATATTTAAAACATATTTTAATCAAAATAGTAAGAAGTATTTTTGAGAAAATCAAAGCTTTTCCACGTTGTACAGAAGTGGGGGATTTATTTGAAAAATCTTCGTGTCGCATCCTCTGAAGATCCTGAACTAGAATACTTAATTTAGTATTTAAACGATTTAAACACACAGGGATATTTTTTATAGTCAGGGAGTCCCAAAAAGTATATTTCCGGTGAAGCTTTGAAATGGAATTTTTATGTGGAATGCAATACTTCTTCCATTTGCTAAGATAAGCAGTAGAGAAAATAAAAATCTGACAGTCGGTCTTATTGTAAACCTCTTCCAATTAAAACAGTGTTTTAAAGACCACTTCCTGAGCAAGGGCGTGGTACTCCTTAGCAGGAAACAATTGAAATGTCGTTGAATTGAAAGAGTTGGAAGACATGGATAAGGAAGAGAGGAAATTGACCCCTGTGTGCGAATGACTCCCAGAAGACCACCCAAGTAGCTTTCTGTGATGTTGCAGCATCCAGCTGTTAATAAGGTGCAGGTTTTAAGCAAGAGAAATGAATACCGCAAGAGTGGCCATAATTCAGGCCTTGTACACATGTCACAGAGTAGGTTAATTGCGGTGCAGACAAAGATGATTCCAAGGCCACCTTTGGCGTCAAACCGGCAGGAAATCATTTCTCATAAACATAGTAGATGCAGCCAAAACCCCTACGCACAACGAATATAAATTTATGCGATAAATACCTTAGAAAGTTAGGTCAGTGCACAAACAGTTCAACTACACTAAATAACCGAGAATACGTATATACAATATTTACGATCATATTTTGTTTCATCGCAGAAGAAACAAAGAAATAGCAGTGGGTTTAATTTTGGAAATCAGGAGTTAAAATACTTTTCTGTGCAGATTATATGTTGCTGTTATTAGAACGTGAATATAATATATAAAACTAACTTCAAACTGAATAGCTCACAGTATCAAAAGAACCTCGAGCTGTCAACAGAGGTGGACTAACTTTTGTGAATAAGTATACCATTATACTTCTCCCTTTCTCCTAAATACTCTGACCTGGGGACAGAACAGTAATTAATTTGTAGTTTTGTGATTTTATAGAAGTTTGCAATGTGTCACTAAGTAAAGCAAGTGATTGTGTTAGTAATTGTGTTAGTACAACCTTTTGCGCAGTCCAGCACAAATTGCTTTTAGACCCTCAAGCATGAGCTTTTTAAAAGGAAAAGTGACGAAGCAGGGTATAAAATTGATTTTAATAAGTGTCAAGCGTGTGAAAAACCAGCATTCTGTAGTGTGGTGTTGGAATCTTATCACCGTGGCGAATTTCCTACTACCATCTTAAGAATACTGATAAAATTAGGCTGCAGGTATAGGAAAACCAATGACGGTCGTAAACTCCTTATGGGAAGGAGTCAACATTTGCACTCCTTCGCATAATTCGAGTTGCTCGCGATTAAGGACCAATATAGGTATCATTATCATTATCATCATCATCATCATCATCATCATCATCATATCTTCCTGGTTTAGGAGAGTTCTGTTCCGCCTTCATACTTCTTCCCAATATAGGTCTTACTTACATGAAAACCAAAATCATACCTTGACGTCTATTTGGTAAGAGCCTTCCAGAAATGGTGATGAACGGTGCCTATAGGAAAAGGAAGTCACTTTATTGTGTGTCATGCTGTTTTGGCAGAAACAGGATTTTTACCAGCTAGGGTAACTTCCGCGACAGCTACTGGGATCCTTGCTACCAGCCCGCTTCATCAGGTTGTTCCCAAGGAAGTAAATGCAGATTGCGATTCTGAAACCTTGGTGGGCAAATGTAGCACTTTAATGGTTTGTAGTCATGACAAAACATTCCCGCCTCACTATACAGAGTGAGTGGATTTGTTTATGACAAACTTTACATGATGTCCCTGAGAAACCAATTGAGGTTCTACCTTGAGAGAAAAGTACCGGCTCCAGGTTGTGATGACCGTATTCACTGATTATGAAGGACTCAGGGCGCTAACTACGTCCCATCCTTTAGTACCCCACTCCACTCATGACGTGCGTTGTGGGCACAGGAGAGTAGCGTTCAGGTTGTAGATCTTAATCCGTCAGTGAGCTCTTACGCTGCGGTGTGATAGTTGGAATTAAATTGAACAATGGTTTATAGATAACCTATATCTGGTGACGCTCCTGTACAAAGCAACGCGCTCTCGAAGGCAGGAATTTTCCCATGAGAATTTTACTCATACCTTTTAGCACTGAATCCCTGAAATTATGCAACCTTTCGAACCTTGGCAAGATGTAATGGTAATCAAAAGACCGCTAGTGATCAGACGAGTTGGATAGCCACCCTTTTGTGCATCGAAAAAGATGGCTATGCGGTAGCTTGTGAGGCTCGCATTCGAGAAGACCCGAGTTCAGTTTCCATCAGCCGCCATCTTCTGCTGAGGTGATTTCTCATCTACCCGATTTCCTTTCAAATATTTCCTTTTCATTCCGTTTCGTTCTTATGCTTCAGGTGTGATTCTAGGTTTCGTACCGTACGGTGGTGCTGGACAGAAGGCGCGGATGCTTCCTAAAAGGAAACAGTATTCCCCTTGAACACAAGAGGGCTGCTTGGTCGGCGGATTGTTCATCGCTCTGTTCAGGCAGCCCCAGCAGTATGACGAGCCTTCAAGCTCAGAAATGTTGTCCCTGTGGCCTATTTGCCTAGGGCCTCATTCCTTCCTCTTGGAAGGTGGTAGCAACAATAGATCTATGTAGGTAACAATGTATGAGGTGTCTCCCTCAATTATATACCTATGCCTATACAGACGTAATGTACTTAGGTTAATTGTATAAAAATGTATTACCATGTAAGCAATAAAACGTAAACGGGTAGCGCTTTTGCAGTATAAAAACGTGAGTTGTAAATAAAGGAAAGATAAATAGTCACTTTAATAGAACATTAGTTCATCATCATCATCATCATCATCATCACCTGGTTCCACGCATCTCTCCAAACAGGATGAAAACTGATGGATAAATCTGATTATAAGGTTACAGAAGCTGAATCTTTATCCAACGACTGTTTATAAATAAGTGAAGACATTTAACACTGTACCCCACGTCCCCAAAGATTTACCATAAGAAAAATTTTAATCCGTTAGGAATTGTTTAACTTTAGGTATAATGGAATATTTCTTGTGTAGGATAATGGAAAGCTTAGAAAATACAAATCCCCTAGAACTTGAGGAAAGGAAGATATATGCATTAATATATGCTAATATTTAATGAAAGTGTCGAAAGAGGAGGCAAATGGCATAGATATAATCATTAGAAAGAGAACGTTTAAAATGCTTACGGACCTTAAACTTTTGTATTAAAGTTTAATACTATGAGCATTTGTTAATGTACCTACTTCTAGAACAAACTTTAAAGTTTCTCTCACCAAGAACAAAATTGCTTAGGTCCTGATTATATTTTGTAACTTAAAATACTAAACCAGCTTTATTATTTCAGGATTACTTCCTTTAATATATTCGTTGTGCTTCCGAGATATTGTAAGAAGAAGAAAACAAAATAGAAGAAAAGATACATGAACATAACATAAGTAACGCCTAGACCAGGGTGGGTGGAACGCTGGTTGTACTAGACGCCACCGGGGTGTTTCAATCTGTAAATGGTAGGAACCTTTCCTTCTGCTTTGTCATGACCCTTTGGGTCAGGAGCCCTATGTCTGCTCTCGCCTCATCCTTCCTCCCGTAGAAGCAGACACAGAGGATCTTCCAAGTTGACGTGTCGAATTCCCTCCGCGACGACCTATCCCTCTTCTATACTCCTAAATAACACCCGTTCTGCCTTTTGACAACTTAAGAGACTGTATTGGCCTTTCTACTACTTTACGCTCGTCTTATAGTGAATAGAACACTCCGAATACTATGAAAATATAGTTTGGAATCATTAATAATTTATTACTTTTCCCCTTGCAAGGATATGAAGGTGGCCACATTGACATACTCCTCTAAATTAAACTAATTGACAAACAATTTTGATAATTACCATTACATCCCACAACCAAAAATGTTTCAAAATAGATAAAATAGGTAAATGTTTGAAGAGCTGTATTTTACACCATTCAAGTTTTAAAAGCAAAGTTTTATTTTAAATCACTCTGATGACGACAAAAACAAGAGTTGCAAAATCCCAAGGGAAGCAGGGAATGAAAGAAGAACGATAGGATGGAGAGAAAGAGGTCACTTTAAGCACAGAACAACAATAGCTTGGAGGTGGTAAGTATATTTTCATTACAACCCCCTCCTTCATTCACCGGAGACCGGTAAATCGCTAAAACCTTCTTCAACAACAAAGTAAAAACAACAACGATGTGTCTTTTGTCTTCATCTCTCTCTCTCTCCCTCTCCTCTTCCTCAGCATTCCCTTACGCCATCTTCTTCTAAGTACTTCTTCACCACAGCTCAGGAACTTGCGAGCTCGAGTGGCTCCAAAAGGGGTGGAAAATAGAGTAAGGAGGAGGATGGGCTAAACTCTCAACTTTATATACTCTCCGAGGACCGGACTACATTATAATGTCCCTTCTTAATTACGAGGAGCCGGCAAACCAGAAGGGAAGTTGTAGTTGAGGACACACTTCTCGGGTTGGCGCCTTTCCGGAGCTCTGCCACATCTTGTATCTTGAAACCGACTGGCATATCAAGGCCCCCACTATATCTCAAGCTTTTAACACTTCAGAATTTCCTCATCTCTGGGGAAAGTGGCGGTCCAGAGAATTACAACAGTTTCCTTCATCGTGCAGCAGGATTAGACCGAGAGAGATGCCAGAATATATGCGTTACAATCTTAAAAATTAATTTATGGAGAATAGCAAAACTATAACCTCCCTCAAAAAAGGGGGGATAAGAGCGATTGCAGTAACCATACTATAAAAACAGATTTAATACCATAGTGGAAAGCATAATACTAGAAGCCCAAAACGGATTTAGAAAAGAAAGATCCTTTATGAACTGTGTATTTATCCTAAATCAAATAAGTGATAAACACAGAGCACAATACTCGCATTTATATAGTGCTTATAGATTTTGAAAAATTATTTGACAATGTATATACGAACATATCATACCAAATGATGAAAAATAATGGCATACCAAGATGTCTGGTAACTATAATCAGAAATTTATGTAAGGTTAACACAATAATGGTTGATCCTGACCAAAAAATAAAAACAGTACAGCAACAATAAACAAAGGTGTTAAGACATCGTCATCTATTTTATTCAATTTATATGTAGCTGACAATGTCATTGAATGGCGGAATAACTCCATTTTAAGATAAACAATACCATCTTAGCAGTAATGCTGTTTGCAGACGATATGGTCTTAATAAATGGCTCAGAATTAAACACGCAAAAGGCTCTATAATAATTAAAAAAATAATTGCAAAATAAAAATATCACTACACAAAAGTAAAACAATGGCTTTTAGAGAACGGCAAACAGTAAGAGCAAAAACAGTAAGACAAAATAGAATATTAAAACAAATAAACTGGTTTAATTTTTTACGCTGCAATATTTCATACTTCAAAATGATGACATAATAAACAAAAGTAATAAATTCAACCAGACATGTGGTGCCCTCAAGAGAAAACTAGAAACTACAAAGAAAGAGACAAAAATAAAATTTTACAAAGTGATGGCTGTTCCACGTTAACGTAATAGATGTGAATACTGGACAGTGACCAAACAAATGGAAATAAAGAAAGAAGCAGCAGAGATGCGTTTTTAAGATATGTAGCAGGATAACAGTAAAAGATGGAAGAAGTAAAGGAGGCGAGGCAACAAGCAAAGGAGTTAGTTACAGAGATGAGTGGTCGGGGGAGTTAGGAAGATAAGAAGTCGAAAGGAAGATAGTGAAACAGTTAATGAGTGTTGAGTGATGTATCGTCAAAGTCAGGAAATTAAGAAAGAAATGAGTGAGTAAAGGTTACGAGAAGAAAACAGCTGTGAGTTGCAATATCACGCAAGGCTGTAGACGTGTTAAAGTCTACAAAAGTGCAAGAGTTTTTTGGCGGAAAAAAAGAAAGAAAAAGTAATTGAACTGGACTTTAATCGTTTTTGTCACATGGTGTCAGAAGTGGAATTTGTCAAATTCTCATTTCGTTGCAATAATTTTAAATGACTGAAGATATGACAATGAAATCAATCACGAGAATAAATTGTTACACAAATTGAGTTTAAAGATACAGTTCTGAAAAATCCGAAGAGTAAAGATATTTATATATGACAGTTTTGTGCACTAATACTTAAATAACGTGCAGTATTTACTTTTTTTCAAAATTACGATTTTTGCATAGTGTAAGACAGCTTGTTAATTATTATAGTGGAACTTAAATATCCAAACATTCGATTAAAAGGTTACATCTGAAATTTATATTTTAGCAAAACAGTCCTCTTTCGACTCATTCAATTTTACTTGAGGCACTGCTTAAAATTTTCTCCATATTGCTCAGATAACTGATAAAGTGTTCGATGGTATTCCGTATTCTTTGGCGATTTTTTCTTCAAACTCTTTTTGACTTCTCGAATGTCGGAGACGAAGTCTTTTACTGGATACGCGGTTTACTAAGATATACAGTGGTATTGATTTACAACATACTGAACAGTAGGAAATTCAAGCGAAAACTAAAGGCGCACGTGTTTTAAACAAGGGGAAGTGGGTTCAGGTGAGAAGCTCAAGGCCGGTAGCTAGGAAAGCTCTTCCAGCCCTAAACAGAATTCCAGTGCATTCCGACAAAACAATCTCTGAGCAATGACCTTCGCAGGAAAAAAATGGATGAATTTGCATTAAATTTCCGCGTCTAAATCAATTATCGAGTTCTATATTTCTCTTCGAATTAACGAAAATGAAATTCGAATTACAGGTGATATTTTATATTGCTTTAATAAATAATTCAAGGAACAAAGAAATATCTTGGAATTAAGGACGATTTATAATTATAACGTTCAAATTATCCTATTTCCACTGTATAGTACAATTAAAATAAAATGTTTTACAAAGAAATAAAAAATAAGACATGCCTGCATGAAATTTAAAACTCTCAAAAACTGTAGTATAGCAAAATGTGGGAAAAATTATTAAAATGAAAACGTATAGATAAAAACTACAAAGTGTAGAAATTCCACCTGGATTCCCGTAAACTGTGCACTTAATAGCCTGTTGCTTGCTCAAAACCTTTCCGATATTGTTTAATAGTGCTAAGGGTACACCCAAGTGAAAAAAGGTAATTTTCTAAAGTACTGGAGTTAGAGAATTAATTTTTTGCACAGGTATTACTAAAGAAATGTGCATACCAAATTTCTTTCCAATATTTAATCACATTCCTGATATATTAATTGATTTATATAAATAGTACAAAGTGTAAAAATGTCATAAAGCAGGGCATTATAATAATATTTTTTTAGAAAAGGTATAAGAAACATCAAAAATTCCAAACGGACATTTTATTGCACATATTGTGAACTGTATTGGAACAAAATTGTTAGATCTATAGCTAGATTTTTGAGGAAGAAGATAGATTTTAAATATGAGAAATTGTTTCTAAGAAAAGTTTAAAGTTTAAATGGAAGGTGCGAGTATGTCGATATAAAAGGCAAAGGCAGGGGCGCACCACTTTAAAAATAGCGTCCAAAACATGTGCTGCCCCTCCCTAGTGAATTAAAACTTCCCAAATATATCCTTTAAAGTACTGATATCGTTTATTTTTTAACCAAATAGGCTAAAATATCAATTACCTTAAATGAATTGAATACAGAAAGGTGGATGTTCACACCATCATAAAAGCAAGATGCCCAGCAGTGAGGACATTAATAAATTAATGAATCAACAATGGCTCTGCTTAAGCACTCACTCAAAAGAAAAACTTCACGAGATACAGCCTTAAAAACCAGTAGCCGTGTAAATTTATGCGCCTTTTTCAATTATAGGGCCTATTTAACTATGACTCGTATAAAATGCCTTGATGTGGATGATGAAATGCAGAAGCAGTTAATGAACAGTGACCGGGTTACGACTTCCACAAGCGCAGAAAAAGATGGACGAGAGGAAGGAGGAATAAGAACAAATAAATCTACTCAAGATAAACGATCCTTCTGCAACATAAAATGCGCGAGCTTTATGCCTTTCATGATTGCCTGTTGAAGGATGTGTTACAGAGGTTCCGCTGATATTTTTACAGCCTTATTTTGATAACATTTACTTCACTGTCATACAGGAAGTGACTTTGACATGAATAATAATTTATAATCGTCTACTGACCTCCAATTTTTACTTTCTTTACCACGTAAATACAAGTACATATTGCATTCCATCCAAAAAATTTTACCGAGGTTTCTCTGGAAACACACGTTCTATGGTGTGTGTGTGTGTGTGTGTGTGTGTGTGTGTGTGTGTGTGTGTGTGTGTGTGTGTGTGTGTGTGTATGTATGTGTGTATGTGTGTGTGTGCGTGCGTGCTTGCTGCGACCTGAAGATTTTCAAGTGAATTCCCCCACATTACAATACCCTCCACATTGAACATTTTTCGAAAGTTCTAATTTTGTTAAAAATGACTAACTTTTTGTGTTGTTTAACGCCCGCTTTACTACATGTGGCACCATGGACAATGACACTGATGATACATGGAATGAAAATGGAACACCGGTAGAATGAGATTGCGGAGGAAACCGGAGAACCCGGAGGAAAGCCGCCCCAGCGCCGCTTTGTCCATCACAAATCCCACATACGGTCGCCTGGGATCGAACCTGGTGAGAGGCGTGTAGAAGCAGACGAAGTATTGTATTCCACCCAAAATTTGGATACCGAGGTTTCACCGGAAATATACGTTTTGAGGCCCCCTGAGTAAAAAAAGGCAGTTTTAGAAAAAGCTTCATGTGTGTATCTGTGAACAGCGTAACTCAAAAAGGAAAATACAGTTAAAAACCAAATTTAAGTTTAATATCCTTAAAGAATGGGACACGAATATTTTGAAGAAAATTCCTCCAGCCTAAACTAACCTTTACACCGAAAATTTTGATGTCGAAGTTGGCTCAAACGATTTTGATTAAAATGCCACAGTATAAGATATTTTTATGGAAAATAAAATGTAAACTTTGAATTTTCTGGCTAGAGCCCACATAGTCCTGTTTACTTGACGACTTTTGCATAATTGGTAAACCGTAAGCGATAGACAGAATCTTACTATAAACAAATGTAGATTTCGTTAAAACAGACATTTATGTGCAAATAAATTTATTGTGGAGTGAATCATTTCGAAGATATTCCTTGTAATTTGTGTGAGTTTTGCAATACTTAAGCTGTCGTTAAATGGAAGATCGTTATTCATTTTTTACTATCTTAGCCTTGCAAAGAGAACGGAATTTGAAAGTTTTGACTGTCACTCAAAGTATTTCCATATTTCCCTTGCATCTACAAGGAAATAAGCAGTAACATAGTTTCTACAAATGTTCATCTCAATTGACATGATGAAGGGGAAAAAACAATGGACTTCTACTATTTGAGCTACAGTAATAAAATAAACATTCAAGTCTATTTTCCCCAATTTTCAACCCCAATGGGTACGCTAGCTAAGATAAATTTTGAGAACATCCTATGCAAGCTTTCGAGAACGTTTTCAATATTTCCTCTTTTGTAGCGGAAAGAAC
This sequence comes from Tenodera sinensis, assembly GCA_030765045.1. Classification (NCBI taxonomy): domain Eukaryota; kingdom Metazoa; phylum Arthropoda; class Insecta; order Mantodea; family Mantidae; genus Tenodera; species Tenodera sinensis. The sequence continues at coordinate 41,811,007 of CM060969.1, forward strand.
AAAAGGGGATAGAAAATAACACAGGAGTTTGGAAAACCCAAATCCCCGTGGTTTAATTAACTGAAGTGGAGTCTACGGGCCTGGTAGCGTGTATGTGTGTGGAGACCTCTAGCGGCCGCCAGCCGCACTACTACAAGAAACAGCAAGAAGACCGCGCTCCAGTGTGGGGAAGGAAAATGAAGACTCCTAAGGGAATTTGTTATACACTCTATGAAGTGAGGCACAATGTTGTTTGAGTATACACATTGGAATAATGCTGGCTGCCATTTCCATGCAAGTTGTGAGGGAATAAAACCGCTTACTTCATTTTTATGCAACGTTTTCGAAGATATTTCATTTCCTCCTCGCATTTCTAGAGATGAAACTGTTAATGAAGTGAAGTAAAAGTGGTATCGATGCATAGAATAAATATGTGGAGGAAAGCAGGATGGAAGAAACGTAACCAGGAAAATTGAAGTTAACAGCGGGATGACAGGAAGATTCTTCTTCCTCTTCTTCCATACATTTAGATCATTTTAAACCTTTTCTTGTTTCTAACCTACCCAAAATTGCTGCGGAATTTTTTATGGTTGTATTCAGTTCTTCAATGGTCTTATTCTCTAAAAACATTTCAAGCAATCTAGATACGGATCTCTTAAATCCATTACTTTCGCCAGTGAGTTGATAGTTTCAATATTTTCTCGTTTGCTATAAATTTAAATCATTCATTCTTCATAGTCTTCATTAATAGTCTTTTTACCTTCTCTATTACGTGTAATAAGTAGGGGAACTACTGTAGGTATTACACCCAAAAATTCGATATCGAAATTTCACCTAGACTTCCTTTATCCACGAAAGGCATTTTTTGAATAAGCTACGTGTGTGCCTGTGAACAGCATAACTCAAAAACTAAAGGTCAGTTAAATACCAAACCTGATATTTAAGTCCAGTATTTTTCAAGTATACGATAGAAAGATGTATAGAAAATCCCCCACTCTAGACTATCCTTTATTTGGAATAATTTTTAACATCTTGATTTTATAAAAAATTGCCCTGAAGATTTTGATTAAAATAGCGTATTTTTAACACATTTTTATGACCAATGAACTGTAGGTATATCTTGAATTTTCTGTAAATATTCTTAGTCCTTTTCATTCTGGATGAAACTTGCATAAGACATAGACAAAAAGTTACTGCACAACAATGTAGATCTCGATAAAACAAAATTTATCTAAAATACATTTCTATGGAGTGAACTATTTCTGAGGTATTCCTTGTTATTTGATTTTCCAAAACGTATACTTTTTCTCAAATAGGAAACCGTTATTTATTTGTTTTATCTCTTGGTCATACAAAGAGAAAGGAGTTTCAAAGACAGAGACCAGCTTTAAAAGATTTCAATATGATTTAAAGTCTACTGTATTGTCATATGTCCCTTGCACCTGCAAGAAAATTAGCAAAATATAATTTCATGGTCACCACAATTCCTTTTTAACTGGAAACCCCACTCGGTTTTTCATATAGAATCAAAGAACTTCGTCTAAAATATGTTTTACTAAACCAAACATTTTATAAAAATATTTAAGAGTTTAATAAATATACTATCTCAGTTTAAATACAGACAGATTTTGTTTACAAATGTATCAAATATTTTACACAATAATGGTTGGTATGCTAATAAAGTGATTCAGGCAGAAGTAGCAAAAATAAAAATGTTTTAAATTATTGGGGTTTCTATTTAACGGTAACACATGAAGTATTCTTGAAAATATGTAGTTAATATCACTGCTTTACCCTCTTAAATGAAGAAACATTCAATTTTTTTAATCCGTTGCTTTCAAGATAATCTGCTGGAAATCTTTTGAAATACCAAAATAATACCAAAATCAATAACTGGCTGAAATTTCAGGAAAGAAATTAATTAATGCAGATGGAGACATGCCTCAAAACTGCATTTCTATTGTATTTTATACTAATATCGACTCTGAAGTGCATGAAGAAAGAGACATTAATACTTCAGCATGAGATTCCACGTGCTGAGCTTGCCAGGAATTACCAAAGTCACAAATAAAACCTAATTAAGATAAACGCAACCAATTCTTCTGTGTCACCACTTTTTTTATGTAGACTTCGAGCGGTGAAGTCTGATGACATTCCTGTTGAATCTCAACTTCGCATTTACGCCCCAATTACGTTTGCTTTGGTTTATTTAATACGCTAATGAGGTACTATTTAAAGCGTTTCTTCTATCTTCCTGTTTTCTTCTAATGCAGCCGACCAATTGGATATTAAGAATCTTGTTTGTGTTTTGTCTTTCCGTCTTTCTAAAAGAACATATTGCTTTTATTTTTACAACTGCATTTGATGCACCAATCTCTCTATTTCCTATGAGTATTTCTCCATTGTTCTCCTAATTCCTCGAAATAAGTAGTTTTAATATCATATCTCAATTTAAAAGCGTTAAAAATACCTTTTGAGAGCAGGATTATCAAATAAATGCAGATAAAAAGCAATAAAAATATCAATACCTTCTTTACTGTGTAATTCTGAACTTGGGTTAGTAAACAAACATCTCAAAGAATAATGGCAGTATCAAACATTATATTTCTACTTTCAATAAAAGACTATAATATGAACATTATTCTTAAAGGTTTTATTATAATTCTTTTTATTTTAGTGATGAACTATTTTTTCCAAATAACTGTCATTTGTTACGCTTTGTCTAGATGGCAGTTATTGCTTGGGAAAGCCTTCATTCTGAATAAACGATTTGTAACACAAAAATGACATGATTATCCATACAGAGGGGTCATAGATTAAAATGGCTCAAGCCTCAAAAATTACTATTAAACATTTAGTAGCTCAAAGTGAACCTCCATAAACACATTTAGTCTGAGAATTTAGACGGTCAGTTAAGCGTGTTAATAATGTTAACGAATAATGAATATAACCTCATTTTTACCATATCAAGTGGTTGAATGCCTCCCATTGTTAGAATGAGCTGTCCACGATCCTATTGTAAATCTCTCATGTCTACCATTTTTGGAACCACCGTATTGGGTCTACAATATTCAGGAATTCATTGTTGAAATGTTATTCAAAAGTGGAAGAAATATTTATAAGTTCAAATTTTTAGTGTTATATTCTGTTTTTACTTTCTAGTTCTGTATTTTGCTTTCAAAATTACACTAGCTGTGATATTTATGAAGTAATTCAGAGATACAAATATTGATGCGCTTGTATTTTCTTTGATATAGCAATGTTCCAATATTTTTTCTCAGCATCTTGTGATTTTTTATTGCACGAAATGCATATCTCAATCATTTGGGGGTTTTCCTTCTGTGTATATTGATTATGCAAGTCACTTTTATATAATACTTAGACAATGAGGATCAATATTTCAGAATAGTTTACAGCTAAACTAATCAACATTTCTCAAAAAAAGTCCAAGCAAAATATTTTATTACGGTCTAACAGCACATACATGAAATTTGAATAAAAATCTCTAATCGTTAATCGCGAGTAGAATTATGAAACATTTCAAAATTAGAATCTAAGATTAAATAAAATAATTAATTTAGTAATAATGGCTTAACTTAGAGGTTCCGATCTGGACGTTTTATCTATAAAGCACATACCACTTATCACGTAAAATTTGTTAAGAATTGTATATTTTAGTATTTTTTTAGTATAGAATTGTGACAGAATGGAGGCGAACAAAAGAATAACAAGGGGGAAGAATGGAGGAAAGAAATTGTTGTTTAACGACGCTCTCAGTAGACCTCACACTTGCAAATGTCCTTGGGTCCTGTTCACTTGGAGAATATAAGAGTTTCCAAGTGCACTCAATGATGCAACCTGCAAAAGTTCCATTGTATTCCAGAGAATAGATCAAACAGAATAGTTGACGTCATAGCCATTCAACTTGGTTCGTCTACGGGAATCATTATGGATGCTACTGACAAATGGGAAACAGATGAAGACCAGGCGACTGGATTTCACACAGAAAACAGCACCATCTTTGAGTGCCTCTGTGATCTAGTCTCTAGCGGCTAGCATGGAAGCCTTCAAATCCAAAGGTCGTGGGTTTGATTCCTGGCTAGAGTGTGGGTATTTTTCTTTAGTGTTATTTCCCACTCTCCCTAGGGTCTGGAAGCAGGAATGAGAGTGTGAATGTGTGTGTAAATTTAATGTAGGTAATGGCCAAAAGTAATACAAATCCAAGAACTACCACCACTTTAATCAAGTGAGCATCAATGATGTTGAGCAATTGTTCCAAGGGTAAAAAGACGCCTATATGATCATATATCATGCTTCAGTTAATGTTGTTGGCTTACTAATTCGAAACAGGAATACTGTCCCGTGTTTTTTCATATCTTCTGCAGGAATTAATATCTTAAGCCATTGGCCTTCAGTGATTTTAACTAGGGATATTGAAATTGTATTATACGTAAATATGTCCAATACACTTATTGCCAATAAAGTGCCGTTTCGCCAAAATAAAATAATTTGTGTCAAACATTTGAAATATTTGGAGCCATCTTCTTGACGAATAAATGGTTTATTATTTCTCTAACTGTCGTGCAAACATTGTGTGAGCAATGCTGTAATATCTTTTTATCTTAATTGGAATGAATTTAGTCACACTTTTATGTTAAAATGTCATTTGAAGTTTAATTTTTAATAGAGATTTGGCAACGTCAGTTAATATTAAATTATGTCTAAATTTTTTTTCTATATACAAATCGTGTTTTAGATAAGGGCCATTTCCATATATATTTGAGACCAAAATAATGTTTGATGCATTTGCAACTTTGTTGACAATTGTTTTAACTTAAATTATGCATTTATAGCCTATTGTTTATTGCTATGTCAGCCTGCTCTTTAGGTAAATGAGTTTAACCAACACTTTACGTTCTAGTAAATTAATAAAGCAATCCCTACTGTAACAAAATTAAACCAACTACCATTGATAATAGTTTGTAAATCTATTAAGGGGATTTTTCTCTTTTGCTAAAAGGTCTAGTGTAAGAATTTATGTCAATAAGCTCTGTAGCTATATATATATTAAAATAACTGCACAATAAGTAAGTTTAAAAGATGTGTGTTTTTAAGGAAAGCTGGAAATGAAACAACTGCACTGGAAAGTGGACTCCGACGCTTGATGTATGGCTGTCCCAGAAAGTAAAGCGCCAACCCAAGGCAATAAGATGGTATCAGCAGTCACACCATGTAGGAGTTATGTATTTTTAGTGGAGTGTACCGGCGGCGAGCAGAGGAAATGAACTTAGTGCGGCAGAATCTCATACCCTGGAACAGGCCCAGCACGCAGCAGTTAGTTGGCCAAAGCAATACTTAAAACCTGGGGCTTTGCCAATGCTGCCAGACATTGCGACAAGTGATAGACTCGTGTTTAAGCCCTCTGCTAAAATTCATGGAGATGATTCATGACGTAATGATTTATACATACACCTCGTTCAACGCACTCGTTAATATTAATCATGTGACACACACTTGCTCACAAATTCCCTGGCCTCAGTCAGGTTCTACTCAAGCGGAACGGCTTTTTGGAGCACTGCAGCTCAAGCTAACAGATCGTTCAATAAATAAGTTTCACGAGTCTGGCAAATGATGGTGATGAGGTGTGTTCCTAAAACGTGGGCTGTTCAAAGCGGAGCTGCTCTCCCGTATTGCGAATTCTTCGAGCGTACTGGTCATAACTTGATGGTCGCGATGAATACATAGTTTAGCAGAGAGGTGGTCTGTGGGGGCACTTCTGTTTTAAACAACTATTTCCCATTCATGTCTATTCTATCTAGATGGAACTGTCTTTCAACGTTCTTGTCCCATTTGTTTCCTTTTTGGTCTCACTTGTGAATAAACATAAACGTTAAAACTTTGTCATCTTTTGGCAAATATCCAGGGGAAAAAATCTGATGTGTTGCACTCACATGACTTTCGCTACACTTGTAGTAAAAACTCTTACGAACCCTTACTCCTCTTTTTCATGTTGAGATACACATTTGCAGAAATTACCTTGTTAATTTTCTTGTAGGTGCAAGGGAAATACAAAAGGTTTTGACTGATAGTCAAATCTTTTAAACCTGGTCGCTATATGAGGGCTTTGAAATTCCGTTTTCTCTGCACGGTCAAGAGATAAAAAAGTGAATAACGACCTTTCACTTGAGAAGTGTTAAGTATTGTAAAACAACGAACAAGGAACATTTCCGAAATGGTCCATTCCTAAGAAAATGCATTTGGACATAACGTGTGTTTTAACCAGATACACGTTTTTTGTGTATTAAAATTTGGTCAAAGACTATCTTTACCAGTTATACAAAAGTCATCAAGATTAAACAGGATTACAAAGGCTAGGTATAGCCAGAAAATACCAAATATACATTTCATTTGCCATAAAATATCTCAAACGTATGGCATTTCAATCAAAATCGTTAGAACCATTTTCCATGAAAATCATTTTCGAAAAAAAAAAAATCCCTGCAAAGGGGATAGGAGGAGTTGTCTTCAAAATCTTCGTATGGCATCCTTGAAAGATATGAAACTTAAATACCAACTTTGGTGTGTAACCAACTTTACGTTTTTGAGTTATGCTGTTCACAGACACGCAGAACTGTTTCTACATTTTTTTCTTTTTTTTTAATTCGGTGGTCGTCATATTTCCGGTGAAATATCAACACCGAAATTTTTGGTGGTATACAATACTTTCCCTACTTTAGACGTAGCAGATAAACTAATATAATCCTCGTCCTTCTAAAGCAATTCTACTACACATATTCTGTGGTTTATCAACAGTATTTTAATTACTCAACAATAGAAATGGTAGAACTATAGTAGGTGCATTTCTCGAAAGGCTTGGTTAAATTCTTCAAACAATGAGACCTCAAAAAAAAAAAAAAAAAAAAAAAATCGATCACCTGAATTAGTTATTAAAAGCTCTATGTTTATAATTAGAAATCATTCATATAATTTAAGTGCGTTTATTGGATCTTTATTTTATATCTAGGTAGCATTTTCAAAATTGTTTCGTAGGTTATTTTATTATGTCGGTTTCAATTTTTGAAGTTCTAAGTAGGATGTTAGGTATATTTTGTCGATTCTACATTTCTACATTTGTGGAAAGTTGTTTAATAATAATAATAATAATAATAATAATAATAATAATAATAATAATAATAATAATAATAATAATAATAATAATAATAATAATAATAATAATAATAATAATAATAATAGTAACAGTAATAATAATAATAGTAACAGTAATAATAATAATAGTAACAGTAATAATAATAATAATAATAGTAACAGTAATAATAATAATAATAATAGTAACAGTAATAATAATAATAATAGTAACAGTAATAATAATAATAATAGTAACAGTAATAATAATAATAATAATAATAATAATAATAATAATAATAATAATAATAATAATAATAATAATAACAGCCTTATGCTTGAACATTAGGTCAAGGTTGATGTGACTCCTTTGGGAAGTAATAAATGTCTTAGACTTTAAGGTGACAATCGTTTTACGGTATTTAGGTAGTGCTTACGAGTCCAAATTCGGGCTCTGCATGTTGTTTATATGATAGACTATGTCCAGGCAATTGTTGCTGACAACCGCTATGTACGAAACCGTATACGTCGCCTGAAAGCATGCTATTTTATTAATGTAACACTACATTTAAAGATTCCTGAAATACGCCAGTACATATAGGATTTCCGGACACAGTCTGGCGATTTTAACTCCTTCATTCACCTCTGACTAGTCACGTAAAGTATCCCTAACGCCCAGTATGATTTTCAATTCACGATAAAAATCCGCAGACCCTCTCGTTCCATCGCCATCCTCATTGTCATTTTAGAACCGAAGAAAGCGACCACCGCCCTATGGTTGCTTACAGGTAATGAATGCATCCAATCATCGCTAGGTGCAATGAAGTTCCCTTGAAAGTTTCAACGTTGGACACAAATTACATTTTAAAAGCTGAAAATACTAACAAAACAGAGAATGTTATCTGAAGCTTATGCTTCGATCTCACTGAGGTGTTTCATGGCGCAGGAGCCTAAGCCCCGTTTCGCACATGTGTCAATAACTTTATGTGCGTATGGAACCGAAAAGGAAACTCAAAATAGACAAGACAACATAAAAAGGTAAGACAAACTCAAATACTGAAGTTAACTTAAAAGCGGTTGGTTTCATTTCTTGGAGAGTTACATTAAATTTAGTCACAAGCTGATATACATAATAAATACACTCATTGAAAATTTAAAGCATACAATGATAACAATGGATCAACATCTTAAGAAAAAATGAATTTAAGTGTCTTAAAATAATACTCGTGCCAAGATTCGTCATCCCAAATAATGTCTGGCAAAACCATTGATGAAAGTGATAATTTAAGTCAATAGTCATGCATAATATGGTTAAAATTTTTATAAGTATAAACATTTCGTTTTCGTGCATTTTTAATCGTTAAATGCTTTGTTTTCTTGTGCTCTGACCAAGTGTGGTTGCGGAAGTTCAAATCTTTCTTGTAATAATTAACATTATGATTTAAATATTTCAGCAAGTGATGAAAATATTCAAGTTTTCTAAGTGATCAAATTTTCATTCAAATAGTTTAATATTTTTATCTCGGTTAAATGAAGGGAATTACGTAATTTTTTCCTTTTGGCTATAAGTGTATAGATTTTTATAACCTTAGTTATAATTTCTCCTCTAAAGGCAGCTGCAATACTGCACGTGAAAGTAGGAAAAGCATTCTTACAACCATATACTTTAGAGAAAAGACCTATGATAATCTACACAAATAAATATTGAAAATTAAAATTCCAGGCATTTAATGTGAACTTTTTTTTTTTTTTTTTTTTTTTTTTTTTCTTTTTTTTTTCCATTTTTGGAACTCTTGTCAAGAGCGTAATACTGTTCCTGAACATCAAAAATGGTTTTGGCAGAGTGACTCAACTTCGTGTCTTGATTTTTTTCTTTTTGTTTAGTTGCATACACACTGTGTACAATTTCCAAAACTTTCAACAAATAGAATTTCTCCAAAAATGGATCAACTGTGTTATATGCATAATTTCAATTATGAAACTTTTGCATAGTTTTGTTTTATACTTTAATCAATTTCTTATAAATGTAAAGCATATTATTGAGAAAGACGTATGTAGATAACTTCACACACGGACCTATCTAAATTGAACAGTGTGTAATGAAACGAACTGTATTATTTCCTTTCCCAAGTAAATATTTCGAAAGTGAACACTTTCAGGGTTCAAACCCAGCTTTGTCCCTTATAACCTGAAAGTAAACTTACTGCAAGCAAGTCGATGTGTTTCTTTTACTGAACCTTTTTAAATCTTCTCTTTTCATAGTCCAATGTATAATTTGCAATCTTCTTAATTTGAAACCCTCGTTCCGGTAAGGCACAAGATGCTTTTGTACCAAATATTAAGTTCTACAAGTTTATTCTTTGTCTCGTATCATTTATCATGTTATTTCTTTTTCTTCCTTCGCTGCAAGGTCCCTCCTCCATTTTCTCCAAGAACTTTGTAGCTCATCTTTCGTTCAATAACTCTGCATCCAAGATGGCCGCGCAGGACCGTTTCTCATTGGCTGAGAGAAGCGGGTAATGTAATCAATCACTGTCCCAAGCTTGGCAAAAGAAAATGGTAGTTTCCACAAAATTTGCTCTAGAATCTACACAAGCTACGAAGTTCAGGAGTTTACCCGGAATCAAGTTTAAAGGGCTTTTAAATGGTTAAGATTGAATAGCAAAAGGAAGTTAAAAAAAGAGAAAAACTTCAATATCAGATTTCATGTTTTATGGAGGTGTACCATAAGTTACTACAAAAAACAATCTCATATTTCAAGCTTGCAAAAAGGAGTATATTGCAAAAGGGGATGATAAAACGGGTAGTTACAGATGAAATGGAAAGTTGGTGAATCTTTATGTCCCATTTTATGGGTCAATTTATGGAGTAACGATTGACGCGTCGCCTGGGCTCGTAAAGCACTGCCACCTGGCGGGAAAATGCATCAACTACTAGAGCCAAACGTCAGTTCGCACAAAAAAGACGCCCCCTCTGCGCAGGCTCCAAACAGCTGCCCGATGGGGTGGGGGGACGAAGAGCCATTGATCGAAACTCATAAAAAGAAATGGGGAAGTTGTACATCTATAAGCACGTATTGTAAAGGGGCGCTAATAGAAAGCAAACGTTAGCTTCGAAATGCTCCCAAATAATATTGATTACATCCTCAAAAGCGATGGTTTCTTGTTACTATGCCGAACATGAGGATTTGTGGTGTGCAGGAATGATGATTGTCCGGCCATCGCTTTATGGGCAAACGTTTTTATACTTCACGTACATCGACTTAGTACAACTTGTAATTTGTTCCACACCGTAAAGGGCTTCTCCGTGACAAGTGAAATGCGGGGCCGCGCGTTTATGTTACACATTTATAGTTTTTGTGAAAGAACGGCGTAAGAAATAACCTCAGACAAGCTTTATCTCAATCAATAATCAAGAAGAATTTCAGATCCAAGGGAAATCTTCTGCTTGGCAGCTGAAATAACTGACATTCCTTTGTTAAAAATAACTCTGGCTTTCCATTTGTCATAACGATATAAAGCACTTTGATTAAAAAATAAAACACTACTTATACCTAAAAGTAGCACCGATAAAAATGTTCCATGACTACTTCTTGGTTTAACGTTTGGTCCCAAGTCATTTAAATTCCGCCATGTAATGACTTATATGATGGCTAATAACGGGTGATCCAAAAGACTCCGAACCGGCTGCGTTATATTTTGCCTGTACGCATCTTCGGTGACTGCCACTGTCATAGAACAGCGCGCATGAAACCATACATTTTTAAACTTCTTTTACAGGCTGTACTTATCAATATTATTAAAGGAGATGCTGGAACTGGCCACAGTCACTATCCGTACATTTTTGGCACCTCTTTAGGAAACTATCTATCACTCACCGTAGTTTACGTTGAGAAATTCTGGCAACTTCCTGGCAGATATTTTCTTTTAATTCTTCCAGTGTGTAGGTTTGTGCTGTACGCTTTATACTTTGTTACCCCAGAGACAGAAATCGCAGGTCACCCGGAAATCTTTCTGAAAATCGCACTTTCACTTGGCGAGCTGAGTTAACATATACGAATAGTAAATAAATGCACGCTGTGCAGTAGAAAACAAATGCTGAGCCATAATACACTTTGTGACTAAGTACAGGACAAAATAATTAAGCATACTGGTGATAAATCAACCACATGATAGTGTGTCAGCTCAATACTGTACTTTCAGAGCAGAGAAAAATAAGTCAACCGCATGACCTTGTGTACAGTAGCTGCTTCGTCTTTTCGTACGCGCGGTGGATATTTCGGATATTTTTGAGTTGCTCTGTATATCTCAGTATATGTTGAACAATTAAGTATCATTTGATTACATTCAAGATTTTCAAATCTTCTCTATATTCTAGAGAACTTGATTGTGTCAATGCATAGACACAATTTCATGGACAATGTTCAGATATCCGTAGTGTAAATCACAGTTTTATGCCTATTGTAACTTAAAGAACCTCTCTAACGACCCAATCGAATTTCTATATGCATTGCGAGAGAAGTTTTCAATTAAAGAACTTGTGTGTCTTATTACAGCTAAGTATACTGCTCGAAAAAGTTAAAGGCATATGAACGCTAGCCAATGCTCAAGCGGAGCGCTGTTGCCAAGCGTAGTGCGTGTACCGGCAGTGGTCCTGTACATAAGAGCGTGTGAGATGTGTGTACCACATTCGGCAGCGCTGGTAGGAGGGGCAAGTTTAGGATTCGCTGGAGTCTGCAGTATGGCCCGCCTCCATATGCCTTTAAGTTTTGCGAAGATCATAATGTAATTTAAACCTTTGTCTTTTCATTGTCGATTGAGGTGAAAATTGTCACCTGAGGCAGAGAAAGGGAGAGAGAGTGAATGAGAGAAGCTTATCATAACCTTACACCTTAGAAATGAAAAAAGAAAGAAAAGAAATTACTATCACAAATTCCACGGAAAATTTCTTGGTTGCTGTATTCATGTCAGAAATGTATGCTAATTTTGTCATTGTTCGGAGCCCTTCCAGCCTGTATATATGGGGCTTATAACAATATATCTATTATTATAATTATAATTACTATTCATTAAATTATCTTGGTCGTGGCAATATCGCTTTGGTCATATCTCCTCCTTCTTGCGATTCCGCCAACTTTAAAATTTTCTTGAACATCTGAAGCATCCATGCGCAATTAAAAAAGTAGCGAGCCATTCGAAAATTACAGACAAAAGATTTACGAATATTTATGAGGATATTGATATTTTGATTGAAGAGGCGAAATAAAAAATATGGAAAAGAGCAGGTCCTGTGTACGGAGCCTTTCTCATTTCCCGGAATTAAACGTTAAAATTATCGTTGCTGTTCGCATAGCCTACTGGGTTAGTTGTGCCAACTATGAAAATAAGTCTCAATTAAAGAGTATGAATATTATAGTACGATGTTTACTTTTAAATCATATATTGTATAGTATTATATAAAGGAATTATTAACTACTTCCCGGAATACTCGCGCTCGCAAAATTATCGTTATACGAAAGCCTCTCGTGGTATTAATAAAGAGTGGATCATCTGATCTAGGTTTAGCCAATGGCTGTAGTAGGTACAATAACGCCTGACAGGAAGGCTTCCCGCAGATCTAGCTGCATACAACGCACCTGTTAACATGAGCGCAGGAAAGCGCTCAGAAAAACAATCTAGATAGACAGTGTATTAACAACTGAAGGAACATATGCATTTGAACATAATTCTCCAAGTTTCTTCGAGCGTCAACATTAAGGCTCGGAAGTAGAGGAAAAATCTGCGGGCAGAACCGCCACAGAGGTAGTTGCTAACAGTCCTGCTGGATCTGTCTAGAGATGATAGTGAACGACCCGTCGACCAAGCAGCCCCCTGATTTATGGGGTAGTAGTCTTTCCTTTGAGCAAGCATCCGCGTCATCTACCCCGCATCGCCACACGCCACGAATCATACCTGAAATATGAGAATGAAGTGGAATAAAAGGGGAATGGTGCAAAATAAATCCTGGTAGACGAATAATCATTCCTGCATCCTCTTAAGACCTAGGACAGGGTAAGGGAGCTCACGGAATAGCTTGTGCAATATTTTTTTCTCGGACTAGGGAAAACTACGAAAATGCCAGATTAAAGTGCACAATCAGAGGAAATCAAACCCGGAACTTCCAGAATGCAAGCCTCACGCGCTTTCATAGAACTATATCGCTCGATAAGCTCGTTTTGACTAGACATGTGCAGTATTTTTCCAAGACTGTGACTCAAACACGTGTACCAAAAAATAATGCTTCTATCTGTCTACATGACCAAAATTTGCATATCCCATCAACTGTTACATTCAGGGCCTTTTGAAGTTCGTCTTTTGTTTCTATTGATATTCTAGTTACCTGCCTAACATACCTATTTCTAAGCATCCTATTTATCCTTTGTTTTTTACCCTGAAGGTTCATCCCTGAAGGTCTCTGCTATTATGGGGAAGGTTGGAGATGGTTGGGCTCCTTCTATCCTATCAGTTGAAGCGGGTGACTTTTAACTAACTTAAATATCGGCCTCGGAGTAGCTTCACTCAGGAAAGTCGGAGAGCTAGATGACTTTCTTATGTCTCGGGCAGAGCGCTGCATCGATGTTAATTTTTCCTGCAAAGTGATCTACGTTCTATCGCTTTGATTTGCTTTGTTTCTCCTTATTGCAGTTTAGAACTCAAAATACAACACTTAATCACTCTGTTTAACCTGATTTTATAATTTTCTAGGGCTTAGGAAAGAAGCTGATTCACAGTGTTGGACGCAAGAGGCAAGTATGAATTCCTGGTCCCTATAACTTGCATGGTGGGAGTGACCTTCCACTTTTATGGTCCTAGAGATAAGCTAAACCGCGGTGACCATACTCCAATGTACATAAATCGTGTAAATTTCTCATCTATAAAGAAAGTAATATGAATGTACCACAACAGATTTTTCAGACAGAGCATGATAATCATAACTAGATTCAGTTGAAGTAGAAAACAGAGTAGACATTTAGTGAAAGTGGACATTTAAGACACAAATTATAAAAGAATAAATAAAGGTAGAATGTATCATCGAATGTTGTTTTAATTTCGAGAGTGCCTTTAGCTTATTATCAATTTACCGTAACGCGTCATATTTTGTGATGCTTTATCATAACTGAAACGCTCTGGTATTCGCTTTTTCGCTTGCTTTTAATTACATTAATGAAGCATTGACACCTTTTGCACAGTTAGCTGTGATGCCGTTATTTATAAAACGCTGGCGTTTCAGCCGCCTGAGTGCACATTGTAATATCGATACGGAAATGCAGACTGATGGATCATCTGTGACAACAACAGTCGCGCCAAACTGAAATTCCTCCGCCCACTGGCTGCGATTCCATTATGACTGAGAGAATAACACGGAAATAGGTCGGGGCAAACACTATAATGGTTAGTTCCTATTTCAACAAAACTATTATTGTCCCACAGTGTTGTGCCTGGATCTGTCCTTCTATTGGCAGAGGTAATCTGTTTGATACATTGCCTTTGGGCATGTTCAAATAGCTTAAGGTTTGGTTTTCACTTTCTCTACCATGTACCTAGTAAGTAGCAAAGGTATTGTATTCCATTCCAAACTGTAAAATCAAGATTTCATTGAAAATACATGCTTTGAGGTCTCTGAATCCAAAAATATATAAAAAGGTAGGTATGTGTGAATGAAGATCATAATTCTAAATAGAAAAACCCTAGGTATATATACCAAACTTGGTATTTAAAATTAGTAGCTTCCAAAGAAGAACACAAGGATGTTCAATAAAATTCCCACACTCCAAACTATCCTTCGAAGCATTTTTCAACACTTTTCTAACAAAATGCCTTAACGATTTTGATTAGAAAACCGTATACAAGATGGGTATACTGGTTATTGAGCACGGAGTAATGTATAAAACTACATAAATATCTGCTTCATTTGAAGACTATTTTACTTTTTTTTTTTTTTTTTCCTTTCGCAAAATTAAAGCCACATCTATCAATTATATAAAAGCCCTATATCCAAGATAAAAATTGGATCAAAAACTTCTAAAGGTTTTGTGGTATCCAAGGGTCCACGACAAGGCTGTTGCCTTTCACCAACACTATTTAAAATTTACATACATTAAGTATTAAAGATTTGGAGAAGAAAGTGTTCCCAAATGGGAATTCAGATTACAAATAATATAATAATTTGTACCCTTCATTTTGGTAATGACCAAATTCTTATGAGCAGAGATCAAGAAGATATGGAATATATAATTATAAAATTACTGGAAGAATACAATAAATGGGGACTATATGTCAATACACATAACTCCAAATATTTGGTGATTGGAGATACTAAAAGAGATTTAGAAATGGAAGGAGAAAATAAATCAAGTAAGATATTCAGGGTTAAAATAAACAACACTGGAAAATATGAGATCAAACATAGAAATAATACCTGAAGGAAAATAGGCAATTTAAACACTAAATCAATTTCTATGGGACCAAAATATTAGCAATTAAATAGAAATATTCATAGTAGTATTGTCAAAAGTATAATAACTTATGGCGCTGATATATGGTCACTTACACACAGCGCACAAATTACTGGCAACAAAAGTGAACTTCTAGCGACAAGCAACAATAATTTCGAGAAGATATAAAATAAGAAACGTCATTATAAGTTTTATTGGAGTAATATCAACAATTTTGACTGACATTACGTTCAAACAATTGAAATGATATGGACATGTAAGAAGAATGCCTGAAGATAGACTACCGAAAAATGCATTGGAATGGGTATTACCAACATATCGGAAGAGAGGACAACCATCAATAACTAGAAATAATAAAGTCACACATGGAATGAAAAAAATTGAATTTGGAAGATGAACACTGCAACAACACATAAGAATGGGGAAGGGCTATCGAAAGATATGTTAGACATTAAAATACCGATTAAATAATATTCAATTAATTTGGAATTACGCAAATATTTATGGTAAGCAGAGGGTACATTAGAACTGGTAATAGGAAGAGACAGGTTTGTATCACGTGACAGATTTTTTTTAACCTTTCTTCTATTTGGCAAAGTTTGCCCTATTTATTTTCCGCCTGTGCTCGTGATTCTACGCTTTTGTTCTTCTCAATAAGACAGATTCCTCAAGGTTCGTGTATCTTGAGTCTGACCTTAAGGAAACAATAGGCTGTTTGACCTTAAAACCGATGCCTCTCTGGCGCCACATTGCACTTTTGGTGCGTGGAGTTTTCCTGTAAATCCTTACAACACTAGGAACCTGCAGGGATACCTACTACATATCGGAGGAAGAAGGAAATATGCAGAAATACCAGTCAAGTTCATTGCGTACTCAAAAAATCTGATGTGTTACACTCACATGGCTTTCTCTACTCTTGAACTAACTATTCCACAAACTCTTGTTCTTCTATCTTCTTAAGGTTAGTCGAGAATAACATTTGCAGAAATTGTCTTGTTACTAATTTTCTTGTAGGTGGTAGGGGAATGTGGGAACACAGTAGGCTTTGAGCGACAGTCAAATATTTTAGAGCTGGTCGCTATTGAAGGCTTTTAATTTCCGATCTCTTTGCACAGCTAAAAGGGAATAAGCACTTTCCATTTGAGAAAAGTATAAGTATTACAAAACTCAAAAACTCACACAAATAAGAAGCAATATCTCTGAAATGATTCAATGGAAAAAAAAAAAAAAAAAAAAAAAAAAAAAAAAAAAAAAAGCGTTTAGACATAACGGTCTATCTCTTACGGTTTACCAAGTATGCAAAAGTCATCTAGAGTAAACAGGACTACATGCGCTATAGTCAAAAGATTCAAAATATACATTTCATTTGTCCTAAAAATATCCTATACATATGGCATTTTAATCAATATCGATAATTCTAGTTTTAAAAAAAGGAGTACTAAAAATCGATCCTTATTAAACCTTGCGTGTATTGGATAAAGGTATGATAAAGTGCAGATAATTAAACTGAAAATTGTAGGTTTAGCTTTATCAGTGGAATATTCTCTCAAATACATGTTTGTTATTTTCCATACCTTTGGATTACTAGCTATGGTGCCCATAATTCATAGATATGCAAATAGTACAAACTTTTCGTTGAAAATGTATATGGTGTTTGAGAATCAAAATCTATATAATATTGGAAAAATCTTTTTTGTTTAAGTGCGATGGTTACGGTCAGTCAGTAGTAATTTCTTTAATTCTTATGTTTCCAAAAATTGAAGTCCTTCACTTTCTTGGTGGTCGGAAGTTTAAGTGTTTGAAATGTGACAAAGTAAAGGAAAAACTCCCTGCCCCATAAATTATGTGATCTTTTTGTTGAAAAAAAGAAGAGAAAAAACTTCCTTTTAGACTAAAGCGTGAGCCGTAACAATGTGACAAAGAAACAAGGTCAAAGAAAAACACAAAAAGCGTCTGTAAAAACTGTCCATCACAGTGTTCTACCCCTGACTTGGGTAACCTTTAAACACCGGACAAAAGGACACACTGGATGCTACGAGTATGCACCTTGGCCTTGGAAGTGATTGTCCTTTTCTATTCTTTTAGAAAATTCCAAAGAAAAGCATTTCTTTAGCACTGTTTTTATAGCCGTCATTAGCATTTCTCAATGGTGGTATTCTGTTGGATGCTTCCTCGCTGGTCAATAGTAACTGTTGCTATTTCATTGGTCCTCGAACATTACGTTTCGACAGATACGGTGGTGACTGCAGTGCTACATTAACTTTATGACAGTGAAGTTCCAAACGTGGACAACAGAAAGCCAGTGGCGTAATAAACTTTCTAAACGTGTGTCTATCACCGGCGATATGTTTTAGAGGCGATGATGAAGATTAACACGTTGGAGCAATGTAGAATGTTTAACAAGGTACTAGGAGAAATCTCCCAATTGCGACTTTCACCGTTACAAATATTTCTGAAGGACATCGATGGAATAGCTGCCATTCGACAGTGTTACTTGGCTGCAATTGTAAGTGTTTATTGTATTAGTAGTTCTGCTACATAGGATTATGACAAACTATGGCAGTGTAATACAGCTATCCAAAGAGTATAGATGATACAGCTTGTTTTGTTCAGTTCCTATTAAAACGTTCTTCTTTATTTTCCATTAAAGATACTCATATTTAAATCATCTCAAACTTAATTGTTCATTTAAGTTCAAAATGTAGGATGTTAAGATCATCATCATCTGCAAGGATTAGACTTTTCAGTCTGTTCCTGCTTCTAAAAATTGTTCCACCTTCCCAGGTTTCTTCTCCCCTTTGGATCATGCTTAAAATTATTCTTCACTCGGTCATTCTTAATACCATAATTTTACCACTTTTTATACTATTTAATAACTTAATTTAGATTTAAAATGTCAATTCTCTCGCAATTTGTTCACTTTTGTGGTCTAGAATTGCGTACCCACCTAAAAACTGTAATTTCGATTACTATATTCTTCTCATTTGATGTTTGGTGAATGACCAACATTCACTTTGATACAGCCAGGTGGGTAAAATCACTTTTTTATGTAACTTATTTATGGTTTCTTTCCTAACTCTATGTTCCCATAAAAATATGTATTTCTGTAGCACATAAGTGTCTCTGACAGGATATTAACAGAAAAGATGGATAAAACCAAATGGGAATCATAAAATTACCGGAAATTAAGAATGGTACAAGGTTCCCATATGCTGGAAAATTAGGTAAGGTTAGGAAAATCCTAAAAAGGGCATGGAAAGTCAGGGAAGTAAGCAAGGTCCCCAATGGATAAACTAAGAAGTATACTGGTTATCTTAAGTTGTAGGACTTTCACTTGGGACTGCTACAGAATGAAGTTTAACAACATAAAAATGCTGTAATAACTACTTATAACACCCATATAATTGCAGAATTATGCTTATATAAACTTTGTTGATTTATTATTGTATGTGAGTAGCATATATAATTTTTTTCCACTAAATCTGTTTATTTTTATTTATTTTTTGTGATGTTATGTTGTGTGGGGTTGCTAATGCAGAAATTACTAAAACAATGCATTCAAATGGTTTTTTTTTTTTTTTTTTTTTTTTTTTTTTTTTTTTTTTTTTTTTTTTTTTTTTTTTAACTTTCCCAACTACGTATTCACAGTAACTAAAGGAAATTTTGCGCTACACCCAAAATTCTATGTCAAAATTTCACGCTTTTGTGGTTTAAAAGTTTTGTGGTAACCTAAACCCTTCAATGTATTTTTAAAAAGTCTGATGTGTTGCGCTCACATGACTTTCTCTACTCTTGTACTAACCATTCTTACAAACTCTTATTCCTATATATTCGTGCTATTTGAGATAAACATTTGTACAAATTATCTTATTGCTGATTTCCTTTTAGGTGCAAGGGGAATATTAGAATACAGTAGGTTTTGTGCGATAGTCAAATCTTTTAAAGCTTTGAGATCCCCTTCTCTTTGCACGCTTAACATAAAAAAAAAAATTAAAACGATGTTGCATTTCACGAAAATCTGTTTTCCGAAACTTACGCAAATAACAAGCAATATCTCCGAAATGGCTCACTCTAAAAAAAAAAAAAAAAAAAAAAAAAAAAACCTTATTCGGACATAAATTGTGTGTTTTAGCGAGATCTACATTTTTTGTAGAGTAACATTTTGTCTATCTTTGGCGGTTTACGAGTTATTCAAAAGTCATCAAGTCATCAATTATATCAATCAACATGAAGTAAATGGACTCGTACAAGAATGACTAAAGAAAACCATGAGAGTGCATACTTCAGATTTTTTGCTATTATATGTCCTCATTTAAAAAAAAAGAAAAATTAATTATGTTGTAGGGCATTTTAAAAAATGCTTAGTTCGCAAAGTCCTGACCCTGATCATTACGTGCAAAATACCAACGTTTAAACATATTAATCTTTATGCCCCATGCCAAAGAAGCAAACTAAACATAGTTTTTAACTTTTTAATTACGAGCGTTCATTTCTAACAAAAAGCTTGCAGGTACGCTGATGTTTTGTCGCTTAAAATGTATGGGCTCCAGCGTGTTTTATAAACCTCCAGGAAGGAAAATAATACATTTTAGCCGTCGGTTTCTTCACAGTCAGCATCTCTGCGTTATGAGGCAGCCCTTCTTCCCACATTCTCCCACCTACTTACTTCCTCTTCCATCCCTGCTCGACACATGCTCCTGAATACGTGAGTGGCCTATGAACCATCTAAACACCCAGTCAATATTGGCACCCTCTTAAGCTCGATGTAAACATATCGCTGTTCGCTAACCAACATAGACTGAGGTTTTTGCTCTCTAAAACATGGCTTGGCCCCTGAACTGCTTTTATTTAGAGCGACAAACTTCAATAAATATAACAAAACATTGTTACAATCACATGGCCTTCTTTGCTAATTATTCAACAAACCATTTTTAAAAAGTGTATTCTTCTACGCACTTCAAGTTAAGCAAGACATGTATGTTTAATTACCTACATATTTCATTCTAGGTACAATGGGAATAGGGAAATACAGTTAAAAGTTTTAGGAGCTGGTTTCTATATAATGCCTTTGAAATTCCGTTCTCTTTGCAGAACCAGATGGAAAAACGAATAACGACTTCCCATTTGGGAGAAGTATAAGTTCTGGAAAATTGGAATATTTCTGAAATGCATAACTTCACAAGAAATATATTTGACACAAATTGGGTTCTTTAAAAGGTCTACATTTTTTGTTTAATAAGATTCTTTCCGATTCTTAGGATTTACCAGTTATGCATTGTAATAAAAAACATTCAATTTTTAATAAATATATTCAAAGATAAAGTTATCTCAGGAGGACTTCAGAATCATGAAAATATCTTAAACATAAGTAATTTAATAAAAATGGTTATGGCCATTTTTGAGAAAATCATTTTTTGAAACATTTTTCTGTAAAAAGTCATTTGGGGTAGTGGATATTTTGAAAATCTTCGTGTCGCATCCTTGAAAGATGGTGAGTTTAAATATCAAGTTCATTTTAATCAATCTTTTGTTTCCGAAATATGCTGTTCAGTCACGATACAACAAAACACACACACACGCACGCACGCACGCGCGCGCGCACACACACACACACACAGCGACAACGGAATTTTCTTATATAGATACTACCAAATCAGGGAACCTAAAACGTGTATTTTCAGCGAAATCTCGGTATTAAATTTTTAGCTGTACTTAGAAGAGCAATAAAAAGAACGGCGCACTTGCATAATTTATTAATGAATTACGAACGTTAATAAACAAAACGCTCAAAAGCTTTATGCTGAGTTGAAATTCCATACTCTTTCTATAAATTGCGGGGAACAAAAGAATGCAGACAGGGAGCCTATTCTATGTGCAAGTAGACTTTGCAAATATTCCTTGATTCAAAATTAAATATATACTGCAAAATAGATCTAAACAAATAACCCTCAAGGACTGGGGTTGAGGTACCTACTTATGCGATTATGTGTAGAATTGTAAATATTCTTAAACTGTTATGAAGCGTTATGGGATTCTTGATTCATTCATTACATAAGCAAACCTAATTTCACTTAGATATATAGATTCAAATGCAAACCAGTTTGAATACGTACCTTTAATTCTTTCTTTTTTTTCCCTTTCTTTTTTCTTTTGAACTGAAGAATTCTGAGGCTTCTTTATTATTAACAGAGGCATATTTTTAAACATATGAGCATAGCTTTTTTCTTTTAGATGTTCTTTTACGTTTTTCGTTATTCGCTGTTTGTCCGATTGTTTACTCCTTTTATTCGGTCACATACATACATGAAAAAGCCCATGCCCGAGGCGGAACTCGAACAAGCAAACTCTGCGCTGTGGAGCACGAAAGACACACGTTTTAGCGACCACGGCTACGAGTACAATTATTACTTACGCAAAAGTTTTGAGCATGTGGAATTTCCATCAAGATCATTAGAGTCATTTCTGAGAATATAGAAAAATTAGGGCTCTTTTAAAATGAAGAAATTTCCTTAAAATAGGCTTACTGAATTAAAACATGGTTTCATATTTCATTTCCTTTAAGTTATTGTCCCTCTCTGTCTCTCCCTCTCTCTCCTTCTCACGCACATGGACGTTGGTTTACGTGGCTCAGTTGGTCACGTTCTGGTCTGCGTATCTCAAGGTCGCGGCTTCATAGCCAGCCCAGACTGGGGTCACTCCCTTCTCAGTATATTTCTTCTTTACCTGATTACCCTCCCCTTATGTAACACTCCTCCCAGGACCTACAAGCCAGAGCATAGCGTCAAGACACCTGTCGGGGAGCAAAAGAACCTATGGTCCGTTCAAGTGAAGACCTGGAAGCGGGTGATCAGCTCGCACCAGCTATGCTAGTGTAGAAGAGGATGATATGAAATGCAGGCGAAATCGATGAATGGAAAGGTGATGATGGCGCAATTGGTGGACGAAGCAAACCCGCCCAGAAGCCGCTTCGTTCACCACAAATACCACATGCGAGTCCCTGGGATCGAACTCGCCTAGGTGTAGGTGAACGGTCTAACCGCTCGGCCACGGCGCCGTTGTCAGTATACTTACTGGTATATAAAAGAACTGCGGTACGAAATTCCGGCACAGCGGCTGCGCTGGCAACTGACAGCGTCGTTAACGAAGAACAATTTTTTAACACATGGACCTCAAAATATAAAAAATGTATGGTACATCTAGAATACTTCCTTCGCTGGTTTATATAGAGGTGGAAAAAGTGAAAGTATAATGCACGAGTTGATTTAAAACAAGAGTTATTTCTAATTAATAGGAAAGTTTGCTTTAGGAGTAGGTACGTCTTCAAGGGAATATTCATACTTATCTCGGTGTTGCCGTAAAGCACGGTGCCCAAAAGGACAGAGAGCGAGAAGGAGAGGGGGGATGGAGGGGGTGTGAGGTTCACTTATCGCAGATGCAGGCGAGCTTCAGCCTCCTTACAGGAGCACAAGAAGAGGTAAGGAAGAAAAACTGGTGGAGGTAGCTGGCTGCTGGTGGTGGTGCCACGGATCGATAAGAATTTAATTTCACAAAACGCCATCGTCCTATTCAGGGCAAGATAGGTCCCCTCCCACCTTATACTATTATAGGGAAAAGCCTCCCGGTTTCTATGGGCCACAGTATAAAGTGCGAGGTAGTAACGCTGCTTCTGAGGTAACAATAATGGGATATTTTACACCCCGTTCTCATCCCTTCCCCAATACCTCAATTCCCACACCTCTTCCAACCACCATTTCTTTCATTTTCTTTTCCTTTACTTTTCTCCCCCTCTTGGAAGACACAGCAGGATGAATGGGCGACGTGAGATGGACAGGCGAGGACTCTTGGATGGGTATAAGAAAGAAAGTGCTATCATTCAATTGAATAGCTCTCCAATCTCCATAAGATAAGAGAAAAGCTGAGAAAATATAGAAAAAAGCTTATCACTTCAACTATAATGAAAATTGAGTACATTTATATATATATATATATGGGGTAAAACCTAGTACTTTGATTTAAATTTGGATTTGTTCTGAGTTATAATTTACATTTTAACATTTTACATTTGTATTAAACCTATTGAGATACAAACTTCTATATTTGCTTAGATGGGGAAAACTTTATACTTTGATTTAAATGTGGTTTTGTTTTGATCTATAATTTACATTTTAAAATGTTCTACTTGTGCACGTATTTTATATTTTAATTTAGACATATTGAGGTATAAAATTGTGTAGGTATTTATTTATATGGTGAAAAGCTTTGTACCTACTTTGATTTAAATTTGTTTTGATCTATAATTTACATTTTAAAAGTTCCTAGTTGTTCACTCATTTTACGTTTTTATTTAAATATATTGAGGTATAAACTTGATGTAAAACAGCCTCTATATTTTATTATTTCTATGAAATAAGGCATATCTGCTTTATCTGTTTAAAGGAACGGATCTCTTTGCTAAGTGCGATTCACAAGAGGATTAAAATGAAATAAAATTAAATAACTTCAAAGGAGGTGACATATTTATCAGTACTATAATAGATAAGGAGTGGAAAGTTTAAATAAATAAGCCTGTGGAATACTTTAATATTTTTCCAATAATGCCACTATTTCTGATAATTTTTTCGTAGCTTAATTGAGATTAATACATGCTTGTTGTTATGATAACCATTTCTAGAGCGAATGGTATTTAAAGGTTCAATTAAATTACCCAAGAAAAATTATTATAACCAAGTTAGGATAATATTATAGTACGCTTTGTGTTTACTTTTTAGGGTAATTAGTAAAGTGGAATGTCAGAACAAATTCGCTTACTATGAATTGTTGCTATAAGCTTAAATGTTTATTTGTTACTTATTTGTTCATTTTGATTGGTAAGACATTAATGGGACCCTTTTGCAGAGTTGAGATCATACGCCACAACTAAAGTAGGAGAGCCCTTAATTTAAAAGTCTGGTTAGTCTCGGTAAAATACCGGTCACTTTTTGCAGAATCAGCAAAATAACTTGCTGAGTGAACAATAATAATCAAGATATACAGGTGAGAATAATGCATAAATCAGTGAACACTACACGTGATCAAAAATGGTTTACCAGGATACAAAATATTACAAACATCAAGCCACAAGCATACCTAACCTGGCACTCCAAAATGGCGATCCCACGGAATTACCTTATATAAAATTGAACTGGTGTATCGCCCTATAGGTAAAGGTACAAAGAACAATTTGATATTGTTTTGTACTACCAAACAAAGTATTTAAGTTTCGAAGGAGAGGCTGACAAGCACGAATATTCACAGTCAGATAATTGTGTTATGTATTACAAAAAGTAATCCACCCAATTAGTATAACCACTTTTAAAATCTTTGTTATTATGTTGAGACATAGGTAGGTATATACACCCGTGGACAGAAAAATGAATCATGTCCGGAACGCATACACACATAAATACGTAAATACATACAGACATATATTCACCTATACATGTCAGACAGACAGTCAGAAATATCACTTTGAAAACTGCATGTTATTTGGTACTTGTGGACTTGCTCTCTGCCGTTAAAGTACATTCCTAAACTCGTTTTACAGGCTGGTATTAATTTATTTGTAATTGCCCAACCCAGAAATGTCTTGGAAGCTCACAAATGGCTCTTCCGTGCTTTAATTCAGTAATAATAATAATAATAATAATAATAATAATAATAATAATAATAATAATAATAATAATAATAATAATAATAATAATAATAATAATAATAATAATAATAATAATAATAATAATAATAATAATAATAATAATAATAATAATAATAATAATAATAATAATAATAATAATAATAATAATAATAATAATAATAATAATAATAATAATAATAATAATAATAATAATAATAATAATAATAATAATAATAATAATAATAATAATAATAATAATAATAATAATAATAATAATAATAATAAAGTGATCTTGATGACACTTGTGAATCAGAAGGGAGAAATTCATTCAGCAATATATACTGTGACAGCAATGTAGTGAGAATTATTGGAAAACTAGGAAGAGTTTCAAAATACGAGAATAAGGTATTTTCTACTTAAGAGATTCTCCAATGTACTTAAACTATGTGTAGTGCAGACTACTTTATTCGACGATATGGCTAGCAAAATAAGTATTTGCACAGAAATAAAATCAACAATAATAATTGTTAAACTTAAAAAGTATGAGTATTTTCCAGTAAGTATTGACTAATAAGTCAACAATGAAGTAACTTTAGGTTCAGTATGTAATACAGTTCATGCACATACAAGCAAAAAAATAGGCGAAACACGCAGGCATGTAAGATTACCAGCGTTGAGTACAGAAAATTCAACTTTCTATCGTGACAAACAGGAATGGAAAGTGTTCAAAAGACGCTCGCCGAAAAACTAAATTACTTTTTTTCTCAAAGTCCATCAGCAAAACAAGTTCACCGTACGTAATAGCCGAAAATAGGATAGTTAACGTGTGTGCGTAAATATGAAAGAGCTAACATACCTGTTACTTAGTCTTTTGAAAATTAAGTAAATGCCCTTCTTAAGCTGTGAAGATAGGTAACTGCATAACATAGAAGAACGGTTCTGCCAGTGATGAACAGCATGCAATTTAACAATTGGAGCACATCAAACACACACACATACTCACTTACAAGGAAATCGGAATTGTGATCTACCTCACAAATCTTGATTCGATTTCTCTCTCACCCCTTTCTTTATCTTTTCTTTTCATTCCACCTACGCACTGCCGTAAATCTATCGACCTCCCTTCACACGCTCAACTCTTTCCGTCGAGATTACTTCAATAACAACTCACCCCTTTAGTCAATCGTCCATCTTCGAATAAAAAAAGGAAAGGAAACCAAATTGCAGTTCTTTCTTTCATAGGGCTCCTATGCCTTGCCACTAATCTTCTGTTCCTTTATCATTCTCTCCGAGAATATCCTTCCATTCTTTCCCTCGGAAATTTAACATCTATTACAGACATTCAACCGACAGATCATCTGGCCATGTGATTGTGACAAATCGCCTGAGCAATTCGTGCCCTGTTTCTAGATGGAGCTTGTCGTTTGTTTGTCTAGCAGGTGAATGGCTTATTCACGGGAAAACTGACAACAAGAAAGTAATTTTTTCCAGGCTGTCCTTTGTTTTTGCAAAACATTTATTATATTTGTTTTTATTGACGATAAAGCAGTAGTTTACCAACAATTTTAAATAACGCAATCATAAATGAAAATGGGGCTATTACAGGACCGTGTTTTACTATCGAAAAAAAACTGAGCATGCGCAGTCGTTCCCCGTTAAACGGCTCAATCAAGTACGACCCAAAACAACCATTATGGTATTTGTATATCCATTATCTTAGTTTAGAAAGATTGTTTTATTTGAGAGAACATATTTGTATTCCATAAGTTTTAAAATAAGCTTTCACGAGTTAAAGAGACCAGCTTGTGAAAACTGTTGAAATTTCTGAAACAACACATGTTATGTAGTAATAAATTTAAGTGATTTCAAATGTGGTGGTTATATAATTCTGCAGACCAAATAACTGAAGTACCAGTCAAGAGAGAAGAGCAGTTTTGAAATTTAAAACACTATTCATTGTTATTTTTATCGGCGCTTATACCTATTGCTTCTTGCAGTACAAACTTGTAGGTGCGTGCCTTTAGACATTACTTCCATTAACTTAAAACCTTAGCATTAAGAAATATGTACCTTTGAATTTCTTTTATAGAGCAAATCATATTTTACTTACAAATCATATAATAAGGTGTTAAGCACGTTTGGAACAAAAGTTTAAAGTATGATCTAAAGGTTTAAATTTTATTCTAAAATGCGGAAGCCTGTGCCATAACTAGATCTTTTTGTAAATTATTAAAAAGCATAAATTTTCAAGGGATAGTCAAGTAACACAAGTGAACACAAGCAACATAAGCTTAGCATAGAATGTTACAAATATGTGATAATATTCAAGTAACAAATTGCTGTTACTCGATGTCCACATTTCACCGGAAATATGTTTTGAGGCCACCAGAATAAAAGAAAAAAGCGTTTTTAGAAAAGGGTATATGTGTGTGTGTGTGTGTGTGTGTGTGTGTGTGTGTGTGTGTGTGTGTGTGTGTGTGTGTGTGTGTGTGTGTCTTGTATAACCAGTAAACGTAAGAGATAAGCCATATCTTACTGTACAAAAAATGTAGATCTTGTAAAAAAATACAACCTATGTCCAAATACATATTTTTTCTTGAGTGAACCATTTCGGAGGTATTCCTTGTTATGTGTAAGAGTTTTGGAATACTTATACTTTCGTCAAATCTCAGCTGTGCAAAGGGAATGGAATCTCGAAGCTTTAAAAGATTTGACAATCGCTCAAAGCCTACTGTATTTCCATATTCCCCTTGTACCTACAAGGAAATAAGCAATAAGATAATTTCTGCAAATTTTTATTTCAACTAACTCGGAGAGGTATAAGATTAAGAGTTTATAAGAATGGTTAGTGAAAGAGTAGAGAAAGTCATGTGAATGCAGCAAATCTGATTTTTTACATACTCATAAGAGTGAGTTTATGCAAAACTTTGACATTAATCGTAGGCAATTACAGTTTGGGATTCTGTGCATATTTACTTTATGCAAAGATGAAGCGCAATAGTATAAAGTATTAATCGTTAGGTAGATATATATTATAATAATATTATACATTAACTATGATTAGGTACATATTTCAGAATATTTTAAAGTACTTAAGAGCTTATTGAAAATGTAAACAGAGATGAGCTGAAAATTAATAAACGGGCTTTTTAGTAATTTAGGTGAATGACACGAAACTTCATTATTAGAATGCGCATGCGTACCTGTTAGTTCGGTAAGTTTACCTTATTTTTACGAGAAAGCCCTAGGTTATGGGGGAGAAATAATGAATGAACAAAGGTATTGCCTTCAATAAGTAACTTGCAAAATGTCTTATATTATTTACACTTTTAAATTACACTGCTCTGCAAACTTGATACAGTAGGTATACAATATTTCTGAATTCTTTTTAGTAATTGTAATGCATTGTGTGTGATTTGTAATCCAATTTACTGTTGTATGTAATGTTTATATTAAGTTTAGTAATAGATGTTTTGTTTCACTCTGTGTATTCATGTACATTCATATTTTATTATTATAGTATTTCATAGGACGTAAATAAATGTAAGTACAAACGTAAATACCTTTTCGAATGATCATTTGTTTCAAGATGTTTCTTGACATTCCAAACTTTCCGAGAGACTCCACTTGTTTCCAAACAATATAACTTCTGTTGTTTTACATACTCCATCAACAGAACAATAGATCAACTTTTCAAACACATGTGGCCAGCACATTTTGTAGAGATAAATACATAGAACCACGGGGTATTACTGTGAGCTTGTATATCGATAAGTGCACATGAGGGCGTCGTGTGTAGGTTGCGACAGAGCTACTCGTGAAGATCGCATGGCGCGGTGCGATTTCCAACACCTCGGAACGGAGCGATGATAACCGTCAACACCACCAACATTATCCAACTGAACTACTAAACACGGTTTCCGTTCGGATAGTTAGAATGGGTTTGATAGTGTTGCCGCCATTTTCAGAAGGGAAGGGCCGAGTTGGGGAAAGTTATGAGGGGTGAAATTCGGGGTTGAAAACAAGTTAGGGATCCACAGAGGGGGTTTCTGTAATGTCTGCTTTAGGAGGGAGGGAAAGTAGAACCTAGACAAAAGGACTTGATGCCATCCAACCAGGGACTACGGTTTGATGGAAGATTCAAAGCTGGTGGGGTTTAGGGACAAGGGGAGAAAAGTACAACAATAGTGGGCTGACAGGAGCTGTGGTGTGTCACCAACACAAAGATTCTTCAAGAGGCTGTGCTGTAACTTTGGTAAAAAATGTGGAAGCCATGTTTGTTAGGTGATATCAATGCCATGGTTGGGATGTAATCTCATATAAATAAAAATGTGTAACAGAGATCCTCTCCATGGGCGAAGGGACATCCACTGGAAAGAATGTGCCAATTAAATGTGCTTGTTAGGTTAAACTGAACCAAATCGATGTCGTCATGGGAACGTCTTACTCTGCTTGATGAAGCTTTGACTGTGGTGAAAATAAACCAGCTTAGTTGTGTTCAGTACATTCTTCAATTCATCCTTCCGTATCTAATCATGGAAAACAGCTGACTCTCAACATACATACTGTAAGAACGAGTTAGAGGAACACTTAGGTACCTTTAATTCGTTTGAAAACGGTTAACGATTCATGAAAGATATTACAGCAAAAGTAATATAAAACTCTTAAGACTTCCCCGATTAATCTGCTCAAACAATTAACATGTTGTTGTTAATTATATTATTACATACTCTACGATTTATTCATTCCTTTTGTTAATAGTAAAGCACATTCTGGAAAAGATCAGTAATCTTGATTTGGTTTCAAATTTAGAGAAGTCTCCGTTGTGTCTATTGACAGTATTTATTTTCAGGGAAACACCAAAACCTTAGCTACGCCACTGCTTAGGAATAACATATCTACCTATTGGTACTTAAAAATATGTCGTTTCTTCAGCGATTACTTTGTGAAATATCTACTTAGTTCTAGAAAGAAAGACTACGTCCTCTAAAACGAAAGTAAGAAATATTTTAGAAGGATTTTATTAATACATATGCAATTAATTTAATATTTTTCATGAGTAAACTGTAATATTTCATGAAATAGTACAGGAAGGCGACTTTGCAACTAAGTCTATCTGAATACGGCCAACAGCTCTACTGAAAAAAGATGGAAATTTACCTTTTATTTAAAGCAAAATTAATTTAAGTGTGTAACTCAAAAACCTACTAAGCATCAAAAAATGTTTAGGAGTTATATTAAAAAGTGTATCACAGGAGTTTTCACTTTAATATTGAATATAATGTACACTAAATAGAAAGATAATTACATATAGGTATATTTTGATATTTATTAATGATATTCTATGTCACATTATTAGTACGAATTGTTAAAGTCAGAAATACTAAACATAGCTAAAATAGATACCTATACACCTGAACCAAATTAACCACCATAACACATAGGCATCCATATCTTGGGTGAATTGGTAATGATATATAGGTTGTACATACTGCAAAAAACTAATTCATTTTAAAAAATGGCGCATAGAAGATATTTGTGCTACGCTCTTCAATTATGAAAAGAGGGATATAACTCTTTTAATACTTTATATTTTATGATATTCATGATCAATTACTCTGACACTTACAATACGTTAAAGGTACATGATAAAAGTATGCCCAGAGGTATTGCAATAAATTAGAATTGCAACAAACGCTTGGTTAAAAATGCGGAAACTGCCTTCAAATGTTTATACCAGAGCCACATTGAGAGGTCGTAATAATGGGCTCTTATAAAAGAAAAGAAAAACGGTTGCAAATGTTTAAGTGCCCTCCTGCATATTTGGCAAACCGCAAAATTTCAGCACGGAGCGCCTATTTATAAAAGAGCTAAGTACACAAACGTACTACTGAAAAAGTTGCACGTTTTAATGAGCTCTGAATTTTTTCTACTCACATTTTTTCTACTCACATTTTTTGTCCATCTCTTAATGACTTCCTAGTCATAAAAGATTATACAAAACTCGGTCAAATTGAAGAAGAATTTGCGGAAATTTGAGGATATACATTTTATTCCTCATGTCAACATCTCCAACTTATGAAATTTCACGAAAACCCGTTGAAGCTTTTTTAAGGAAATAAAAGTAACAAATGGGTAGATTGGGGTGGAATCTTAGTGAGATATTGCTTGTAAAACCGGTCACGGTTAAAAATTGAATAAACGTATATTGAGGGTAAACTTACTTCATTAGATCTTGAATTTGAATGCATAATTAAATATCAAGATACCTATACCCAAATGAAAATATGTACCAAAATATACGAAAGATGTGCACCATAGTGTTAAAAACGACTTATCAAAAATCAAAGTATTTGTTTTGCAGGTAATGTCTTAAGAATAACAGTTGTAACCACTATTAGCATTTAGCTGCACAGCCATAGCGAGCCGCAGTGGAACAAGTGTTCCTGAATTCGCGATTAAACTCGGGATTAAGATATGGTGAAATCAAAGTGTTCACGAGGAAAGCTGTTCATCTCAGCAACCCTGAAAATATGGATTCCATACTAATGCTGATCACTTCGTACATTTTTTACGACACTAATATTCGCACTTCCCATGTCGAAAGTATGGTTTTCCAGATTGTAAGGCATATAGTATGTACAGAAGCTAGTAGATATTACTCCAGATTTTCTAAATTAATCTTGGAACATAAACATGTATATACGTATTATATTTCCATGCATAGTATGTGTACATCTATCACCACAGAATGCGCAGGTGCATGAATGCGGTACTGAAGCAATGAGGTTTGGACCTCAAGACTTCCGGTGGGGATGTTTAGTGAGTAAGTTACTTGGGTTCGAAGCCAGGGTAGGAGCCTTACACTCGCATGCTTGCATGCGGTAAGGGCCTAAGTTGCCTTTTTCCCCACCACAAAAAAAAAAAAAAAATAAATAAATAAATAAATAAATAAATAAATAAAAAAAATACAAAAACAAAATGTATTGATTGTAGTGACTTTGTTAAGTAGTGTATTATAATTTAATATCGCTTTGAAGAGCAAAATATACTAATTTTCCTCTACGAATTGTATGTGTCTCTTACAGATAGGTATAGGTATAATTTCCGCATTCCTTTAAGCATATAAAAAGGGACATACATTTCCCATATACCTAAATCCAGGCTAAGTATCTTTGCATGAAATCTAGCTGCTGTGAGTAAATTTGACACTTTGTTGGTTTGATGATCTAAGCATGGGCGTATGTATGTTAACATATGTTGCCTCTTACTGTCCAATGAATGGAGAGGTCAATGTTCAGTGTTTAGCATATTGCTACATTCTCTTGTTATTGTGTTAGCTGCTGTATAATCCAGGATGCTTTGTCAGGGATATCAGCTGAGTTAGGTTTGCAGGTGTGGATGGAGTTGGGCCAAAAACTGTACTAGATAATAAATTATGCTCGCAGATGCACACAAGGAAAATATTTATCTATAAGCTTTTAATGAGAATATTATAAATGAATTTGAACTTGCATGTAGATATATAGGCTGTTAATAAGAAATCCTCAATAAGTTCACTATGTCTGTGATTACTAAATCGACTAGTTATTGACATATTTTCAGGAATTCTTAATAACCCAGGGCTTTTGTTAATCATAAACACGCCAATACATGTTATTGGAACTAAAATGCCAGAATTATACTAAAACGCAGATAAAAGTTCATAATTTTAAGAAACCTATGCTCGCGCCTGTCTATAAACAGCATAATGCTCAAACAAAAGTTCAGTAGACGTTTAATAATT
This sequence comes from Tenodera sinensis, assembly GCA_030765045.1. Taxonomy (NCBI): domain Eukaryota; kingdom Metazoa; phylum Arthropoda; class Insecta; order Mantodea; family Mantidae; genus Tenodera; species Tenodera sinensis. The sequence continues at coordinate 41,844,079 of CM060969.1, forward strand.
TACATACTATAGATTTTCAAAATTTCAATTTTGGGTCATTTCTTTAATTTTGCAATTTTCCTAATTGTTTGAAATTTTTATGATTATTAAGATTTGTCAGAGATGAACTACATACAACTAATTATTATTGTTTGCTACATGAAAACTGACAATGACAATGACAATAACATGCATTGCAATTGTTATGAAATAATTTTATTAATAACATCAAAATTTTAAATATTACTCAAATTTTATTATGAACATTATATTTCCTTTATGTTGATTATTGAATTTAATAGATTTTGTTTACTTATTGTTATAATTAATTTAATATCATTGTAAACTTTGTAAAAAATGTATTAATAGTTTTGTCATCGCACTTTGTAAACTTGGCAGCTCCCATATGAGTACATAATTTTAAGTAAACAAATAAATAAATACTTCATAAATAAATAACAATTTTAACATGATTTTATGAGTAAAATGATAAGCGTGATTTTAACCAATAAAACAGTGTTGTTTACCTTGTCTAGCGCTTTCCTGCTCGCTGCGTTTCCTCCAGCATTAGAGTTATTCAACAATTAAATATTATTAATGCTGCGTTCCTTTCATTTAAAATTACGCCGTTATTTCACCTTATCCCAGAGAATTAAAAAGTGTTGCTTATTGTTCTCTTATTTCTCTATGTAGCGCATCCGTCCTTTTCTGCCTTCCATTCTATACACTTTATTCTGCTGACATGTTCGGGAAGCTGGCACCAAATTTACAGCCAGGAAAAGGCACATAAATTTAGCACATTGTTTGGTGGCCTAGTGCATTTCTGGAACGAGTATTAGGCGTACCAAAAACATCGCTTACGTACAGAAAGGGAAAAGTGCGGAATGGAGCAACGAAATAAACTGCGTGTAATTAATTCTCGTTGGTGGTTAATGAATTAATTTGTCACAATATGAAATATGGGATCTAGAAGAATGAATTGAATTTTCCTGCCAGTTGAGTATACATCTCAAATTTAATGCTAAAAATATCAGAATATATAGTATAAGGTAGATATGTCATAAAGACATAGGCTGCAAATAGGCCTGCAAAAAAAGGATAATTTTAAATATGAACGACAAAGGATAAAAAATGTAGTATAATGTAAGAATATTTATAGATAACGTGTAATAATGTGCAAAATTATTATATAATTTGAAAATAGGACAGCTAACATTTATGCAAATGATGTGTACAAGATTGCACAAAGAATCACGGATAATTTGTAGAATAATGTCTTTAATAAAGCACTTAATTACAATCCAAAGCTTCGCAACAAATCGAGAGTAAACTTCGTAATCACTCCACGAGCAACAAAAAAGTAGACCAATCACTTCCTAATTTGAAATTTTGTGCTTGTCTCTTAAATAAGGAATACGAGGGTCATAATGTTGCTTTTTTCCCTTATCAACCTCCGTAATTTGGTCCACATTTTCAAATTGGATTGTAGAGTCAAGAACTAATTCTCTATCTTATTGCCTGTCAATCACAATTATGTCTACTCTTTTGATGGAGCAAACTGCTTCTTCCTAGACTCATATTTCTTTTTGGTTAATTTCTTTCATTGTTGACCTTTTTGAGAAACAATGAAATGTCAAGTTGGTTATTATCTACTACCCCGTTGGTATAATGTGATTCAAGTAAAAAAGTAAAAAAGAAATAAACAACGTTGAATATGGGTAATACCCAATTTTACAATTAATCTGTTTCATAAACTACCCAGACATTTTGTTACTAGTGGTGATCATAAAGTATCATCCCTCCTGGTAGTTTAAATTTTGGAATAAAGCTTGGTAATACTAGGGTTAATATTGGGCATTTAACGATTCGAATGGTATATTATTTCTCATTAGGATTACACAAAAACAATAATTTGGTAAAGTTCTAGTACAACCAGAGTGTTTGTTACTATTTTGATGAGTGTTACCACTGCACAGTTTTAAAATAGTAGTAATATGAATAAATCCCCTAATACAGCATTTTTAAAATCATCTTTCAAATATACTTTGACTCTAAATACCATAAAAGGGAGGGAAAATGCGTCAGTTTATCACGAGTAAAATCCCAAAACCATTGACGTGAGAAGGACAGATGGATGGAATGATATATATCTGAACTATTTTATAAATAAAATATGAATTTAAATATTATATTACGATTAGGGCTGTGATAATTTCTACAAAAGAAAAGAATGGTTAGGTGATAATTTGTGTATGACAAATAGGTGATTCAAGCTCTTTGTATATGAAATAGCCGTATAAAGTGTAACATAGTTTCCAAAGGTTACAATGCTTTTCAAATTCAGATTAGAGCACTTACTCGCTTAGTGAGCATTCATTGAAACTGTTTTATGTAAAATTAATTCCTGTTTAAAATGTTTAATACTATTTAATATGGTCGAATATTTTGTATATTTATGCAAAACATTTCGTGTTATCTGTTTCTAAAAGGTTCTACACAATACTGCAAAGCGAGCGTCATTAGATTTTTTTCGGAATGTGCGCCATATTTTTTAAAAGCTAGGGTATTGAATCAGTTTTTCTACATTATAGGTCACTCTTCTGCAACATAAATTGACCTATATAGCAATATAATTGGAATGCTATTGAATTAAATAAGGAAAACAAATAAAAAATATGGTAAATATTATAGTATATCGGACGCAAATTTTCGTATTGCCAAAGGAAATTATACCAGGAAAGTGCTTTGTAACGTTTTCCTTCAATGCAAATTATTTTACCTCCTGTGTGAGCTTTATGACATATTACAGTATTAGTTACATAGCATAAATATTAGTCTCGTCATTTTATTTACAAAATTTTGATATCATGTTGGAAATCTTTCCTTTATTCTTTCTCACCCTATTGTAAGAAATTCCATGCAAAAGTCTCATTGAGGACTCAGTAATCTGAAAACTTGCTGAGAATTCCAAAATGTTGAATCTGATGTCTGTTATATAATGCCTTTATATCCTTCTCGATGTAGATATTACATTCCTGATTATGTTTCTGCTGCTCACTATAATGTTAATATATATATATATATATATATATATAGATAGATAGATAGATAGATAGATAGATAGATAGATAGATAGATAGATAGATAGATAGATAGATAGATAGATAGATAGATAGATAGATAGATAGATAGATAGATAGATAGATAGATAGATAGATAGATAGATAGATAGATAGATAGATAGATAGATAGATAGATAGATAGATAGATAGATAGATAGATAATCTCACCTTCAGATCCAGCAGAGGTAAATCATAAAACAGAGATAATACGTTTTAAGAAGTCTTTTTGACCCCGTGTTATTGTTTAGCATGTTTATGAACTTGAAGGGTTGAAATGAATTGAAATTAAGCTGCTTTAAATCTATTTTACTTGCACTCACGAAGTTTATAATTCCTGTTTTGTTTTAGGGTATTAACTATAACTATCTTCCTTCACTTTCTCTGTCTCTCACACTAATCACGACGTTCATTGAATCTTATTTACGACGGTCAATGTATCTTTCACGACACACACACACACAGCTGTCTCGCACTCACTGACACACTGACCGACTCGTATCTGAAACTGCAACCCACCCACTGATGTTTCCTGGCCTCCTTATATATGATGTCACACGGACCTTTCACGAACTTTACAAACTTGCCACAGCTGGATTTTCCCGGAGGATCCGGAGAAAACCCCTTTTGTGTAGCCACTTCCATTGTTGTTAGTCACGTGTTCGCCCACGTAAGGGGCTTGACCTTGTGCCTTTGTTTGCTCGCCGGCCCGGCAATGGCATGAAGCAGCTTAGACCTGTGAATCCTTTATTGTGTGCCGAGCCCGGTGTCAGAATATTTTTTAAAAACTTGCGACTTTATATAAACATGATATAAATCAACATCAAGGAAAATACTGAAAAAGTATTTTTCTTCTCCATATTTTGACTATGCTTTCTTTTGTTTATTATTTAAGTGCACATTCACTATTGTGGATTATACACTACGAAAGAACAGAAATAAAAGAATGCGTTAGGAGAAAATTCCTCGAAAGTTGACTGCCAGTGTTAGCAGCATTTTAAATAACGGAAGAGAAATATATCGCCTTGAGCGAATTTTCTGGGTTGTTTAGTACATACTGAGGTTTGCACTTATTTGCGAAGTCTGCAGAAACAGACAACAAAAACTAAATGAAATATGGCTATAGCCCCTCACAAATCAGAGATGTAAATTGACTTGTGAACCGTTCTGCTGGAAACAGTGTATTAGAGCAACGAAATTGGAACGCCATGCAAAGGTTAATCATTGTCTCTGTGTAGGAAAGAGTTGGGGTGGGAGGGATTGCTCCAATTCTGTGTTCTGGTGCCCGTATTTGTATGTAACTTTGTAGGGGAGGGGGTGTGTGGGAGGCGAAAGGGGACATGATTAGTGGAGATGAACAGGGTTGCTAACCTTGCAAACAACGCAACTTTGAAATCCGCCCGCCCTCTACCCCATTCTCTACGGTTTATTTGGTTGCTTAGTGGTTGGTAGAGGCATAAGCCGGAGGCTTTCCTCCGCAGCGTGGCGGGGTAGAATAAAACAATGGAAGCGCTGTGAAATATTATGTACAGAGCCTACTTATAGGACTACCTGCGGTTTCGGCTTTGTGGCTAGGGCTTGAGGAGAAAAGGAAAGACAAAATGAGGAAACGGCACCGTTCCTGCAATACTGATTTTGTGGTAGCCCTTCAAAAATTCCATACTCTAGTCCTTGGGAGTAAATACCATTTCTTGATACAGCAGCGCAAGCAAGGGTGAGCGTGGCTAAACAAATGACGGTGCACTGCCGCGTAGTTTGCGAGAGTAGATAGGCGAATAGAGGCTACTGTTATAGATTTTAATGTTGAATTGGGAGAGGAACTTTTGCTGTTATTAATGAAATATTTTATCTGAAAAAAAAAGTCAAGAACAAAATATATTTGGTTTTGGAATAGTAATTAATGCCCTTTAGTACCCATTAGAGAGTAGCAGGTCCATAGAGGGTTCGCGGGCAATGCATTGGGGGGGATCGCCTGGGTTCCTTAAAAGTTACATTTATTTCCTGGAAAATAAATAACTGATGTGACCTTCTTGAAAACTGTCCTATAATGACAGTTGAATTTAAAGCTTGAATACAGAACTACTAGCTGCTTGTGCATTACTTGACATTTAGTTTACCTTCTGGGAAGATTTCTATTCATGTTTGTATAAAATATTAAAGGTACTAAAGTAAGAACAAACTTAGAAATTAAAAACTTCACTTATCTTAGTAATATTGCAAGTTCTTTGGTGCAAAGCTGACAATGTTTCGAGTTGACTCCAACTCATTCTCAAAGCTACACAAACAAATTCGTTACCAAAGCTACTGATGCTCATTTTAATTACCAATCTCTGAAAACAAAAATCTATAAATACAATCTATAGAAGGTGTTTCAAAATTCATAACACGGTTCCTGTTTTTTTTAAAAAAAATAGCTTCAATTTCCATAATTAATTTATTAAGGTAACCCATCTGTGAAATGTGAAAATTGCCATTTTTCGTCCAATTCTTCTCAAATTTTGGGGATAGGCTTGTTGCTCAGAGTTAAAACAATATTATGAGTTTGAACTTTATATCTTGAATAGTTTTTTTAAATATTTTTTTTTTTTTTTTTTAAATTTCTGTAAGGTTATGTGAAAAATGCTCCTCGGGGCATACTTTTCAACCAAGAACATTTCAACTTCTACAGCTAATCAATGACATATAGTACTACAACATTTGACTGGTGTTCTTATTAGTCATTTATTTTGTTTGCGAGAAAAAAAAATTGGAAATTGCATAATCCAATTTCTGAGAATTTTAACAATTTTACAAATTCCTTTTTGAAATAAAAACTTATGTGTTAAGGTACAGCAAAAATTTAGAGCCATGTTTTAATTCTTATACCTTGAACAATGTGAGTACCAAGTTTCAAGAACGTATCTGCAAAACTATGCACCAAGAAGCATTTTGTGCATAATCATGTGTCAGGAAATCATAAGCGGAGAAAATTGGAGTTGAAGTTTAGTAACTATACAAATGTAATTGATTAAAACTGGCCTGCACCATATGTGGGACCCTCAGAAGTTCTTTTGGCTGTTTTATCAAATTTCAGTCGCTTCCTAGCAGTTCTGTAGTCTCTTTCTGAATGCCCAGCACTATCCTTCAGACGACTCTTATCCCTAATTTTACTTAATTTCTCCCCAATTACGTTGAAATTTCTACCCTGAACCTCATACTTTACATGCTTAATTCCCTCGGTGAAGTCATATAAAGGGCGCAGATGAGTAAACAAAAGCATGAAAATGAAAGCCAAAGGTTTAAACTTATTTATGGTAAAAAAGCCAAAAATGAAAAATGTCATTTTTTTCCATCTTTCACAGATGGGCTACCTTGAAATTTATGGTTTAATATCAATTATCATTATAATTATTCTTTCTTGTCGTGATTTAGCCTTCTCTAGAGTTGCACGTACATATTTATCGAGATCTAAATTTTATTATGGATGATCGTTACGAACCCTGACACACACACACACACACACACACACACACACACACACACACACACACACACACACACACACACACAAGCACGCACTCTCACACACACACACACTCTCTCACACACACACACAAACATATATGGACGTTTTTCTAAATCTTGTTGGCAGTTCAGGAAGCCTCAAATGTATACTAAATTTTGGGGTGAAATGCAACATTTCTTTCACTTCCTATGAACAAGTGGGATAGAAAGTAAAACTGAATAAGCTGACTCAGTGAGCATAACACAATAATGTACGTTTCCCTGGTAGGCAAGTTTAGAATCAACTACTACATTCTGGAATACGTGGCGTGTGGTTTATTTGGGAATATAGGAAGTTTCGCTGTAGGGGTTGCTATAGGTGGCCTTGGTGGAGGTCAAGCTGTTTGTTCTCCTGTGCAGTGGCGTGAAGCAAGCAGAGATAGGCATGCTTGGATGACTATCTGGGCCACTTAATGCTAAGATGAGTGGGAACTGCAAATAATACAACAGCGTTTGGGTTTGTGTTGCCCTTAAGCCTGGGCAAATTTACTAAATCATTCGATAATACTACTTGCTTGTTTATAATGGAAAATCCTCCTGTTCTAATAATGAGAAATTATGCCAGAGCGTTTTAATTGCCTGAGTAAAATATGAATATCGTTTAAAACACTTCTTATGCTTGATAATCGGTTTAATAGTCGTTTAGTGCACTAATATTTTAACATTTTCAAGAACATTTTAGACAGTCACTGCTGAAAGTGTCACCTGCAAGATTTAATATAACATCATGTATAAAATATCACAGTTCTGACTGAATATTCCATTTTAAAACGCCGCTGTTTATTATAATCCACAAAATAACCTAATTTACTAATATTTGTACCAAATTTAAAATGTCAAGTTTGAACCTAATATGAAATAAAACGAGTTATAAGTCACTAGAAAAGCAGCTTCGTTATCTGTTACGCAATAAGAGGTGCATTTTGCATTTATTGTAGGCAATGTATTAATGGTTGAACAGAAATAAATTTATATTAAAACAAAAAACAAAAAAAGCGTAATATTTACAGAAAATAACATAATCACTGTTTTTTTTTTTTTTTTTTTTTGTTATGTTGGTCTGAGTGCCTATTTGAAAGAAAACATTCATCGGCTGATTTATCAGTGTTTATCACTCATTAATAATTTTTAAATGCAAGAGTAAATTAATATTGTCACACTTTTAAGTATATTACTTATATTTGAGCTGTAGCCAATTTGTGGTGCATGAAAATCGAGGAAGAAATTAGTTTGTAGGATGAATGTTGGATCATCGTCAAAATGCAGAAGAAACGCAATCGCTATTTCCTTCTTTTTGGTTTAGATAATAACTACTAATATGGATAGTATCCCTTCTTCATCTAATGGTGTAATGAATATTCTTTTTCTTTTATAGATCAGTTAGATCCTACCTGGGCTCATTCTGACAGAAAATTATAAAAATAAGGTAAAAAAATTCAACAGTTAGTAATTTTACCTTTGCTCTTTCGGCAAGACATTGCCGAGCGTAACATATTTTGAAAGTAGATAGTTAGGCATTATTATTTCACAGGGCTTATTTTATTAAATCTGTCTACATAACTCATGGAACACTCTCAAAGGGGCAAAACATTTCAATGTTGTTGGTTGCGTTATATTCTTAATGGTTGTTAATTCAAAACTGATCAAGTATTCACTGTATATAGAATTATTAATGTTTGACGTAGTTTTTTATTTATTACTTACCCAAAAAACTTAACCTATTATATCATTTGCTACGTTAGGGCTATAAATAACTCACAAATGAAGTATTGTCGTTTTACAACACAATCAGCTGTATATATGTGGTGCGAGACACCTGTAACTCCTAAAGTTAATTAATTTTTAATAGTAAGTATAGAATGTCAACAGGTAATTTGGATATTAATAACAATTATTATTATTATTATTATTATTATTATTATTATTATTATTATTATTATTATTATTATTATTATTATTATTATTATTATTATTACTACTATTATTACTATTATTACTACTACTATTATTATTACTATTATTACTACTATTACTACTACTATTACTACTACTATTATTATTACTATTATTACTACTATTACTACTACTATTATTATTACTATTATTACTATTATTACTATTATTACTATTATTACTATTATTATTATTATTATTATTATTATTATTATTATTATTATTATTATTATTATTATTATTATTATTATTATTATTATTATTATTATTATTATTATTACGTCCTGTGCGTGAACCAAAGATATATATTGAAGTTTTAATTGAAATGTTGGTTTTGAACACTTTTGACGCCTAAAATAATGTTTCTTTTTAGCAAAAGGTGTGAGTGTTTGCAAAAATTACTAAACGATTTCTAATTTTGCCAAAGTAAATCAAATGGATACCCATATTTGACTATTCCAGAAACAGCTGGTACGTCTCTAGTCCTTGTATAAGAGTTTTGTAACACAGAAGCAAATGTAGACGAATACTTTCGATAGAAAAAATTATTTCATTCCGCCATACAATTTACCCCACTTCACTGACATCATTGTGTTCTTCAGTGTATTTCAAACGTTAAATATGCAACAATCATATGAGTTTTTTGACCTTAGCCCCTTGATGTATAGGTATTAGGTATTAGACGTATAAAACAGCACATTATTTATACTCTTTGCTAATCACAATAAATAACCGCAAAGACAGGCATTCAAGTTATGCAGCACATGCTGATGAAACACTCAACTGTTTGTATCAGTGGCATTCGTTAGTCATCAGCAAATAATTTGTGTGACAAATCTTTGGAAAGGTTCCCATCGTATTAGATAATGAGCGAAGGTATGAAATGAATGCATCGTGGATCTAAACCTCTAAAGCTACCTGATATATACCTATCCAAAATACAATTTCTCCCCTCCTTTTTTTTTTTTTTTTTTTTTTTTAAATAGAGAACTAACAGACAGGGAGCGTGATTTTACCTTTTTTCCAACAGCTCTTACGACCAATATTTCGATGAGAACAACGGAAAGTGTGTTTCAGGATTAGAATTATTAGTAGAGATTTGTGGTCCACAACCTAATCCCCTGCTATTTCTATTTCTGGGATAATTTAAATCAAAGTGTACAAGGAAATACACATATCCTGGAAGAATTAAAACAAAATAAGCTGGTAGGTGAAGTTTTTAAAAATAGTTTTAAAAATGTTGTGTGGTTTCATCTGCGCCTTTTTCTAGTAGCGGCAGACGGCAACGAGCGCCGAGAAGGCGGACGGGCAAAACACCGCGCATCTCGTTCGGAACTTTTTCTGTTCTCCCAGTACGTGAAGTGTGGTGGTAGTGCGTCTCCCTCAAATTAAAGAGGTCCCAAGATCGAACCTCGGTTAGAGTGAGTTACTCCGATAAGGTTTCTTTTGAGATTTTTCCCTTTAAAAGACGATTGTCGAGTATCTTTAATTCCTATGGGTCTCGGGCTCATTTGATCTTCATTTCGCTAGTTTCATTCATTATTACGTTGGAGAGGACGTCAATATACAAAAAGAAAAAGAAAAATCTGATGTGTTGCACTCACATGACTTTCTCTACTCTCGTACAAACCATTCTTACAAACTCTTATTCCTGTATCTTCTTCGTGTTGGCACAAATGAGCTCGTTATCGACGGGCCGTTAAACCTTACACATTCAGTCACTCACCTTCGTGTTAGTTGAAATAAACATTTGTACAAATTATCTTATTGCTTAATTCCTTGTAGGTGCAAGGGGAATATTAGAATACAGTAGGCTTTGTGCGATAGTCAAATCTTTTAAAGCTTTGAGATTCCGTTCTCTTTGCACGGTTAACATATAAAAAAATGAACAACGATGTCCCATTTCACGGAAGTTTTTAAGTTTTCAGAAACTCACCTACATAACAAGGAATATCTCCGAAATGGTTCACCCTACAATAAAATTTACTGGGACATAAATTATGTATTTTATTAAGATCTACATTTTTTGTATGGTATGATTTGGTCTATCTCTAACGGTTTACCAGTTATGCAAGAGTCCTCCAGAGTAAATACGACTACCGGGGCTATATCCAGAAAATTCAAGATATACACTTCATTTGTCATCAAAATATCTCAAACATATGGCATTTTAATCAAAATCGTTAGGGCCATTTTCAAAAAAGTCAAAATTTTCGAAAAGTGTTCCATGTAAAGGGTAGTTTAGGGTGGGGCTATTTTCTTCAAAATCTTCGTATCGCATCCTCGAAAGACATTAAACTTAAATACCAACTTTGGTTTTTAACCGACTTTTCGTTTTTGAGTTATGTTGTCCACAGACTGACAGACTGACACAGACACACACGGACCTTTTTCTAAAAATGCTTTCTTTTTTTATTCAGGGGGTCTCAAAACATATATTTCCGGTGAAATCTTGACATCGAATTTTTGGGTGGAATACAATACTTCCCCTACTTAGTAGTAGAGAAAGTAAAAACCTACGTTACTCAGTCTTTACCCGTTTGTTTTTGGCATTTCATTTTCTCTCTACAGAGAAGTTTCCCTGAATATATTAACTGACTTAACTCAGCTTATTTCTCCATCCATTAGTCCCCATGTAATCAAACATCATGTACGATTCAATTTCTTCTTCGCCACTGTAAGTGAATAGGGAAAATGAAGTTGTAGCAGAAATCAGGTATATAAAAGGACATAGCACCAGATCAAACATGCTGATTATGTGCTTCCTGCCCGGAACAAAAGATAGAGCGGGCAACATACTATGAGCAAAGCAACTATACAAATCTCTTGGGAGAATAGCACAATACGTTGGCATTCCCATACTTTATTTCTATCACTTCCTTCTGGTTTATCCTTTTTTCTCACCTCTTCTTTCCTCTTTTTCTTGAGCTAGGAAGCTAACTTTCCACCCCACTCCCAAAAAACTTTAGAAGCTTCAAGAAAAAAAGAAGAGAGATAGGAAACTTTTTGACGTCACAAATGTAAGAACAGGCAGTGTGTCTTACGAAGCTTTTTTGTTATTTTTTGCTTGTTTGTTTGTAAGAATGTTAGTTGTGTGTTCTATGGGTCGGCCATAAATTATGCGACCTCTTTACAAACTAGACAAAGTTGAGTCCATGTATCATTGAGTGGGACCATGTAGTGTAGTGGTAAGAAGACTTCACAAAGATGGAAGGGAAGGAAAAAAGTCTTCCTCGGCCTTAGCAGCCCGCTGTTCTTCAAAGTTTTCCTTTTAGCCTCGTCTGCAAACACGCTTAACTCTCATCAAAAGTCCTGTTTCTTGTAAAATATATAGCTCCAGAGAATCAACACTTTCGTCTCGCTTTGTAACATCGTACGCTAGACGAAGAAATCGCGGGGATCCAGTTATGTTTATTCTAGAAGCTGTTTAGCGAAGATACATTAAATGACTATTTCGACATAAACCTCATGTGCTGCATTCACATACTTTCAATATCACTTTGCTACAAAGTTCTTATAAAATATTATTGGTAACTTCAGATAAAACTTCAATTCACATTAAAAAAATCTGATGTGTTGCACTCACATGACTTTCTGTACTCTTGTACTAACCATTCTTACAAACTCTTATTCCTATATATTCTTTCTTGATAGTTGAGATACACATTTGAACAAATTATCTTATTGCTTATGTCCTTGTATGTGCAAAAGGAATGTTAGAATACAGTAGGCTTTGTGCGATAGTCAAAAGTTTGAGATTCTGTTGTCTTTGCACTCTTAACATATAAAAAAATGAACAACGACGATCCATTTCACGAAAGTTCTAAGTTTTCCGAAACTCACACACATAACAAGGAATATCTCCGAAATGGTTCACCCTACAAGAAAATTTATTGAGAAATAAATTGTGTACTTTAGCAAGATCTACATTTTTTGTATAGTTTAATTTGGCCTATCTCTAACGATTTACCAGTTATGCAAAAGTCGTCCAGAGTAAATACGACTACAGGGGCTATAGCCAGAAAATTCAAGATATACATTTCATTTGTCATCAAAATATCTCAAACATATGACATTTTAATCAAAATCGTTAGAGCCATTTTCAAGAAAATCAAAATTTTCGAAAAATTTTCCATGTAAAGAGTAGTTTATGGTGGGGCTATTTTCTTCAAAAACTTCGTGTCGCATCCTTGAAAGACATTAAAGTTAAATACCAACTTTGGTTTTTAACCAACTTTTCGTTTTTGAGTTATCTGTCCACAGACTGACACACAGACACACACACGGCCCTTTTTCTAAAAATGCTTTTTTTTGAATTCAGGAGGTCTCAAAACATATATTTCCGGTGAAATCTCGACATTGAATTTTTGTGTGGAATACAATACTTCCCCTGCCTACCAGAGATATATATTTCATTTGTTCTGAAATATCCTAAACATATGGTAATTTAATGAAATTTGCTAAGGGTCACATTTTGAGAAAATTGAGGTTTTAGATTTAGATTTAGGGCAGTTTGGGATGGAGGATTTTTTTCAAAATATGTTGGTCGCACTCTTAGAAGATGATAAACTTTTATATTTAACCGACTTTTCGTGCTTGAGTTATGCTGTACACATAAAGACATATTATAGATATGTATGTGTACCTATATACCTATAGACTCCTACACAACATACAAGATCCTTTTCCACTGCCTATATTCTGACAATCAAACTTCCACTAATAATTAAAGCTGTTTGTTTAAAGGCTGCTCACTTCAACAAGCTTACGCGCATGTGCACTTCGTAGTGGGCTTGGAGGAGGGCGAGTGCCAAGTTTCCTTCTGGCCTACATAAAAGGTCTGGTCCACGACATCTACATAATTCTTTGACAGTTTTGGAAATGTTTGACTTAGAATACGGAAGTGATCATGTGCACTTGCCCAAGCATGTCAGATTTACCGACATGTAAAATAACCCCTGTGAGAGGAAATTCCGGCACACCGATGACACTGATATGATCCTGGCGATTTTCTAACGCTTCCTTTTTAATCGGTGTAGAATCCAGTCGTGTAGAATTCTTACTTAAGATCATCGATGGGTTTGCTATTATGGCAAACAAAAATTCAATTACAGGCAGCAGGTGGAACTGTTCAACACAAAATCCAATCAGAGACTTGCCACATCCAGTGGCAAGTTAAACATACCGTAAAATCACGCTGCAAAGTCGGTACTATAAATATCGTTTGCACCCACAAAATTTATTTACACAACAGGAAAGAGAACAATGGTGATCAACTGTCAGCCGCCACTAAATTGTGTGTTTGCCATAGAGCGATACGGAGAGTAGTCCAGAGGAAGGTTTAAGGTTAGTTAATTTAAAGACACTTTAGTGTATATTAATCAGTGACTAGTTTTCAAGCTTTACTGCCACAGCTCACCAAAGTCCCCGGGGTATGAGTTGCGGGAGGAAATTTATATATTAGACACGTATCTGAAAGGCTGCCTGACCCTCCTTGTTTATAATACTAGGACAGTTTTTTGAATAGCTTTACTTCTTGCGTAGCATACTTTCTCTGTCAGACAACTCGCTCTCCGTATCACACTGTCACCAAACAGGTAAGGACAGCAAATTCCTGTCAGGGAGTTTCTTTCCGTTGGCAAATAGTATGGTTTTCAACGTCCTATTCTACACTAACGTGAAAGACCGCTTAATTTTACTCAGAGGGCTCTTTATGAGGCTTGAGTTCTTCTACGTGCCATAAATGTACGACACGGCACCACCGGCTTTATTTCCCTTCCGAAGAAAGCCACGCTAAGAATGTTACACCTAAAAAAGCTACCGCTCTTCTCCGAGCTTGAACCCGAGACCTGGAAATTAGATACTTGCATTTAATCCTAGAGCAGGGTGACGACTTGGTGCATTGAGAATTTAGTGTTACTATCAAAGTTGCTAACCTCAAGGCTTGCCGCCAGGTCGCTGCGTTCCCTACCTCTGCCCACTACAGGCATCATGAGTGGGGTGCAGAAGTGCCTCGAGTCCTCCCGTCCGGCTATGTGGTCTTCGCGACCTAGGATAGCTACTTCTTTATTAAGTAGCTCCTCAATTGGCCCCTTCGGGACTTAACGAGGCTGAGTGCACCCGTGCCAGACCCCCCCAGTGGGGGAAAACTCTCCACGTCATATCGGGGATCGAACCCAGGTCCTCTGCGCTAGAGGCAGGCGCGCTATGGAGGTAGTTATATTACTTTAACAAGAGAGGAGAGATAAATGAACTACAAATGTTGATAAACCAAAGAAGGAGGTATCAGAGTTGCAACAATAAAATTGGTATGACGAGATTATAATGGTAACAACAAGAAATGCTAATAACGTAGTCTGAAAGGGAAGCAGACACAAAATACATAAAATCAGAGAGACAGCTTGATGGTTGTTCGTCTGCATGAAATAATGAATCGCTAGAGGATACGATTAATGATAGGTCAAGTTGTTATCTGCAAGTGCGTACTCTTCTGACGTAACGCCAGTAGTCTGCGATACCACTCAGAGCAAAATGTCTAATAATGTCAGGCCAAGGAGGAAAGAAAACCCCTGGGCAAAATTTGAAACACGCACATTTGCAATTTAGGCGTTAAGTAGGCGTCAAGTTTTTGCTATACATTCATCATTTCTTCAGGTTTTGATTGAAGGTTCCTGATTTTCCCGCATGGTAATCACCGACCTGGGAATTCTGAAGCAAGTTATCCACAAGGGCAGCTCGTAAGATAAGGTCCGATGTTTTATATGCATCAAACCATCGTAAATAACTGCAAAACGGATGTTTTATTTAATTATTTACATCTTTCTCTATTTTTCTACATAGTTGCCATATTTGTTTTAACATTTGCCATAAGCCTCAGAAACTTTAAAAGATACATTTAATTTGCCATAAAAATATCTTAAATATAATGTATTTTAATTAAAATCATTAGAAGCATTGTTGAGAAAATCAAAATTTTCAGAACATTTTCTACGTATAGCGTAGTTTGAGGTTGAGGAATGTTCTTAAATATGTTCGCGACGTATCCTTGGAAGGCATAGAGTTATACTGTTCACTGACAGTCATGAAGACACACGATATTTTCCCAAATGTTCTTACTCAGGGATCTCAAAGCATGTACTTTTGGTACAGAGTGGAATTTTTGAGTGGAATGTAATATTTTTCTTCCCTACCTACTAGGTAAGTATAGAAAAAGTAAACCTATGCTAAAGTAACCCTTTTTTAAGTATGAATGCCAAGTTTTAATGCCTAGGTGAGAATTAAAAACGTCTTTTTCGCATATACGTGAATTTCTCTACCCATTCTTCAACATGCTATTTTAAATAAACTTTATACTTCACCATGTTCATCGAGATAAATATTTTAGAGGTGATTTTATTTTACATTTCTTTGTAGGGACACTGGAAATAGAGAACTAGTCTAGTTTTACGCTAAAGTCAAATCTATATGCTGCTTTCTTTAAAACTATTCTCTTTGCATGACCTTAAAAAATTGAAAATTCAAACCAATAACAAGGAATGTCTCAATGTTCACTCTGAATGAGATTTACATCTATTCTGCAGTACGGTTTTGTCTACCTCTTATTGTTTACCAGGTTGTACAAGTCATCCAATATGAAAAGGACTTCAGAGGATGTTCCAGAAAGATACACACTTTATTTGCCATGAAAATAACTTAAAACATGTGGTATTTTAATCAAAATTGTCAGAGCTATTTCTAGGGAAAAAAAAAAAAAAATGAATAAAAATTTTCGAGACATTTTAATAATGTAGTTTTGGTTCGGAGAGTTTTGGAATATTGTTTAATGTTCCTGTCTCATCCTTAAATGATGACGAACCTAAATATCAACTTGGTGTTTATTCAACTTTACACGCACGAACGCACACACACACAACACAGACAGACCGACAGACAGACAGACAAACACACACATATTGAAGGAATTAATTACTTGCTTTACTTACTCTAACTGCGTGGCAGAAAAAGTAAACGTGAGCTAAAGTAATAATTTTTCTAGTATTAATGCTTAGTTGCAGTGTCTAGGTGGGAATTGAGAAAGATGTTCTTGGTGAACGATTTGCATAAGCGAGTATCCGAAAACAAATTCGACAATAATATTGCGAAATATGATAAAAACCATTCATATTTTTTCTCCAAAGAAAATACCATTATTTTAGAAAATACTATCTACATTTAGTAGATCTAACAGAAATTTGTGATTGTGTGTGTTCCATTATGAATCCTAAGAATATTTACAGCCCTAGCATTTGTTCATTTTGGTTGGCTTGTTGGAAAAGATTTTGCTTATGAATTCTTGAAATCCATCCATATTTCTTCTCCCTTGGTATCAACGAAAGTACAACATATCCTTTGGTCGTATGTCATGTCGCCAATGAGTATAACTCTAGCTCTCATCGAGAACGCCGAGCAAATTCTTTCATTTGGCAATGCCCTGCGTCCCTTGCTGAAGTGGCAATAAATCTGTAGGAAATATGGCAGCAGCTATTGACTTAAACTGAAAATCAGTGGCTGTGTTCGCATACAAGCGACGCCATTAGGAAAAGCCCCCGAGACCTGTTGGAGAGGATCTAGGCGGGGATCGAATCCTGGGCCATCCGTTGTCTGATCAACAGCTCCATATCTCAGTAGCCAATTACTGGCCCAGTCAGTCTTAGGAGAAGTAATCCATTGTGTTGAGCTAGAGGGGTGCACAACTGGTGCCGGTCGCTCGATGCTGGTAATATACGCAGATAAGCAGAAGCCTCAGCTGTTGTTGTTGGCAGACCTGGACATTACAGCGAGGGGAGAGGTAGAAATAATTAATCAACCTCACAGTGTGCTCTACTCTATCGACTGACCCAGCGGCGTGCAAACCTTACTCAAGCATACTTGCAGCTGAGAGAACACCGGCTAATCCTCAGTTTGTTTTTGTAACCACAAGTGGCTCATTAACACCTGCTAATGTTGTTTTCAGACCCTTGACCATCCTGACGTCACTGTCGCCACAGCTGTATGGCCCCATTAGCTTTCCTGGTAGTTGCCCAAGTTTTTCAAGGATTTCCGCAGTCTTTTCTGGACCAAAGAACCAGATCAATTAAAATTATATATGTATCCATGTATTTTTAATTACTGCTATAAATAATGAAATAAAATATCACGTAGTTAAAATTATTTCTATTGAAAACATATCTTCGGCTCTAAAAATGCAGCAATTATTAGGGCTCGGGTTCTTAGGTAAAGACAATTTGTTTGCGTCCTAACAGGAAGTTGAAACTGAGTTTTATATCCTGGAAAGTCACACCGGAGCAAATATGTTAAGTTTTATTGCACATAAAAACACATTTTCTGATTTTTATGTAAATAAATATTTTTGAATATTCACATCGCTCAAAGGAAACCTCTCCTGAAAATAATTTTTGTATATTTACATAAAACCAGATAAAGAAGGAACCGAATTATTTTTACAAAGTCACGTCTAACTTATTTAATGCTCAATTGGTTAGGCCAGATGTCATTATTAGAAGAATTGCTGTCGCTACAGTTGGAAGAAAATATAAACATCCTGCTTTCTCAAGCTACATGAGCCCACAAGTTAGCCCCTCCGTTGTCATGCGCTTCATTCAGTATCTGTTACCGCTTCACACCCCCAGTCCATACACTGATATTGTTAAATTGTACAGTCAATCATTCATTTGTCATTCTGCAAGGTTTATATAACCTTTTAACTTGTATTGTGGTTTTAGGAAGTAACGTATTGATACTTTTGAGTTCACAGTGGATTAAACATGCCCAGAGTAAAAGCTAATGGAACAATATGCTGCGAAATTTAAGAACATTTTCGATCCTGTATTGTCAGTCATGTGGTTAAGTTATAACGACAGACTAACTTTCACAAGTGACTACAAATAAATGGAAACAAACATTCGAAATTCAATGGCAATTCTTCGTGACAATCGAGAATCTTTCAGCATGGAAATCTTAAAGGAGCACGTGGTTGCACACTGTAAATGTACAGTAATTGGTGATCCCTTCCACGAATAATATCTGATGGGTATCACGTACATTCATATTAGGTCAGTCATTCAGATCTTAATGAAATATTTTATTTGCTTTGGCACATATTTTTGACATTTTCACTGCCTAAAAAAAATAAACATTTCCCTAGTTTTTAGCACCTAAAAATCGGAGCCCAGTAATTATGACAGTAACCTTCTCTTTTTTTCGTTTTTACTAAGGCGTAACGCCCGTGCTTAATACAGGATGTCTAAAAAATGTACTAACACTTTAAGTGACTCTAAAATAATTATTTACGAACATAGAAACAACTTCAAAGGCTTGAGTTACAGAAGAAAATATAATTAAAGGATCATGTTTGGAAATATTTAAATTGATGACCGTCATTGCCCAGACAAGGATGATAACGCAAACCACTGGATTCATAAACGCCACGAACAGTTCATTTGGAGTTTCTTTTGGGCCCAGTTACTCCTGGTAAGTTTCTGGGTAGTAATTCTTTAATTACATTTTTGTTCTGTAATTCAAACCTTTAAACTTATCTCTATGTCCATAAATACTTATTTTATAGCCATTCAAAGTGTTAGTACATTTTCTGAGACAACCTGTATATACGGCACCACAGGCGGTGGTCACTGGAAAAGAAATTTTGGGAATGAAACGTTCCTTTGGGTTTACTTGTCTCGTGGACCACAAAGGTGGAAGGTCGTACTCTACCACGCAAGTTATGGGTAGGAACAGAAACGCCTGAAGTCAACTGATACCTGTCTCTTCAGTTCAGCACTAACTGAATAAAGTAGTCGAACTTCTCTCGCCTTTCGTAACAACAGAGACAGAGGATTATACCGCACAAGGCGTAACTTGGCACCTGCTTATTAGAAAAAGAAGGAAAATCTCACCATCTCCTTCTATCCCATCATTCTTTTACTCGTACCACAGCAGGTAGTTACGAAATACAACATGGCTTTAAAAGGGACTAGTCATTTCAAGGAAAGAAACCAAAGGATTTTCCACGGCCCGTGCTAGATAAGGATAGTAGAAAAAGTGCCAAGTTAAAGCTCGCCCGCTGCTGCTCTTCTCACCATACCTCTTTCTCTTTGTTCAAGCGCGAGACAAGTAAATACAAATGAGGTTTAGGTATCTCACCAGCATTTAGCGGTTATGAGGAGTGAGGACAACCTGAAAAAAATAAACCGCATTCAGAGAGAACGCTCATGACGAACTTTTAACCGCGGACTTCTCATTCACGAGTACATTTAATAATGACTTTGACCACCCCTAATGGTAACTAGCATTTAAGATCTCCCTGAACAAAAATAATGTTTAATATAAATAATATATGCTACAACCCTCCCTGACCAACACTTTTAAGTGCGCTTAAAAAGTGTGCTCCAACCCCTAACCTCTCTTATTATTTCTACTACACATGCTGGTAAGTTTTTATTGTAATACCATATTCAACTAAACACAGCACAAAGTTGTCTCATAGTCTATAATTAGTATGTTTCTATTTTGTGTTTCTTCACTTTTGTCAACCGTAGGGGTATTAAAGATAACTCTTCGCTATCCTTGTGCAAATCCATTGTATTAATTAATCATGGATAACCGAAAATCTAAGGAGTCCTGTTCCATTTCGTGTAAACGCATTATTCATTTGCATTATTCGGTAGCTTATTAAAGTTCCTTATTTGTAGGATTCCAAGTGCAAATACTTAAGTGCCGGACGCCACTGATGTGCTCTTGGACTCTTGTCATACGGGTCACTTCCTGCGAGAAAATATGCAATCTTATCAATCATTTTGGTGTGGTGTTGTAAAACAGACGTATTCAATTGTTTTAATAGAGGCAAGGAAAAGAAAGGAGTACTCATTTTTAGTAATAGAAAAAACGTGAAATTATGATTTATTCGTGTATTTAAATTCAGTTTTAACGATTTCGGATTGAACAGCTTCAAACATTTTATTCATTTAATTGTTAACCAGCGAAAGAACGACTTTTTCCGCAATGGTCTTTCATTTGTTATCTTTGCTAAAACAGCTTGATTAGATTCATGACATATTGCATTGATAGGAACTAATTTGATATTATTAGATTTTATTGCCGTGATAGGATGAGCGGATCAACAGAAAAGCATTTTAAATGTTACTAAACTTCACTGATGTTCTAATTTCCTGTTCCTCTGAGTGCTAATGCTTCTCATGAAATGAAAAGTTCACTAATCTGCTAGTCATTCGTTTATCAAAACAGGCAGAAACAACGGATGATATTTTGAATTAAAAATGTAAGGTTCATTACAATATTTTTCCTGGCATTTTCTACGAGCTGGCATATACTAATATAATACAAAACAGATGTTATTGTTAGCCCTTGCTGCAAAAGAAGACAATTCAGAGTAAACAAATTGTCATTTGCAATTCTTATGTCATATCTTAAAAATCTGGTGCGGGGCTAACATTTTGTAAGATACGTTATTGACGAGCATAATGCAGTCGGTAATACAGAATTTTCATTTTTGCATTTTCAAATATCACATATGTGATCCACAAATTATCCTACAGGCACAAGGCTCAATTTAAATTTTGACAAAAGCTACTAAATTAGCTGCTAAATAAACATATACTTTTAAACGTAATATTTAAGTGACTCAATTTTACTTATTGAACCTAACTGATTTAAACATTAACCCTTATTCCAAGGCTACTTAATAGCAAATATAAAAGCATATTTGATTAGTCTGTTTATTCCCCCCTCCTCCGACAGTTTGTGGTACACATTTTGAGATATAGTCCAACGTTATTATAAATTCACTCATTGACTCTGAACAAATAGGTGTTACCTGGTTTAAGTAAGTAAAATTTAATAATACTACTGATTTTTGCTTTATCAAATCAACGCAAGCTCCTATGTTTTTCTTTAACTAAGGGAGGATATAGCCCCTCTTAGCCCCTGTTTGTGCCTTCCTACGCTCATATCTAACAACCAATCTTTTAAAAATAAGGCTTATTCATAATCATGCATAGGAATTCCTAAGCACTAGAGCCAAAAATACTGAAGGAAATACGACTGAACTGTCGCTGAACTATAAGCAGCTATATCTCGTAGACACCAAACCACCCCCATCTCCTGTACAGCCTCTTGACTTTGGCGCGTAAAACAGACCAGTTTTATCTGTCTGTCACTGACCCTTGACCTCTCTTTGTATTGCAAAGTTTTGAGTATAGATAATTTTAAGTCAAGTATTTAACGATTATTGTACCTGTTCATAATCATAATGAGTACCTTTAATGTCGGTCTGGGTGGCTCACTTGGTTAGACGCTGGCCTACTGATGCCAAGGCCGCGGGTTCAAACCCGACCCAAGCCGATGGTTTTTAAGTGTGCTATGTGAGTTGATTTACTGGCATGTAAAAGAATTCCTGCGGGACAAAATTCCGGCACACCGGCGACGCTGATGTGATCCTGGCAATTGACAGCGTCGTTAAACAACAAAATCATTTTTTTTTTTTCATTTTGCCTGTTAAGTTTATTTTAAACAAGAGCGATTGTGACAATTACTGGAGGTAACTTCCCCTGCTATTTCTCTAGTCATTAAGGTTCTACTACCCTTCTTTTGCTTCGTACAAATTAAACTTTGAGGGATGACGTTGTGCCATATTTTACTGCATCGTGGAATGTGCTTTGGAACTTCTTACTAGCTTCCTAATACAACCAGCAACGCTGTGTCCAATTTACCTTCTATAAGCGAACTGTCGCAAGTTGCATGTTATTTAAATGGTGCTGTAGTTTATTGAAGAGGAAAGCACTTACAGTGCGTAGCCTTCTTTTAGAGTAGAAATTACAGCAGCCTCTTGGTCTTGTATCTGTTCCCCGAATACTCATCCGCAGGATCCAAAGTGTTCCGCTATACGGGCGGTTTTGCATTTTTGTGTTCGTTCAGAGATTTACACTGATTTCTCTTGCCCCACTGAGACGAATATTATTTCACTTTTCTATTATCCCTAAATGCTTCGCTATCATTAATCAAAATTCATCCATCGAAGCGAGAAATGCCTTCGACACACAGAATGGTGATATAAAACATTAAAAAAGGGCTTTCATTTTTCCCGTAAAATAATGAAAAAAAAAAAAAAAAAAAAATAGAATCGTTGTTGAATAAAACTGGAAGGCGTGTAGCATTTACATGCACGAATAAAGCCCCAAACACGCTCCACGTACAGTAGAGAGAACAGTGTTGATTGTGTTTGGAGCATAAATCACAAGATTTATATGCATGACGTATGTGGTAGAAGGGAGAAGCCCAATGTATGCCATCAGACACCGCGGCTATGGCGCGCCTGTAACGCCATGACACATCGCTATTTTGTTTTTTATTATTAAAATATATGTTTCCCTCTTTGTCTTGACGTTGAACAAAATAGGAAATGAGATTACCCGCAACACATATTCCTAACATTTGTTCCATTCTAGGAAAAAATACACTCAGACTTCGCTGTTTTTTGAAATGTTGAGAAAGGCCTAAAATTTTAACCATAAATTTTCTGTGTAATAGGATAAATACGATGTTTGTAAGGCATATGTTGTTTAACTTGCAACCTACTTTTCAAACAGATTTACTGATTTTTTTTGTACACTTGAAGACTAAAACAAAACACAAGGACAACTGTAGCGTATTAAATGCCTCTTATGTCCTCTTATAAGCGAGTCTACATGATTTATATGGAACGCAACTACTTTGACTACCGTTTAGGGGAAACTCAGAGAATAGAGCATTTAATTAATAAGGGAATGATTAAGGTTAGTATCTTGTAGTATTTCAATAATACCATTGATAATATGATCAATTCACAAATTATTTAAAATGCAATGCCAGCCTAAGGGTTTACTTCTAAATTAACTGCCAAATGAATTCTATAAATCAAGATTCTGTTTGCGTGAAAAGAATGTGTTCTAGCGATTATTTCTTCAGATGTTGTATTTAATTACATAGTTACTCATCCAATTGGCATAGAAGATTAAGTTCAGTACGTCCATATACAGTCCAGCAAGTTTAATATAAGAAATAATACAAGTGTTAAACCAATGTATAGAAGCGAAACTTTATACTGAAGTGAACGTCATTCCAATATATCAGTTGAAAAAGATTAGAAGACTTAGACCTATTATCGAAATGTTGTAATACAGGGGTTCCTAACAAGCGAACACAAGCTCGCTTCCCCTCCACTGACCAAGGCCAGCAGAACCAGATCTGCTAGTCAGAGGCGGATGGCGCGGAGTATATACAGCAATATACACAATTCAATGGGAGGACGAATATTTATTTCTTTTCGAGATGAAGGTAAAAATTAAGTGCTTGAGCTGTAAGACTGGTAGTTGCAGACGTATAGCATTTCCCTTGCTTACGTTCCGTGTTCACGCTAAATGTTATTCTGATGGAAAAATAAAAATAACTTTTGAAGCAATTGTAAGGTACATTCTCTTCATAATTTGAAACAAAAATCCAATTATTTTGCACTGTTGAAGTTTCCATGTAGGGAGGCTTCATACGAGATACAACAAATGAAACCACTTGCATTGCAGAATTCCACGACCGTAAAATGTTCTGAAAAAGAAGGGTAGGAATTATTTAGGTATCTGTCCTGCTGTGAGTATCCGAGATTACGTTTGTTTACATCTAGTTTAATAGCACTTATATCTGCGAACAAACATTTTCAAAAATGAACTACATTAAAAGCGAGTATCGCAGCAAGATAAGTGGAAATTATTTACCGATCTTTTGAGACTGTGCACTTCATCTTTTGCACCAAATATTGAAGACCTTCTGTAACGTAAATCCTGCCAAAAAGTGTCTTCAAAAACATCGTGGGTTAATCAGGAGTAGAATATGAATGTGTACGCCTTTGATTTGCTGTACGTAAGAATGTGCCACCATTGGAAATAAATAACTACAGATAAATGTGTCATTCTGTTCCAGCGGGTGGAAGGAGGTGATTTCAACCTTCCCTAACTTGCCTGCGGTTGGGCACCCTTGCTGTAGTATGAGGCAGAATTTATACTACATTATAGTTGCCATGAGAGGTAATTTAAAGTAATGTCCTTGTGCTCTATTATCGTGCAATCTTGTGGTTAAATAATAAGAATCTCTAAACTTTGTGAATTATCATTTCTACACACGCAAACAATAATGCTTAAAATAATGCCGACTAGTTCTTAATGTTTAACTTTTGTCTTGGTGTGGCATACCCTTAATCGCTACCTTTTATTCGTAGTTACAGAATGGAATGACTCAGGCAGTAAAGTGTGTGGCCTGCGTTCCCGGGCTTAAATTCCGTGAGCTGACCAATTTGATTGGTTTTTGTGTCATCCTTAGCAAAATACCGGATTGGATGTTTAATACCAAGACCAGGAGTTGCACGTTAAGTCTAAAACAATAGTTAAAAAGAAAATAGATAGTAATAATGAGTTTTCTGTGCCATCTGTACACAGATAATGAAAGCAAGTAGATGGGTGGCACCTGTTTGCCATATGTCCAGCGCTAGTAGAAGCAGAGGTACAGTTTCCCAGCATTAAGGGCTCTATGGACACATAAGGAAATAAGATATGATAAAGCGCTGAGGCCTAGAGGGCAACTGTCTGCTACACACCAAATATGATCACGTAGTAGCTAAAGCGACGGAAATAAAATAATTAAACAAACAAATACGTATACAAGTAATTGTATCAGCATACGTTTTCTGTTTAGAAAACCAGGTATGCAGAAGGGAAATCGCGAAACACCTGAGAAAGCTTCAGGAAGATCAATAAAAATGAAGTCTGTTGACACACATCAGAACATTCAACTGTTTTCTCTCAACTGATGTAATGAAGGTAGATCTATTGATAACTGACGTAACAATAAGACACATCCTTCTTACTCGTAGCATTGCGGTATCGAAAACTATGTCAGACACACCACGTGGAGCTATGACGCCGAACTTCTGTGAGAAGGATCAACAAGTAATTCTACACCACTAAGACAGCTAGCTCAGTTAATACAGGGGCTTTGGCTGAGTTGGGGAGATTTAGTACAAGATGGCAAACAATGAAAAGAATATTAAAGCATTTATTTTAAGTTTTACCAGAAACAATATTCTGAAAGTATCATTCTGAGCTTGAAGTTCATAATTTGGAATTTAACATGAAACTGATTAACATACGTTACAAAATGTTTGGTCTAGAATGGATAATGCATATGAAATACTGGAAGGGTGTTAGAACACGATATGGATAATAAAACTGTTTTAAGAAGAGTCGTTTTATAATTTTATGACAAAGAAGACATACAAAAGAAAGTCAATATTAAAATGTGACAGAAACAAGAAATCAGGGATTGTTTGGTTCAGAACTAGCGATTTGGAAATCAAAAGGTATGAAGGGGGAAGAAGTAAATAGGCATGTAATGCTTGATTGCAAGGGACAAATCAATGGAGAAATAAATTGTAGAGATTTTTAAAGATAAAGGTCAATTAAGAGGTTTGGGGAAGTTATTTGTGAAGTTACAATGAAATAGCAAAGACCAAAACGTAGATAGTGCAAATTAAATTTAATGTATTCTCCTATAGTGATGACAATATATGTATGGTATATGGTAAATGAAAAATGCAGACCAGCCTGAAAATGGACACGGCCAAATAAGGTGTACATAAAAAAATAAAGACCGCAGAAACGGCAGTTAGAACTGCCTTGGAAGGTCATGTGACCTAACATCCTGTGATTTTTCTTTAGGGGCATTTGACTTAGAGAAGATAAAGCAATCATTTTCTTTAAATCATATTCATAATTAGCCCCCAAGTCAGATATAAATATTAAAAAAACAGAAGTTACTAACAAAAATCTTCATAATCTATTGCAAGTTTATAAACATAACCCCCTAAAAATACCACAACAGAAGGAAAAGGTTCGAAATGCCACGTCCAAATCGAGTAGATCTGCCTGAAGGTGATAACAGATTTCATTGATAGAGTTACATGTGGAACAAATGGGGACATATGCGATATGTAATTTTTCATACCTACATGATATTTTCATACGCAATAGCAACATGTATCCCATGTAGTGGTGGTATGAGTGAGTGAGTGAGTGAGTGAGTGAGTGAGTGAGTGAGTGAGTGAGTGAGTGAGTGAATGAGTATTTAAGGGCCCGTTGACAACTAGGTCATTGGTGCTGATGTTGATGTTCAAATATGTTACATTTCCTGAAAATAAGGTACTTTATTCAACAGTTAAAAAACTGCGTTAAGATCCACGTTTATATCTCACTATTTCATTACTATAGTTGATTAATCCTAAAACATGCATGTGTGTATATAATGTATGTATTGATATAGCTTATGTACGTCGAGCTCCCGTATGGAAAGCATCCCATAAATTTGATCCTCCTTGGCTGACTTCACGTTGCCAAGGAGGCAGAGAGTAACTTTGAGAGTTTAGGATTCTGATTGTGAAAGCTAATGTAGAAAGAGTTTTGAGTGAGTAAAAGTGATAATTTGTGTTAAGTGAAGCCACAACTGAATGTAATTCAAGGAAATAGATAATTGAAAAGTAACCGAACAATAAATATTGCTACTAGGTATTTAAAAATAATAATAATATTAATAATATTAAAATAATATTAATAATATTAAAATAATATTAATAATATTAAAATAATATTAATAATATTAAAATAATATTAATATTAATAATAATATTAATATTAATAATAATATTAATAATAATATTAATAATAATATTATTAATAATAATAATATTAATATTAATAATAATATTAATAATAATATTAATAATATTAATAATAATATTAATAATATTAATAATAATATTAATAATAATAATATTAATAATAATAATATTAATAATAATATTAATAATAATATTAATAATAATAATATTAATAATAATAATAATAATAATAATAATAATAATAATAATAATAATAATAATAATAATAATAATAATATTAATAATAATTTCCCTAGAGCGTCTTCCCCTTATTCAGAGGTTACCCTCATCGCCCGACCGCTGCGTCCTCCAGCCGCAGCCAAGGTCACGGAGGAGTGCAGGTTGGGGGTGGCGGGGGTCAGCACGCCGACTCCCCCGACCGTAAGGCGACTACTTTGACCTTTTAGGGACGCTACCTTTCTATCAGGATAGCTCCTCAATTGCCCCCCCCCAGGGACCTAACGAGGCTGAGTGCACCCCGTACCAGACGTCCCAGCGGGGAAAAATCCCATGCCGGTACCGGGGACCGAACCCGGGTCCTCCTCGCCACAGGCAGGCACGCTACCACTGCGCTACGGAGGCGGTAATAATAATAATAATAATAATAATAATAATAATAATAATAATAATAATAATAATAATAATAATAATAATAATAATAATAATAATAATAATAATAATAATAATAATAATAATAATAATAATAATATATAATAATATATAATAATATATAATAAAAAAATAATAATAATTACTATTTTAAAACATTGCTAACTACTTTCTGTATTACACGCTAGCAGTTGAGAAACCCTTAGGCTTTCTTGATGACGTAGTTATTCTTCTGTTGGAATAACGGCATCTTTGGAGTTTTCGAAGCGGGTTCGGACGAATCGTAAGGTTATTAAGATTCGCTGACTGTACATCTCCATGTCCAAATGTTCCTTGCTCGGTGTTTCTCATCTCCCTTTTGTATTGTCTTAAATCACGTCTGTCGTTCCTCCACTAATGCAGGCACGCACATCATGTGATGGAAACATATTTTATCATAAAAACTGCTTACACGTCCAGGGAAGACGCGAAGAAAGGAAACTGCAGCCCGTGTCTTGAGAATTCTAACTTCCAGTAACAACATTTGTCATTTCTCTTCCCATGTTTTTTTCGGTCGTTTTTCTTCATTTGCTTCTCTCTTAACGTTTGAGGCGGACAGGAAATACGTAGTTTCTGGATGATGAATGTTGCTTCTTGCAACAGAAGAGGGAAACATGGTAGCAATGTGGATTTTAGTTTCAAAAATAAATTTGCATAATCTCAGCTTTACGTAGTGCGTGAAAATTTCTCAAGAAGTTGGAGGTGAATATACTGATTAGCTTTTCTTGTGCTCATAAGTATACGTGGGAAGAATTTTGTTTAGTCACGCCCTTTGTACACTTAAGACAACTGGCTTGTCGTTAAACAAACAATAAAAGTAATAATGTGACTGTCACACGTGTTGCTAAATTCTGTGTTCAGTTATGAGTGGGTGGCAACAACGACGAAGAAATATTGGCTTTAAGACGTCAGACTTTGGTGTGGTAAGAGTTTATTCAAATAATGAGTAACAAAATCCTGCTTTTGTAACCGAACAAGTCATTTCAAAGTAATATTCTATTTTTACATTCCCTATACCTCGTAGAGGAAATTATTTTCCAAACAAAAATTCGATGTCGAGGTTTCACCGGAGATCTGAATAAAATTATTTTTGAAGAAAAAACGCCTGCTTTTAAACATAATTAATCAAAATTAATTTGACTACCAATGCTTAAGTAACCTACCGATTAAGCGAGAAGTTAATTAAAATGTTTATTTTTCCTTTCATCTTGTTCTCTGATGTTTAAATAGCATGTGATGAAACTTTAATTTCGAAACTACATATCAAAATGTCTGAAATTTGATATAATCTCCAAATTGTCCGGCTCCCTTAACTACTTCTTTTGGAAAGGATTTGTTACTACAGAAGCCATAGAAGGTGAACATCTAGTGCTTACACCAACTTCGTGAATAAAGGCCATAATGATTTCCAGTATTCAGAGAAAACTCTCTGAAGTTCTATTTATTTTTATTTTTTGACGGAGGGGAAGATTTTTTTTTTCTCCCTAATTTTACTTAGATTGACTAATGCTTATTTTTGGCTTGTTTTTAAAAAATATGATCCATTTTTTTGTGTAGGTACCTATTCTTTTTTAAAATATGTTGCACAAAATATATGATTGACTTTGACGAAACTTACAGAACTATACATAAACTTAAATTTTAGGCAAGATATTTTAATACTTTATAAATGATTGCAATGCACTTATTTGGAAGTAAATATAAAACCCGGAAACTTTGTTTGATTACAGTATTTAAGAATAAGGGTTAGAAAACAAGAGGTACCTATAGGAGTAGTGGAGATTCGCCACTGAAGCTGTGCTTATTGCACCTATGCTCCCGAGGGAGTACCTCTGGAGGAAGGGTGAGGTGAGAGAAGACATTGGGTGGCCAGATCCAGACTAACGACACATTCACCAAGTTTGACGAATCTTCGAGGTCTTCCCTGTCTTCTAAAGGGGACATTGGCGGGCTCCAATGCCCCCCCCCCCCGAACCCACCGACGTCGGGGGACAGAGAGAGAGTTCCTTTACATAGCGCATATCATCCTGCCAAGCTTCATCTAATGTCCTCGCTGACACCCGCGATCAATGTGATGAAGGATAAATGAAATGATTGCTGAAGTGAATGGAAAGGCAGGGAAATTAGGAGATGTAATTATCCTTCCCAGCATTCACCTAGCGACCCGGGAAAACTCCGAAAAAACCATGGATCAGAACTATTGGCTACGGTAATCGAACCCACGGCCTCCCAAATGTGAACTTGAGATGAAACCGTGAAGCTATCTCACTTGGTTTAGAGAAGAAAGTAGTGACAAGTAATTATTTTACTATAATTAAACAAAACAGTGAGAATGTGAAGTAAGCATCTCTGGGAGTTATTTTGAAAATGGCACAGACATGGAAAAGTGATTGAGCGCATTAGGAGAGCAGAATATGTAGCTGAGTTTAATTACAACCTCTATCCATATGTTACCATGTATCGGACACTCAAATAGACTGTCTTGAATCACCATTCGCATCTGTATGCATAGTCACAAGTACAAATGCGAGTGGCAATTGAAGGCACAGTCTATTTGAGTGTCCTATAGACGATAAAACGCCTACCAGAGACTATCAATAAACTCAGCTGCATGTTGGAATATCGACTTGTGTAAACCACGCAGCAATTCGACGTGAAACTTAAAAATATTCTACTCTCCCAATACACTCAATCATTTTTTCCATGGCTGACCATAGTTTTGATAAACTGTAACATCATGAGCTCAGTTCTGGGGTTATCCTAGTGCATCTTCAAGTGTCGTGGCTTCTGGCATCTGCCCTTAAAGAGTCAGTAGGAGTGTAGGGCAGCAGTGCACGAATGCACGTCCCTGCTTTGCGGAAGTACTTTTCTGTGTGGTGGAGCGGTGGCTACCTGCCCCTGAACGTTATGGATGTGTTGGGTTGAGTAAGCCTAATTAACTTGCCTGAGTAATTAATCCAGGGACCCAAAAACTAGGGAAAGGTGGGGGAGTGAGGAAGGTAGGGACTGAATATGCGAACATATCCCCCTCTACTCGGCTAACACACAAGCGAATGTCTGAATATTTTCTCGTTCGCCGACAGGAGACAAGGGACTTCAACGATGCACTTTCTGTGTGCAGCTCATATTAGCAATGAACACAATTCCTTTGAGATTTTGTTTCTATCAGAAAGGTGTGCACATTCAGAGTACTTGAGAGAGAAAAACAGGTACACAATTTAAAATGTGTCTAAGACAAACCTAGATGTAAATATTTTGTCAGTATGTATCTTATTTTGCTCATTTACTTGTCCCCAAATAAAATGTAAAGATCTTTCTATATGCTTGACCAACATTACAATAATTCTCATTGCTTTTAGTTTTCTCTAAATAACCTGCAACCTATAAAATCTAAAAAATAATTTCATTATATTTAAATGTGCTAAAATAATACTTTAATCCGACCGCCTCCGTAGGCCTTAGACTAAGCTAGTGCGCCTCCTAGCGTGGAGGACACGGTTTCGATCCCTGGTTCCGGCGTGGTGATTTTTCCCCCTGGGAGGTTTGGCACGGGGTGCACTCAGGCTCGTCAGTCCCGGAGGGGCCAACTGAGGAGCGATTTGATAAATAAATACCCAATCCACGTCGCGAAAGCCGCATAGCCGGCCGGAAGGGCTCAGAGCGCTTAATACATCCCACCCTCCAGTTCCATATCCCACTCATGACGCCCGCAGTGGGCAGAGTTGGGGGACGCAGCAGCCGGGCGGTAAGCCTTTGTCTGTGAACGACTGTTGCGCTAGCGGAATATGTGTATATACTAAGTTCTTACAGAAAGTAAGGTAAGGACGGTGTTTCACTCAAAAATTCGATATCCAGATTTCACCGGAAATAAATGTTTCGAGACCCTGGAATCCAAAAAAAAGACGACTTTTAGGAAAAGGTGTGTACGTGTGCCTGTATGCATGTGTGTCTGTCTCTAAACAACATAAAAAACGAATGTCCCTTCATCTCAAACCTCCTTTTACATGGATAAAGGTTTGTTATTTTAATGTTTATTTTGTTATATAGATACTTTACATATTTACGTGACACAAAATGCACACATTGAATGTTCTGGAAACCGTAACAGACAGACAAAATCTCACTACATCAAAAATATAGATTTCGTTATAGCACCCAATTTCTGTTCAAATACTTCTTTTATCAAACATTTGCGAGCCATTCTTTGTTATATGTTTAGTTTCTTTTGTTCTCATGCAAAGGAGAAATTTCAAAGGCCATCCCTTAGCTAGCCACCTTGAAAAGGTTTGACTCTCACTTTAGTTTATCCATTCTTGTTATATCAACAACGAAATGTGTAAATACATGATGAAGATTTATGTGTGTTAACAAGCAGATAAAAGAGTAAACCCTCATAAGAATCGTTTAAAGAAGAGTGGGTGGAGAAAGTCATGTACATATATCACACATCATATGTATATATTTTCGAGCGTTTGTAGAATTTCCCACGCAGGTACCATCAAAAGAAGACAAAAGCTAATCATAAGGTCTGTGAAAAAGCGGAGTGTGGAGTTCTAGGCACTGAGACAAATAGCTGAACATTCAGCAGCGGTATTTTTGCACTAGAAACATTTGATACTCACGGCGCCGCATGCAGAACTATTGCAGCTTGTCACCGCTTCATCTAGCTAGTCAACAAAAGGACCAGAAGGCCCCGACCAGCAAGCTGAGCTGAGTTACGAAGTGATTTCAGCGAAGAAGAAAACAGAGGAGAGCAGAATTGGCTCTATGTTCGTCAGCGTTCCGGGTTGAATTTCCGGCAAGCGTGGAAGAATTTTTCTTTAACCACAATCTTTATTTGCCATGCGAACTATGCATGTGGGAGTGAATGTTTATCTCAAGTTATGATTACAGAACAAACGTTACAGTCAACGAGTTATTTCTGAAGTCAAGGATTCCCAATATGGCCACAGACGTGAGCTATACATTCGAAACAAAGAAAACGACAGAGAAAAAATGACAGAAGAAACAGAATGCACCATTCTAACAAACTATTGGCAATCAGTACATGTAAACAAGAAAAACAAAACATTATTAGCAATAAAATATGTCAGCCTTGTACCGAAAGGAAAGTACGCATCTAATCATTCGTCTAAGGTCAGAACTTCTCTAACAGTAATTTACTGCTTTAATGAGTCGTACTAAACTGTATATTTTCTGCAGCAAAGCAGGATGGCTACATTTACTGAGTTTTAAAACCACTGCTTTAAGCGAGTTCCGGCTCAACTGCTGGATTTGCATTCCAAGGCAACTGTCAATTTTATTGAAGATACATGTCACACTGTTAACAAAAACGATTAGAAAATCCTTTTTTCTTAACAGTGTTTAACAGCTCGGTAGGTAGCCGGAATGCAACAACGTGGAAGTGTTACCATCATGAAATACAGGCCTGAGTTCTGTTATTGGATATCACTGGTAGTGCTTTGCGCCACCTTAGGCATATTTTAACTGGCTTTGAACAGTTTATGAAGTGTCAGTGACTGTTAATGCATTGCTTTTGAAAAATGAGTATGTATATCTGAACTACATGCACCTTAGGTTCTGATGGCGTTTTTAATCTAAACCAACGTTGTAGGTTAAAATAAGTAGTTTTAATATTTTGTGTGTGTTTCTTTGTATCGACAGTGGCAGACCTGCTTCAAATACTTCTGGAGTTTTAAAGTTTATAATATTGCGAGGTGTCCACTGGCGATCTTTTAGATTATAAGTAAACAATTTTAGCCAATGTTGTAACTTATTTATTAATCTTACTCGTATAACTTTCAATGAAATACCAGATTTAAAATGACGTGTCCTATGTCTCTATTCGCAGATTGCACAGGCTACGACGCCTATAGGTTAACCTATGTATTCACATATGAACGGAATGACATCAGTAATCAGGTATTTGTAACACCATATCTCAACTCTTTCTCTAGTTTTATGGGTACAATAGCTTAGCCCAAATTTTAATATTTTAAGAGTTCTGGGATCTCAATAGGGATCTACGTAAACCAACACATGACACTATTATAAGTGCTGTTTACACAACTGTTGAATGTATGATAACCAAATTTGGGTTAGTTATAAATGCTTTTGTGTTTAAAAATAATAAGTCAACGCTTCCTTAAAGTTTTGCAGAAGTGACATAATAGACAACATGATGCTTAACTCAAAATCTTGTAACTCATGCTTCACGGGCACTTTCCTCAGTGGTATTTGTAGTTGTTGAACAGTGTTTTGGTGTTGTTTTCTCGGTATTTTTATTTATTTGATTAAGTTTTGTTCTTTATAATATGTGTATATCCTAAGCGTTTTAGTTAACTTTTAAGTGATAATTTTCAAATGTCTCCAAAGAAACGTAAGACTGTAGGGCAGGTGCGACCTAAGTCTAAAAGTTGTTGGAATAAATGGTCAAACCACGCTCAACACCGGAAATTTCAGCTAGTTACCTATAAACAGAACCGTTTATTTCAGTTATTTAAGACACAGTTATAAAAATACAAATATGTGGATAGTCTTACAAAACTAAGGTGCAAATGTTGTATCCAGTCACAAGTAGATAGGTATAATAATTTGGCATTGATATAACAAATCTCAGTGTACATTATCTTTGGAGGTGAATGTAACTGTAGTGACATCTCCTAATGCGAAAAAAATTTGGTGGGTATACAATGAAGAGAATGCGTTGAAATTCGAAGTATTTTAGGTTTGGAAATTCCACTGCCACAAGAGACGAGACTCTCTAAATATTTTCTTCAGCAAAAAGTATGATATTGTTTTCTACATCTGTTAAATTTATCACCCATTATCTGACAAGGAGTTTCAATATATTAGATGACTTTTTTTACTTATAAATGAAAGTTTTTACTAGCCTGATGTTAACTAATAACTTTGTTGGTTAAGGAATAAAAGATTTTTGCCAATTATACCCCCCTTTTATCAAAGTCAGTCGGTAACTATTTTTAAACAATAAACTAATCGTTCCATTAGTACCTAAAAGATTTACAACAGCCTGCAGGGGTTGTCATAACTATCCTAAGGTTTCATTTAGCTATATTCAACAACATAAACATCATTTATATAAGCAAATGCCTTTAGAAAAACATGTTTAAAACAAAAATAGAGGACACAAACTTGTACATATTTATGAAGGTGAAAAAGAACCACTCTGCAGGAAGCTGCCACACTTAACAGTGGTGCCAATGTGTAGAGCAAAACTTCTCCGAAAAGATAGCTTAAATTTTACCTCTCTGCTTGAAGTGTGTAGGAATTATTATCTTTGTTCTCTAAAGGGGTGTCAGAATTCATAAGGTGGCAGCTGACATATAATTTTTAAATAGAGATTTAAAATATGAAATTTGTGCTCACGATTATAAGACATGCAGCAAATAAAGCTTACATTTCAATTTATAAAAGTGCAATTAAAAATGTGTCCACTTAAGCAGTACGTGGTTACTGCTTGCGGGTATAACATTTCTGATACGCTTATGTTGCTTTGTAGAGCTGTTTCAAAATACCCAGCTTACTTACATAGGGGCTTAATTACAAGCCTAGTCGTTCTGCAGAAGTAGCAAACAATGGACTCTAAATCCAAGTAGTAAAAAGGGTAGCCGATTTATTTTCTACTTGTGGACAACTTCTGCTAGATGAAGACCGTTTGGTAAGGGCTACAGTACCTTTAGGACATTCTTTAAATCTCCAAGTCTTAACATTTTTAAGAGCGGCATATTTCCATGGGTTTTGTTAACTACACACGCTATTACAATAGGAAGATGAAAATTTGGTTGCAGAGCCATTGCTGAAGTCAAAATAACATCAACACCTCAGGGTTAGGCTTTCACCTATTCCGTTCACACAACAGCTCTCTCCATATCTTTACTGGTTTTCTTTCATCTCTTTACTTTCTCCACTGATATGTAGAAGGAAGTATTGTATTCCAGTCAAAAATCCGATGGTGAGATTTCACCGGAAATAACGTTTTGAGACTCTCTGAATTAAAAAAACACACATTTTTTTAGAACAAGATCCGTGTGTGTACGTGTGTCAGTCTGTGTCTGCCAGTCTGACAGTCTGTGGACAGCATAACTCAAAAACGAAAAGTCGGTTCAAAACCAAAGTTCATATTGAAGTTCAATATATTTCAAGGATATAACACAAATATTTTGAAGAAAATAGCCACACCCTAAACTACCCTTTACATGGAACATTTTTCGAAAATTTTGATTTTCTTGATAATAGATATAACTATTTTGATTAAAATTGTATATGTTTAAGATATTTGTATGACAAATGAAATGTATATTTTGAATTTTCTGGCTATAGCCTATGTAGTCCTGTTTACTCTGGATAACTTTTGAATAACTCGTAAACCATAACAGATAGACAAATTCTTAATATACAAAAAATGTAGATCTCACTAAAACACACATGTATGTCTAAATACATTTTTGTAGAGTGAACCATTCCTTGTTATTTGTATCACATTTGGAAAACTTGAAATTTTCGTGAAATGGAACATCGTTGTTCATTTTTTTATATCTTAAGCGTGTAAAGAGAACGGGGTTTCAAAGCTTTAAAAGATTTGACTATCACTCACAGCCTACTGTATTCTAATACTCCCCTTTTACCTACAAGGAAATAAACAATAAGATAATTTGTACAAATGTTTATCTCAACTAACACGAAGAACAAAGAGGAATAAGAGTTTGTAAGAATGGTTAGTACAAGAGTAGATAAAGTCATGTGAGTGCAACACATCAGATTTTTTCTTTTAGATTACATAAAATGACCAATCTAGGAAACCTTACATTATCCATTCTATTTATGTGTTGCAGCCAATCATCACAGAATTAATCAAGACTGGTTATTATCCCCACAGCATCCAATTCTTGTCGTAGGTTTTCATTTCTAGTACAGTCTTCTCTAGTGTAACCATTTGCAGCGAGGCAAGGGAGAAAATCAAGTTACCATTAGAGAAGTACTTGCACAATTAAGTCAAAGTATGTCTTACGATATTTATAAGTACTCGGTTGTAAGGCACCAGCCTATCTTTTCCTCCTTCCACCGAAACTATATTACGTCATACGGCTACGATATGTCGCATAAGTTGGCTGATTCTGACCTACCAAAAATAAGGAAAAAGACAGAGAAAAATAAAAATAAAAGAATGAGTAATAAACCATTTAAACTGTCTGTGTAGTCGAATGGTGTGCATTATATCTACAGTATCTCACATATTGGGAATGACATATTTTTAACTATCTGTCAGACACACTCGGGTTTGTGGCTTGTTGTGTCGTTTCTTTATGTAAAAAGCAACAAATATAGGGTAACAGTGATATTACTTCACCCACTTCTGAGGTAAATCTATAATTATTGGGTTACCTAGACAGTGCCAAATCCAGTAAGGACATATGGTAACCTGAATATAATTTGAACATATCGCAACTTGTTCTTTGTATCAAGGCGGTCGTTATAGTACATAATGCGGTTACCCACATTTTCCAAGTGGCATTGCCTTTAACGGAGAGCTTAACATGGAAAACGCAGAGAACAAAATTACTATGTATAATATTCGCAACACAAGGCTAGTGTGTGGGTAGACGCCGTTCTCACTTCATAACCTAATAATGCATTCAAACGGAAAAGGGGGAGAAACTACCAAAGGCGTCGAGAACATGAAACAAGAAAAGAAGCTAATGCAGTGATCTCTACGGGGCGTTATTGCCAGCAAAATTCTGCTTTTCGTTTACTAAAAGTAAAATTATTTTAGCATTTAATCAACAAAATATTCAAGGATATCAACTGTAACTAAAACTATGTATAAAAATTCTGCCTGAAAACTTGCCGACTTCACACTAAATATAGGAACACAATTCGGGATATTGTTAATAAACTATCGAGTTATTCCCCAGCATAGTTAACCTCAGCAATGCTAAGTCATATTTCAGAACTTTACTACCGGGGGGGGGGGGTACTTTGTGACCACCACTGGGAACAATGTCTGAGCAAATTTTAAAACAAATTTATTTTATAATTGGGTATTATATCTTGTCATGTTTTGTAAAGGTAATATTTAATACTATTTAACTATTCCTTTCTTACTTTTTACAGGAATCACATTATACTTTATGATCACCTTGACATTTCATTGTTTCTCAAAAAGACCAATAATGGAAACTTTGAAACAATTTGCGCAATTCAGTAGTAGAAACAGTGATTGACAATAATTATTAACTGGATATCTTTACTCAAAAAATTACGAGAGCCACTGTCCTATCGCATTCGTATTAACCATCAAGGTAAAGGAAGCATAGAGGTTTACAGATACATAAGTCCAATGGGTTCTAATTTAGAGGTTCAGAAACTAAGTGAACTTTAAGTGCAAATCAGGCCGACTGCCGGCAAGAGAGAGAGAGAGAGAGAGAGAGAGAGAGAGAGAGAGTAATTAATTGTTCTTCCACACTAGCCGTGTAGGACAAGGTTGTAAAGGGGAAGTGTGAGACTGAAAAATTCAATGCCATAGCCGGGATTTGAACCACGGATCTTCCGGTCTCCGTCCAACCCCTCTAACCACTGAGCTGCCATGTCCATAGCGCCAATACAGCATCAAATTGCATTCAATGTTATCAATTGCAGTTAAATATTCACTCCCAAATTCTTGTACAAGTTCAACAATAGGCGAATATTTCGATTTTCGTGATGGATTTCGTGTGTGTGCAACTAGTGACAACATTCGAGGGGTACTATGCACTGTAGGCAGTGAGCCCGGTTGTTTTGTGCTGTCACTGCACTCGCGCAATGACGTCACGCTGTGGCCATGTGGCAGAAAACTTGCTAACTCATTTCGCGATAGCTGTATAAAGGTTCTAACTCTACTAATTACCCTATGGTGGTGAAAAAAACAGCTGAACAGAAGAGCTGAATACCGTTATAGTTGGTCATCAAAAGATTCTAGTCTGCTATTTGTTTGCTTTGTCTAAGCACGATGAACCAATAGGTCAACCTGCTCAACAAGCTGTGTGGTAAGGTAAATAACGGGCAGTTGCAGGCGTACTCGCCGGGCTAGGTGTAAACATCAAGCTGCCTGACAGGAAAGATTCATACGGCACCAACAATTGATATCGAAGCTCATTTCACCATCTCTAACATACAATTTCAAGCACTGTAAGGAGGCATCACTACTTTGGTGCACACTGTAACTGCCTCAACTACTCCTCGAAGAGAAATTCTAGAACAGCGAAGAGCACTTGGAAGTGAGTATCCTAATGAATGCAAACAAAAATATCAGGAGTTGCTTTTTGGCAAACAAATATGTAGATGTATACCGGAAGTATGAGATGAAACATAGCCTACTAGAAAACACAGAGCGTTTGAAAAACGACGCATAACAAACATGCAAAAATAACGAATAAATGTAACGAATACTGGGGTAGAACAAGGGAAGGCGAGAGAGACAGATGAAGAAAAGGGGGAAATGCAAAAAGGGTTGGGAAACTCACACAAAAACACGGATGTACAAAGAAAAGATAAAAACTCATCTAGTATTCGCACACACATACATATATAAGATACAGCCTGTAGTATATTATGGACAAAAATGGTGGCGCCTCCGTATGAGGAACTACAACAGCGGGGCAGGGAATGGGTTTCTGGAAAGTGGGAGAAAATATAAGGGAGGGAGTAAAAGAAGATAGGCGTGAGCCTATAGCCCTCTTATCTAGGGGATGATTTGTTGTATTGTCAAGGGAGGCAGAAGAGGCAATGCAGTTCCAGAAAGAAAAGAAATAGATATCGCACTGATGTAACACTACTACAATGCATCCCTTTTTAAATAACTACCAGAGGAGAAAAATACGATAGTAAACAAATCTTCTTCCACTATCTAGATCAGGACGGAGAGAACACTTCAGAGAACTCATTTGCAGAGAGGCATAGAGTTATGATCGAGAATTTTGAATAAATACTATCGAACCTCTGTGTAATACACATGTTATTTAAAATTATATTCCTGATTCCACTTCTACGGAGTTATTGCTGTCTAGGGCTTCATGGTTCCTGGAGAAACAGATTGCAGGGTTGATAATTCAGCAATTTCCCTCTCTGGTCTAGAGATTTACGACTAGATTCATCATAATAGAAGATATCATAGTAGATGGTTCTTTCAAAGATAAAATAGTAAAAATAAAATAATCATGAACACCAAAGTGTCCTTAAATGTAAATTTGGAATCAAAGGGATTTTATCAATGAAAAGTTACAAAAAACCTGAGTAACTTAATCATCCACCAGGATAGTTCGACCTCGCCGCCACTGAAGATATATGCCGCAGTCGCAGACGAAACGCCTGGTAAGAAGGAGCTCGGTAGAGCACGGTCCACAAGCCCAGACAACACTGTATCTAAGTTATTTATGCTTGTCAATCCACTTAAACGCCAGTGTAACGAACCTCATTATATCCACCTCTTCATAACGACACTGCTAATCCACCAATAGAAGGTGCACCAGTTCATAACGACACTGCTAACCACCAATCAAAAGATGGGCATGTAGAAATCAAAACGTCGCCGTCTGTACACATTTTCACTCGGCTGAAAGCAAAATTATCGATTACCTTAAATTAAATAAAGCTACTGTGTTTATTTATACTTAGTGTTAATATGTAAATAACATTATAATAAATTAAATTGGTCTTTTCATTTTTGAAATCTACTTTGTGTACTCTCGGTATCATATAGATCAAGGCCAACATAAAAATTGAGGATGTACAATCGAATAACAAACACATGTTGGACATCAGAGACATCACACGCAGCGTAGAATATTAAGAACATAAACAGTCGTATAAAACATTAGTATAATAGCAATTTAGAAGTTCGTTACTGCTTGTTTCATAAAATATACTCCTATCTTAATTGGTGCCGTTATGCTCTCGTTGCATAACATAGTATTATGCAATTGATTATAAAACAAGCTACAACACATGGAATACAAGCGCTGGGATAGTACACTGTCGAAATACCAAGATAATACCTATACTAAAATCTGCATATTGTGAAGAACGTCTAGCAGTGTTCTAAGGACATCTGTTGACAGCTTTGAGGTACATAAATCACTCATCTTTGCTGCTCCATCTTCTTTACAATGCAGATTTTGTCTTTTAAAATCCTAAGATGTCACATGATATAATATTTTTCAAACACCAAGGTGCTATTCCTAATTTCATTTTGTTTTAAATTTCACAACCGAGTTTAACTACATTTTCGTACTGACCTGCCACCCTTTTGCAGCACTTAAACTTCGAACTCCTTTGTTTTTTCTGAACTCATTCATTTTGCAATATTTTGTGTGGGAGATTGTGGCTGAGAATGTACAGAAGATTATAAAGAACAAAGGCAATGTGTGTGTGTGTGTGTGTGTGTGTGTGTGTGTGTGTGTGTGTGTGTGTGTGTGTGTGTGTGTGTGTGTGTATGTGTGTGTGTGTGTGTGTGTTATCAAGAGATGGCGCAATCTTTTTTAAAACTCACGATTAGATTATGCAAAAAGCTTTTGGGAAGTAAGCAGTGCAAGTAATGGTTAGTTTATCATTATGCACCAGTACTCATAAATTGAGACAGAAAGTATCACTTGTGGTTTTGACTGGCAAACTAAAATGTTTCATAATCAGATTTTAGTTGTTTTTACAGCCTCCTGTTATTTTACCATGTTTAGAGCCTTAAAATGTTTAGTTTCGTACTGCCTCTTTACTCTTCAACTGATGTTGAAAAATTTGAATAAAACTGTTTTTAAAGGTACTCGTAGAAAGGTAGAATCGGAATTAAAAATTTAATGTTGTAGATGAAATTTAAACCACGGATCTCCGATGCTGCAAGCCACTGAACTACCATGACATCATTGAGTTATGTCATTAAATTTTCTAACGGATTCGCAATTCTCGGCTATGACACTGACTTTTTCTGTTGAATTCTACTTTCCTAACCTTCTCCAACAAACGGCTTGTGTAAAAGTACAATACCATTATATTTAATTTAGCTGAATATATCATTGGCGTGACCCCATCGGATTGCAAGATTCATTCTTTGGCTTCTTTTCAACTCAGAATTGTTAAAACATTACTCACCGTAATGTTTCCTTCATTCCTTCCTTCCATCTCCCTCAACATTAGCCTAATCTTAAGTCCTTCTCATCTACCTGTGCAAATGTTCGATGTAATCCCGTGACAGGCCCAATACCCTCACTTGCTATCTCTTCAGACATAAATTCGTTCCTTGCCGTGTCCATTTGCGTGATATGAACACTATCGACAACTCAATCTCTGTGAAGCGGTCCTTCTGACATGATCAATATTCTTGACCCACTACCTCTACAGCGCATTTCCTTCCGCCTGTCCATCTTCACGCAATTACCGG
Source organism: Tenodera sinensis (assembly GCA_030765045.1). Classification (NCBI taxonomy): domain Eukaryota; kingdom Metazoa; phylum Arthropoda; class Insecta; order Mantodea; family Mantidae; genus Tenodera; species Tenodera sinensis. The sequence continues at coordinate 41,886,536 of CM060969.1, forward strand.
CATGCTTCCCCTCTCATCCAATGGTTCTCTGAGGCCCCTTATCTCAATCGCTCTCCCTCAGTCTTACTCGATCACAATGGTTAGCTGCACATATTTCCAAAATAACTTTATTTGCTCTTCTTCCTTGATAAATTAGTTTCCTTATTCTGTCATGTTCACTATCCGACGTAACTGCTGTTGATAGCACTGTTTTTTTTTTTTTTATTTTACTATGGTTAGATTAGATACATGTGGGTTGTTTAAGCCCTTTGGCTTATCTTTATTGCGACCTTTATTAAAGCTATTACGAATGCCCTGATCCGTAAGTCCCAGTTCAATTTAATGCTTTTAATATAGCGTATAATTTTCATGGACGAAGAGTCAATTTGTCCTAGGGTTTGAAAAGCCTTAATCTTTGTTGGGCAGTTGCTTTGCATCCGCGAAGTACATATACCTATGCCCTGATATTTCTTTTCCGTCCAAACACCACAGATTTTCCCCAACTTATAGAGATGATCTTTAAGTGTCCAGTGAGGAGGCCTTTTTTAGTCCTCAACTCCTATCTCCTGAATGAACTGCTTCGCGTGGTTTAGCTTTGGAACCTGTTCGCAATATCAACTTATTTTCCCACGTTCCCAGGCTTTTATCTTTTCTTTGACATAGCATTCTGATGCTCCACAGAATAGTTCTGGGCCAATGAATGGAATATTAGTTCCTTCTTGGGCTAGGCGATCAGAAATTTTATTGCCTTCAATTCCTTTATGACCTGGCACCCACATTGTTGACCTTATTGTGTTTTGCCAGGTGATTTAAACGTTTTGGGGGATTTCATGACCTTTCCGGTTATGTTGACATTGTAGGCAAATGAAATATTCCACATTCACATCTACCAACTAAATCTACTCTCCTATATTTTTAAAGGCGTAGACCACTAACATTTTCACACCCTTAAACATAACAATAGCTTGATGAACATAGAGTTAAAATATAACCAAACCTACTTGTTGAGTTTTACCACCTAAATAATTGTCCTCTTATTTATATTGCAAGCGTTATCACTTAAAAGAATAAAATACTGGAATTAGTCCAACCTTCGTTGCAATTACGATCGAAGATGTTATGCAGAGAGTCACTTAAACATAATATATGTTCCATCAGATAAATTGAGTAGGCGATGTTTAAATCAATAATTACCCATAGTAATCATGGCGGCCAATTTGAACGAGTGTGTTTATTCTGAAATCGAAGAAAATTGGAAAATAGGCTGTAGTTCTTTCATACCTGAAATATCTAAAGCGAGACATGGCATTTCTAAACGTGGTTGAATAAGAAGAAAGCAGAAATAAACGAAGGAGTGAAATATTTAAATCTCCAGGTAGCTTGTGGTCTTAAAGTTCCGTGTCAAAGAGTGAAAAATATAAATCATGATGCAATGTTCTATGTTGAAATCACTGATATTGTTAACTCGCGTTCGTATAATGAAAAAAATAATTAATTTCAACCATCAGGACACCATGGAAACATGAATATTATGTTTCAAGACTGATATTTCACATTTCATTCATACGCTAAAATTGTATACAACACACGTGTGTTAAGTGTTCTTACTAATTCTAGGAAATTAGAAAGACTCGACTAGGCCTCTCTTTTCAAACTTTTCCGCAGTTCAGTAAAAATCACTATCCTTGTATCCCAAAATACTATCACATAAAGGTCCACGTGTGTGTCTGTGATCTGAGATGTAGGATTAAGCGCGTTCAACTCCTGTCATCAGTGTCCTCATAAAACTAAACAAAGAGGCAAAAGTCAGAATTATATAAAAAGGTCGACAAAGTTTGTGATCTGAGTATGAGAGTGTGTCTGTGAGTAGCATAACTCAGAACGAAAAATTGGTTGAACACGAACTAGCCATTTAACTTACATTATCTTTCAAGAATACGACACGAAGATTTTCAAGTAAATCCCCCTAACTCAAAGCAACCTTTACATGGAAAAAGTTTCGAAATTTTTATAATTGTTTTTATTAAAATGCTAATTGTTTAAGATATTTTCATGCTAAATGAAATGTAATCGAATTTTATGGAAATAACCCCTGAAATTCTCTTTATTTTGGATTACCTTTGCATAACTGGTAAACGGTAAGACCCTCTGCTTACCAGGCGGGTACTCTAACCATTAAGCTACTGTGACAACCTGCCAGAATGTCATTTAATTCTGCAATCGATTCGTATTTCTCCCGCAAACCACAAAGACAGTCTCACATCAGAGACAATTACCCTAATTACTTTATGTCTCAGGATTAAATAATTTTTAGAATGTGAATTGAACGTTTGTTTGTTTGTTTTGAAAAGAAGTACATAGAAAATGTAGTACATGCTTGTGAAAGAATAGGTTGTGGAAGAATGAGCAGAGAAAATAGCGTGAATATAACACTGAAAACGTTCAGCTCCTTGCTTTGCCAAAAATGTACCTATTATATTTGGCTTTTGCATGCGAATAAAACTTCTGCTACTGTGCTGTTGATTAAAGCAACACTTGAGATCAAGTTCTGCAGCCAGGAAACGTGACATTTACAAATGATCCAACAGGATCAGTACAGTACACAAACAGGAAAGCATGCATGTTACTATCTTTCGAAACACTTTTTAAGGGCACAGCAATTATGATAATGTTGCTAATTAATATTTCGCAGCACGCAAAAATCAGACATGTAACAGGATATCAAGTATCTCGGTGAAATTTGTTGCTGAGAACTAATGTGTTATGCAAATGTGATGTCGTGTGTTTTATTCAGACATGTTTACGCTATTTTTATTGAATTTACGGCTTGATACAGGCGGCTAAATCTCCTAATTTATGCGCTGTACTTAAAATTAATTATACCGTATTGCTCTGATTTTCTCCTTTGAAACACATTAATGTAGGTAATTGTGTATTTCAAAAGAGCTAAATGCGGCAAACATTTACGTGTATAATTATACATTCCAACGACAGGGAAGTAGCATGCATAAACAGTTGCTTAAAGGCTCTAAGTGGAAATGTGTCCTTTAACAATCACAAGATAAGGTTCTTATGTACCAATTTAGAAAAGCTTTAACATACCTACATACTAAGTTGCTATTTTACTTAAATGTCTTTCAAGGATACGACATGAAGATTTTGAGGAAAATTGCTTCACCCTAAATCACCCTCTGCATGGAAAAGTTTTCGAAAACTTTGATTTTCAAGAAAATGACTAACGATTTTGATTAAAATGCCATATGTTTGAGATATTTTTATGACAAATGAAATGCATATCTTGAATTTTCTGGTTATAGCCCCAGTATTTATATTTACTCTGGATGACTTTAGCATAACCAATAAGCCGTAAGAGATAGACCAAATCTTACTATAAAATATATATCTTGCTAAAATACACATTTTATGTCTAAATAAAAAAATTTTGTAGAGTGAACCATTTCGGAGATATGCCTCGTTATTTGTGTGAGTTTTGGAGAACTTATACTTCTATCAATGAAACAACGTTATTCAGTTTTTTATGTTATGCAAAGAGAACGGAATCTCAAAGCTTTAAAAGATTTAACTATCGCTCAAAGCTGCATTCCCAAAAGCTGCATTCCCAATTTGCCGTTGCATTTGCAAGAAAACGAGCAATAAGATAATTTCTCCAAATGTTTATTTCAACATTAAGGTATAGTAATAAGAGTTGTAAGAACGGTTACTATAAGAGTAGAGAAGGTCATGTGAGTGCGACACATCAGATTTTTAAACTTTTATGATACGGTAGAGTGGAGCAGGCATTTGTTTTTGAGACCACGAAAGCCGATTAGAAAAACAAAAGTTATGTCAACTTGTAGTTCGTAGTTTTCAAAAGGTACATAGCACAGACACAGCTGTAAGTCCGGTTATTCATTTTGGTTTCTTTAATATTCAGCACAAATTCTGCACATAGTGTGTGCATTATTCAAGACTGATTAAAAAATAAAGTAAAATACATGTTAAGGGTATAATATAAATATTAATATTAACATTAATGGTATAGGCTGCTATACCATTAATCCAAATGCGATAATAATTGGCAAATCAAAATAGTTTTTATAATAGAGAAGATTCTTAAGCTATCAGTTTTATTATGAAGTGTAATACATTTACGTAGTTTACTCTACTCCCTTTTCTTTCACATGTCCTTCTCTACTTCTTCTTTGACATACACTGTTAACTCAATGTTATATGTTTGAAATAAAAATGCAAGGTATTACATTCACAAGAATTTTTGCAGTGGTATTTGTGGTTATTCAGTGCTTTTGCTTAATACCTTCCCAGTGTTCTTGTTTATTTATTTAGTTTATTTTTTATTCCTTATAGTGTCCTAAGAGTTACAATTAAATATTTAAGTGTGTTAAATCATATTTTTAAATGGCTCCAAAGAAACACAAGGCTATTGGTCAAGTGTAAGTTAGGGATAGTTCGTTAAACCATGGGCATCGCCGGGTATTTCAATTTAGTAGATTATAAAGAGAATATATCTACATACTAATGCTTAAAAGAATGGTTATATAATAAGAACATAGGACAAAACAGGATAGGACGTCGCGGAGGGGATTTGACCTTGAAGATCCTTTGTACCTGTACTGCTTGTGAAACACCCCCGGAAAAATGAGGGGTATAAGACAAGGCGGCCGATCCAAGGAGTCACGACAGAATAGAGAGCCGGGTCTCTATCATTTACAGATTGAAGCACCCTGGATGTGACTAGTGCAACCGGCGTCCCGCCTACCCGTGGTGTTGGTAGAAATAACCTGAAGTTTTAATATTTTATCACTAAAATATGCCAAAGCTTTATTTTGGGACTGAGGTATTCAGCATACCTAAATAAACAAATTTATGGCACTGGTATGTCAATCAAGGGCTTTTTCTTAGAAGGGATGTGGTGTTTAGAATCGGAAAATACATATGTCCTTATGGTGATATTATTTCTCAATTATTTTAGTTAAAATACACATAAGAAAGGGGCTGAAGTAACAGCTTTGTGAACGGTTACATGGATTTCTGAGAAAAGCGATAACTATAATAAATAGTATTTTGCCAAGATGTAGAACAAAACCAATACAAAATGTTTCACAGGAAAGCTGAATTATGTACCCTAACACACAGCTAGCACAAAACAAATGAATTACCTCGCTCCGCGTAACTAACCCATTTTAATTGAAGTTCAGGAATCCAGTTAAATAACATCACGCAATTTCGTGCGTGTGTATTAGCATGCGTGCACGTTGAACATCGTTTGACAGCACGGTGAAATATTTAGGGAATAAATCCACAAACCCTAGAGGCGTCAAGGTATTGTAGTGGTGAGCTTATAGTATTACGAAATGCACTCTGTTTTTTACCACAATGCCAGTCGTCTAAATGCATTTCTGACTTAACCTCTCGAGTGCATTAACTGTGAGTGATTTTCTGTGAAATCTCTATCGCAGAGTTCGTCATAACGGGTGTGATTAAAGTATTTACTTCTGAGCTCTCCGACGCTATTTCATGCGACTGTTTGGCAGTGTATTCATTCCCCAAAAGTTGCAGCTACATTGCACACTTGTAAATGATATTACAAGGGCATGTTTGCAGTTTCGAAAGAGGTTACCAGAAAACATCAAAGAGAATAACAATGACATAAACCTTCTGGAAGAAAAAGAGTAGACCTATGATGAAAAATCTCAATAACAAATTGGTAAACTCCTGTGAAAAGCTTTGAAACCGCAACGTCGGAAAAATGGTCAAAATGATGTCCAACTTTGTCTCTTTGGAGATGCTTACGTAATGATCGGCTATTCCCCACTCCACTCCTTCAGTTGGAGGGACAGAGGTGTAGTATCCAGTAATAGACACAAACAGGGGATTTCTAAGTCATAATTTTAATTTTCTGGGAATGTTCTCAGAAGACCTCTTCATTCTGGACGATTTTTGCATAAATGGTAAACAGTAAGAGACAGAGAAAAGCTTACTAAAAGCAAAATGTGGATCTCGTTAAAACACAATTTATGTCAAATACTTATTTTTTTCTTTTAAGTGAACTATTTTGGAGTTATTCTTTATTATTTGTTTGAATTTGCCAATAGTTATCCTTTTCTCAAATAGAAATGTTACTTGCCTTGCAAATTTCAAATCTTAAAACATTTCATTTTCCCTTAAAGCCTACTGTATTGCCGTATTCCCCTTGCACTTACATTATAATTCACACATGCATCATGATCATAAATCAGATTACCTGTTTAGCCTAAGATTGCCTTGCTTCACACGTCACATCTTCCCTCCTTTGTCTATTAGTCTCTCGTCAGATTCATAGCTTGGCTACTTCTTTCCGCTGAATTTATTGTTTTTGAGTCCTTTTTTGCCCATACTTTCTTCAAATACTGCTGAAAATTTAAGTAAAAAAGGGGCATCTAAATTTAGCGCACATTGCATTTAAAGCTTGCGTTAGATCTTTAAAAATAGCGGAATCTAAAAAAATCACTGCCAACTTACGACTGAAGGTAAACCTAAAAATCGTCAATTTGATAGTGTTTCGGTAATTTTTTAAGTCCCACAGTCCCTTAAGATCGGAAGACCGTTCCACTGTTGAAGGTAATCAGCTCTTTAAATTAAGACGTTAATTATTATTTTATCACAATTCTAATTTATATTCAAATTTGTACTGGAAAGGAACACCTCGTTGTTAAACTTTATTGTCCGTAAGGCTTCCAGGTTTGCACCATTTTTGCGCTTAGCATTTTTTTATCCCGCATTACGATCTCGTCTTCTTATTTTCTTCCTTTCCCTGAGTCATCCTTTATCGCTGCTCCATCTTTCTTTGCCTTCGGTCTCTCCTGCTTCTTTCTCATGCAAAGCGCAAGAAAAAGAAATTGCAGTAAAGGCATCTTGGGAAATCGCCATCCGTTATGGACGTGTCACAGCACGCTGAATATTTAAAAGGATGGTGCTTTCGAATTTATGGCGTCCGCCGCCATGTCCGAACAGTAAGATGCTGTATATATGCCATGAGCCCCTAAGTAAAGCCGGAACCGGAGAAAATGTGCAAGAAATAGGGGGATAAAAATATATTTTTATGTAACGCTTCTACAATTCATTCGTAGCACCACTATGCTTTGTTCCCGAAAAACAAATATTTAACTTCCGGGATGAATGTTGGACCCAGTATATGAAGAAAGTTATCCTAAAGTTATAGAATTTATGCATTTTTAAACTATAAGGCTTTGCAAGGACACAGACTATATATCCTAAGCTTAACTTTTAAAATGTGGAATACAAAGATATTGTTGGCGATCTACGCTGCAGAAATTGGCAAAATATGAAGAAAAGATGACCAAAATATTAATATAGTTTGCCAAATATGAAATTATGAGGAAAAAATCCAAAATATTATGAAATAGATATCTAAAAACAAAGCATGTTACAAAGGGTTTGAAACAGGTTCCCCTGAGTAGTTAAAAGAATTTGATGTGTCGATCAGTATAACTTTCTCTACGCATTCTTATACGACTATCCTGACAAAGGTGTATTATTCTATCCAGTTATGTTCACGATTACACACGTATACACACGAACACAGATCTTCTGTGTTCATATATTTGCAGTGAAACATGTGTATGGAATTTTAAGTGGAATGCAATAATCTCTCTACTTCTATGTACCCCATGGACTAATAATAATAAAAAAAAAATTAAAAAAAAAAAGCACTTTGATAAAGATGATTTTAGTTACCAAGACTAATAGAAATAACTATAAACGCGCAATAAACAATACTTTGAACACCAATAAACTGTCCATCTCTGATCAATAATAAAACAAAAGTCCTTAAAATTTTGTTCAAATTTATTCTGTATATCTTTATAACAATATTAATGAATTCGTTTGCCTTAAACTTCTGTAAATTGGAATTTAGATTCCAAATTCTAAAATTTGTATTTAAACATATGAGTGACTAAGTTACAGTCTTTACAATAGAGAATTTATTTGCAAAGGTACTTGGCTGTAATCAAGGCACAACTAAAAGTTAAAAAAGCCAGAAATGTCTGAATTGTCTTAACTTGAAGCTTTATCAATTCAAAATGTGGTTCAAAATCCTGAGAGGGCTCCTGTAAAGTATGCAGGTAAATAATTGTGTTGTGGTTTAGAGGAAAATCATAGCATTAAAATTTTGAATTCTGTGGTGAAAATATAGTGATGTCTGAAAAAAAATTTCTTGGAGTAAATAAGTGATTTCAAATTTTGCCTACACTCAACACAGAAACTGTGTTAACCGCAGAACGTCATAAATCTACACCTGGAGAATATGATGATTGTAGGCTGCAAAACTAATAAAAACAGTTCTTTCTAAGCAAGTGTGTACACATAATCAGCTCCAAAAGCATGATAGCTGCATATTTTTACTTTCTCTACCACGTAATTAAGTAGGGAAAGTACCTGTTGTATTTGACCCAAAATTTCGATGTCGAGATTTCACCGGAAATACACGCTTTGAGACCCTCAGACCCGAAAAAAACAGTTTTAGAAAAAGTTCCGTAGGTCTGTGTGTGAGCAGCCTAAGCAAAAAACAAACAGCTGGTTAAAAGCCAAAGTTGGTAATTAAGTTCAACATATTTCAAGAATACGACACACAGATTTTGAAGAAAATTCCTCCACCCTAAACTATCCTTTACATGCATGGTTTTAACGATTTTGATTAAAATCGTTGGTAAACCATAAGAGATAGACCAAATTTTACTGTACATAAAATGTAGATCTCATTAAAACCCACAATTTATGTCCGATTTTTTTTTTCTTCTTCTTTTTTTGCGGAATGAACCATGTTGGAGATATTCCTTATTTGTGTGTTTTGCAATGCTTACATATTTCTCAAATGGGAGGTCGTTATTAACTTTTTTATCTCTTAGCTATGCAAAGCCTTCATATAGCAACCAGCTTTAAAACATTTGACTATCGCTCAAAGCCTACTGTATACCCATATTCCCCTTGCATCTACAAGAAAATTAGCAGTAGGATCATTTCTGCAAATGTTTATCTCGACTAACATGAAGAAGAATATTTAATGTAGAGAAAGTCATGTGAGTTTGAAATCACATATAATATTTTAGAGCTTAATATATGAGAAATTTTCGATGTGTACAGTATCTAATTATTAGAATAAGGATTCGGTAAGGTCAATTATAATAAATTACCACGAAACAGTCAGTTTTACTTTAACATCGACGAGTATAATGTCGTTTAATGTCAGAATAAAGAAAATGAGAAGCATCTGTTTTTGCGAAAACAAAATGATTAATCTATTTAAATTAAATAAAACTGCTGTTGCATGGTGGGGAATGTTTAAGAACGAGGGAGGGACTTCACATTTGAATGTTATTAAGGAACGGCATATTGAGGATTAGCATGCGGGGAACCGAGGGGATGAGAGGAAAAACTGAATCATCCTCTCTGCATTCTCTCACCTTCGTCTCTTTCCCTCCTGGAGGCTAGGCAACCGACCCTTGCACCGTTTATGACTCATGGGACACGAAATACGTTGATTACCTCTGGGTGTGTGGGGACTCGCGCGCCCGCCATTGTCTGCATTGGCTGGACTTGCTATGCGCTCTGCTGCATGGCAAATGCAGACTCGCTCTCCCATTGTATGTCAGCTTCAGGCTTGGCTATGAACTGTAAGGTTAAGACACTAACTTTAATAAACCTCTGCAACTTCATTATCGCATCGTGAATTGAAGATACGTAATCTCTTCCAAAACAAAGGTTTTCCAGAAAATTCTCCGTGGTTAGTTTTAATGGGAGGTTGTAAACCTATCCCCTGCAATGTCAATTTCATCAACTTTCAATCCTATTTTCTGGGAAACCACTAATTCTACAGAATGAAACTTTACACACCAACACATTGACTTTTTATAGCAACTTAATTCGTTAATACATTTTCTGATTATTTCCCTAAAGAACACTTTTTCATCGAAAAAATGAAATCTACTTTTACCATCCACTCACAGGGCTAAAAATGGCATTACATTACTAAATAATGGTTAAACAACTGGTAAATATTTCATTATTCTAGGTTTAATAGTTCCTGAGAAATAGGGACCAATATGTCTGAAAAACCAACTTAGCGAAAAATCATAAAAATGTAAAACAGTTCCTTTATTACAATCCAGAACCATATTTTGATTCAGGGTCTTTATCTTGTGATTTCTCTGCAACACCATACTACCCCTGGAGTTAGTTTCTTCTTCAGTTTTGTCTTTGCTAATCTCATATTGATAATATCCTAGGAAATTTTAATCGCACTAAATCCAGGACTTATTCCCATTGTCCAGAACGTTCACACTTTAATTACCCTCATCAAATGATAACATAACATCTAAAATAACTTATAGACACTGGTTTTCTATTGTTTTCCCCCTTCCTGGGCTTCAGCCCGTTATGCTTTGTCATCACAAAGATAAACTTTCCAAAGCTTTCGCTCACAAAGAAGCCTACCATGTGTTAAACACGTATAATTTGATCTTTACAATGTTCTAAAATATCCATTCTGGATACCTGCACTAACAAGGGGGCGTGGCATCAGCTACTTTGGGTACTTAAGCTGAGTTTTAATACCATTTATGTACGTTTGGGATGCGCTAAATACAAACAATGGATTTTGGTGAAGCGGAAATTTAACTTTACATGAATGCGAAACACTCAATTTTGAAATTTTTAATACAAACCAGCTTATAACCACGCAATAAAAAGTTTTTCATCGAAGAAAAAATACTTTTTCTTTGGTATGAAGTTTCTGGAACACTTTCCTTTCTGCATTGTCAGACGTGCAGCACTTCAGGAGTGAATAATAAATCTACTGATACACACATTTCTCTACTTTCCCCCACTAAGCATCCGTCTCTAGTTTTCTAGAGTCAATTTGCACCCTAAGCGAGTTTTAGAACATTACTTTAGTGCATTCCAAATGGAAGAAAAAGGAATGAAGTTCCTATTTTCCGCATCTTTTGTTACACTAGACATTTAATTCGAAGAGATGTTCTATGTATTAACAGAAGTATTAAAATTACATCAAGATAAATTGTTTTAATTTGTAAGAATTTTGAAACAAGTGAATTTTTTCGAAACATATGTATATTCGAAAATGTATGCATACTTTTTTATTAAAAGTAATTATCGTATTCAACATTGTGCACTGAGAATGACAGGGTTGCAAACCGAAGGATCTCTAGCGGACTGCGAGTTTTTCGAGGTTACATAATTAATAATTATTCATTATTTCCATAGTGCAATAATTTCGTATTAATTGTTCCATTTATACCCCTCCTTTAATTGCAATGATTATGGAGGAATAGGAACTATTTTGAGTGGAATAAAAATTCCAACCTTCCAGCCGGGAATCGAACAGGCACCCTTCACATAGGAGACTGATTCTCCACCGTTTGAGTTAAGGGACCAGCTCTGCAATTAATTTTCAGTTCAGTCATAATTTCACTATTGAACTTGTGCAAGATATAGACGAGTGTGTTAATCCAGCAGATGTGAGAATACTCATTTTTAGGAGATCGCACAATAAAGCTTGTAGTTTTTTTGTCATACATTTTAGAATTTGCCGGTTTCTAGAGTAAAATTTGGCATTTTGTAGTATTAGAGCGTGGTTAAAGGCAGTTAAAGAGTAGCAAATGAGCAAAAATTGCATTTATTTTCAAGCACCATAAGATATAAAATTTGATCAAAAGACAGAACGCGGCAACGTATTACAGATTATATAAAATAATAATGAATATACTGACAAATATTTAAACCATTTAAAGAACTTGAAAGGCCAAGAAAATGAGAACTGTTGTTTCCTAAACCTATCATATATGGCTAGCAATTTGTTTCCAAGCAATTATTGTTGTTTAGTGAAATACCTGCACCATCAGTACTGGTTCAACATAGCTGAAAGGAAACGCTATGAAAAGTGTCGGATACATAGAGGAAGTGAAGGTATTACTTGTCTTAAACGATCCCGTTGTAAGCATATGAGAAAGAGAAAGACAGAGACAGGCATACTGCAATGGAACGGATTTAGATCGCTCTTTGGCTGAGAGAAATTCATGGGTGTTTATAGAAGTGGTTATGCCAGTCAGCGTTCCCTTACATTGTCTCTGTCGCCCTGTTTATTCCCTCCTACAGGTTTACAACAAGATCGTCCTATGACTAACACAAAACTTAATGGCGGCTAGTAGGAAAAGTTGCTCAAGTCATTATCCAATCAGAGGCTTGCCAGGCCTTGCGGTGTTGTATGGTTAAAATACGCTGTAAAGCCGACGATATAAATATTATTTAGACCCACAAAAACAAACAGAATAGCAGTGATCAAGCATCTGCCGGCGTTAAATTTTGCATGGTATAGTTTGAGATGCATTGTAATGCTATATCTATTGCGGTTCAAGATTAGATCAGCAAAAAAGAACGCGAAAGAACAAGAAAAATTAAAGAACAAATTTAATTTTAATCACATACAAATATAATAAAATATAATATGGGACTAAGAAATACAACATATTTATGTATGGAACAACAATATAGGTACAACCATGAAAATCTATAAGCGAGCAACGCCATTTTCCTTAAAAACAACTGAAACAAATACTCTCTCCCCAGCAGCGGAAGGAAAAATAAAAGAAAAAATTAAAAATTTAACTTCTCTTTCACAAGAGCTATTCTTCTTTGGTTTTGGCGCTGCCGTCAGGGATAAATCATCCCCGGAGCCTAAGCATTTTAGCTGTACGTAATCCTCCCCCTTCTTCTTTCATTGCGGGCCACGCCATGTTTCCTATAAGTCGGCTAGGGCTCCCCACAGCGCCCTGCGGGGTGGGGGCACGAGTATCAAAAGCTCGTATGCAGATTAGAGGGTTGCGTTATTATTGGGTGAGCGATAGAGGGGTGGGACTTGGGGGAAGGCAAAAGATGGAAATAGGAATTAGATATGCATTTAAATCTTGCGGTTCACGATTTGGTTCGCTAGGATGCGGCTTCCCACGAACTTGGTCCCGTCACGGAGTTCGACCAATTTTGGAGTTTTGCTTATGCAGGAATTTGACCTTCCACGAGTTTCTCCTCTTCCCGTGGTCTACCATATCTGTTCCTGAGTAAATGTGAAAGGAAACCAACAAACAAACATTCAGAGCTGCATATATAAAGCGGTTTTAAAATACGAAACATATCTTTAGGTCAACGTTAGTTTTTAACCAATTAAGAAGCAAATAAGTTACACAATTGCAATGTTCAGCCAAATAAAAAAGTTAAACTTAAATTTTTAGGGTAATCAAAATATTTTCTGCATTTCCTCAGGAATCAGGATTCATTTCTTATGAAAATAAATTAATATTGCCACTGACCACTCACAGGGAAAATTATATTTGTTAAGCTTTTTAGACAATTTTACTGAAATTTCAGTCTAATGTTTGATTTTACAAGTAGTAATCATTGAACAAATTTGAATTTATTTCGATGTACTGTCTTTCAAAGCGACCAGCCGTATTGACCTTGGTTGTCGGAGCGCTGCTTTCGCTTGTTATCTTGTTTACTGGAATACCGAAATACTATTAACTTGGCATAAAGTCAGTAGTACAATGCAAATGGTTTCTTGTGCCTACTGATGTCTGATACGACTCTGTCCTGAAGCTATGATTGCATCTGAACAGTGCGCATGTATCTTCACTGGCTTGCCGTGTATCTGCATAGGCTCGCGTAAATGATATGATTTGTTCAATAGATAGTAATTTAATTAAAATCGTTTCTGCCCTTTTTGAGAAAATCAAAATTCTCGAAAATGTTTCCACGTAAATGGTAGCTTGGAATAGAGGATATTTTTTAAAAAAATCAGCGTACCGCATGCTTGCAAGACAATGCAATTAAATATCAAGTTTGGTATTCGACCGATTTTTCGTTGTTGAGTTATTTGTTCACAGATACATATAAACATAGAAATTTTTGTAAACATGCCTTTTTTGGATTCAGGGGTATCAAAACGTGTATTTATATTGAATTCTCACTATCGAATTTTTGGGTGGAACACCTATTTACTGCAAGTACAGCAAACCTCGTTTGTTCGGACTAATTGGGATCAAAGACAATTCGGAAAATCGAAAATCAGGGTAATTCGGATTATGTGGGTAATTAATAACCAAAACAAAATTCTTAAATCCTTAAATAAAAAGACTTGCCGTTTATGGCGATAAAAAGTGGCTCCTAACAAAAATATGTACAGTACATAGAGTGTATGGTTTACAAGACATTAAAATATAAAGATTTTATCACATAAAATCACATCATTTCTTAATAAAGATTTGAGTCGTCTGTTTTAAACACGCGTGACGTTTGAACGAAATTTGAATTACACTTCCAAACACTTTGATAAGACACAAACACAATCCGGTTGAAATACACACAATAAACTTAATTGAAACGTTTGGAAACAGGAAAACTGAGATGAGTGAGGTGTAGTGACGGGTAGGGATCAAGGTCAACGCTTTCTTCCGGCGTTATTCACAGCTGATGAGCCATACCACTTCAGCACCGTGTGCCACACTACTAAATGGTTTTAAACTCAACAGATTGCATTTTACAGACACTACAATATGTATAGCATAATTTATTCTACAATTTGTGCAGGAAGTACAGATTGACTCAAAGCGAATATTTGCCGTATTTATAGTTACGTCCTAGCTAACGTACTTTTGTTATCTAATGTGAACATTGAATTAAAAAGTATCTACCAATCCGATCCGGATAAAGGAGGGATGGATAAACGGGGTTTTACTGTACCTACCTAGTAATAAAGAAGTAAAAATAATGCCTACTCGAACTGTAGATAAACGTATCTGATAATATTACAAAATTAAGCATCTGTGAATTCAGCTCCAGAGTATCACAAATGCAATCTCTCTGCTCACCAAATTTAATTCAATAAACATGTTCAAAGCTGATAAATTACTGACATATACACACAGAAAGCACGAGTTACATGTTTAATGTAATACATGTATCCAAATATAATTTTATGTATGACATCGAGTATTTTTACGGCGGTTAAAGACTAATTGCATGATCGCAGCACATATTTTTTTATTATTTTTTATTTTATTTTATGATCGGATGGTGACCCTTCACTTGTGTTTGCGTACTGAATACAAATCGCATGAAGTTAATCTGTTTCAGAAAAGCGCAGTAAAATTAGCCTTTCAAAAACCAATATCATGAGGAGAAGAATATGTTTATGACAAAAATGGAAAGAGTCTGGTATTCATAAATGCAAAACATAAAAGATTGAGCAGTGGCATTTAAACTAACTTGAATGACCAACAGAGCTAGGACAAATATCCTCTGAGCGTAACTACCCCTCTACCAGTACACGTGACGTCATACTGAACGCACGAATCCAGGGCTGTATAGTTTGAGTCAAGAGTTCTAGTTGGTCACTGTGCTCCTTGTGTTTACATTCAGTTCTGCGCTATATAGACTTCAGTATGTCAGAATCATCACGGGCTGCCTCATGAAAGAGTTTGGTACAAACAATTTTATTTCACCCTGAAGGAAAAAGCACTCATCGTAGGTTGTGCCATTCAGAAATAGCAAATTGAAAGAAAATTGTTAACGTGGAAATACTGCCTTATTACATTGTCATCTACATGTGTTTATTTTTCCTCTTTCGGCCATCTATGTGCTGAACAACGTACTATCTCCCGTCTGAAGTCTTTTTTTATGGCGTTCAACCCAGCTTTTAGCTTGGTATGCAAGAGCATGATGGCGGCGCCGTGGCCGAGTGGTTACACCACCAACACATAGGCGGCCCGGGTTTGATCTGAGGGACCCGAATATAGCATTTGTGGTGGACGAAGCGGCGTCTGGGCGGGTTTTATCCAGATTCTCCGGTTTACTCCGCCACACATTCCACCAATTGCTCCATTATCATCTTTCCAATCATCCATTTCGCCTGCATTTCATATTATCCTCTTCCTCACTATTATACCCCTGAGCACCCGCTTTCAGGTCTTCACTCTGTCTGGTCCATAGGTTCCTCTGCTCGCCGACGGCGTCTGATCCTAGACACTAGGGGTTGTAAGTCCTACATAGCATGAGAGTAATCCGGTAAAGAAGAAGTGTAATAGCATGATTCTTAATTTTTTGTCAATGCATTGAAGTGCATTATTTATGCTGTTTAAGCTCGCCTATAGGCATACTACCCCTGTTAAGTGTTGATATGACTCCTACCGACTTTCTGTGATTTTAGGAGGAACAAACAGCCTAATGAGATTGCGCACTACAATGTCACCCCGCAGTTCTGCTTGCTTTAACCTAAAAAGGTCAGTAGGATTTGTCTCAACATTGAACAAAGTTAGAATACTCATAATTCAATTAAAACAAAATAATATAAAACTACTTCTTTCAGGTGAAATTCTCATCGAATTTTCAAATACAGGTTCATAAAGCACAAAAGTCAGCATGGCAATGAGATTATTTCAACATGTTTAGATTTCGATGAGAATTTCGTTAGCTTAAATAACCAGCGCAATAGCGCTCGCCAGTTGTTAAAGAAACAGGATATAAACTTGCCGCATTTGATATGCAAGAATGTATCTACCTACAACCACTGGTGTCACGTGATCAAGCCAATGAAGTAATTCCTTCTGTGGAATGCCTCGAAACAAACCACGAAGGTGTTTGTACCTTCCATGGAATTTCCTCTTTCTTCTTGGCACTCAAATGCTGGAAAAGAAGTAGAAGAGGGTTGGGAATGCCAAGGGATGCAATATGAGGGATGTTGACGGCATTCAATTCACTCGTCGCCTTGTCTTATTAGTTTTCCAGGCTGCCGTTCGACTTCTGCAATTTACTTCTCGGCATATCTCACATAACTTGCTGTGTGAGGGAAGACGTCAAAAATATTGGCATTCAGAAATGCTGCTGCTGCTGTATGGAGGAAAAACTACGGCAAATCTTTCGACAACCGCTTATAGTCCCAGCAAGGGGAAATTAGGAACTGGTGAAAGCTGTGTGATCGTCCAAGAGTGCTTTTGGCAGTCAGGGAGAAGTATGTACAAAAATACTAGACAACTTTAACAGTTCCCGCAGTTCGGTGCAATAAAAACTGTGTTCCTAATTCCACATGCTAACGTTAAGTTAATTGATTCATGTATGACAATAAACTGCCCGTTCATAGATGATGTCACTTCCTCGATTACATCCTTAACAACACACAAATTGACAAATTCTTCACCATTGCCACATTTCGGTTTTACTATTACCATTTCCAATTGCCTAAACTAAAAATCTGATGTGTTGCACTCACATGACTTTCTCTACTCTTGTACTAACCATTCTTATAAACTCCATATTTCTATATCTTCTTCGTGTTAGTTAAGATAAACATTTGTACAAATTATCTTATTGCTTATTTCCTTGTAGGTGTAAGGGGAATATTAGAATACAGTAGACCTTGTGCGATAGCCAAATGTTTTAAAGCTTTGAGATTCCGTTCTCTTTGCACACTTAACATATAAAAAAAAATGAACAACGATGATCCATTTCACGAAAATTCTAAGTTTTCCGAAACTCACACACATAACAAGGAATATCTCGGAAATGGTTCAACCTTACAAGAAAGTTTATTGAGACATAAATTGTGTATTTTACCAAGATCTACATTTTTTGTATAGTATGATTTGGTCTATCTCTAACGGGTTACCAGTTATGCAAAAGTCGTCCAGAGTAAACACGACTACAGGGGCTATAGCCAGAAAATTCAAGATATACATTTCATTTGTCATAAAAATATCTCCAACATATGACATTTTAGTCAAAATCGTTAGAGCCATTTTCAAGAAAATCAAAATTTTCGAAAATTTTTCCATGTAAAGAGTACTTTAGGGTGGGGCTATTTTCTTCAAAATCTTCGTGTCGTATCCTTGAAAGACATTAAACTTAAATACCAACTTTAGTTTTTAACCAACTTTTCGTTTTTGAGTTATGCTGTCCAGACTGACAGACTGACACACACACACACACACACACACACACACACACACACACACACACACACACACACACGGACTTTTTTATAAAAATGCTTTTTTTTGGATTTAGGGGGCCTCAAAACATGTATTTCCGGTGAAATCTCAACATCGAATTTTTGGGTGGAATACAATACTTCCCCTACTTACCAGTAGAGAAAGTAAAAATATAAGTATTGCAAAACCTGCACACATAACAAGCAATATCTCCAAATTGGTTCACTCTACAAAAAATTTTATTCGGACATAATTATGTGTTTTAACGAGAACCACATTCTTTGTATACTAAATTTGGTCTATCTCTTACGGTTTATCAGTTATGCAAATGTCATCAAGAGTAAGCCAGCTACATGAACATTTTTCTCTATTTTCTTTGGCTTCCCATATATTAAGACATTTTTGTTATCTGACAACCACTTTCGTGAAATATCATCTTTCCAAATACGTGCAAGTTTTTTCTATCCACCCTTCTTCCATCCACATACGTAATGCTCGTAGCCCTAAAGTAAAAATATTGTGCATCATTGAAAAAGTATTGCAATTCATAATATATCCAGAATTATCACCTGGAGGCACATTCATGCATCAAACAGTAAAATACGTGAGATGAATGTACCGTTTGAATTAGGTTTCCAAATAAAGCTATCTAATAATTGTGTTGAAAACTGAATTATTTTACCCTAAATGCAAGACAAAGCATTAGGTTATGTCATTTGGTTAGATACAGTAAAGAAGTGTGCAGGCCCTGCCCTCCTTTATCGACATGGACCATTGCTAGTCCCCGCGGTACTAGTTAATCAATAAACATTGCTGTTGACTAAAATCCAAGCAATGATCGTGATTAAACATCGGAGGTTCCTCAAGACACAATTATCCAGATTTGAAGTTGACGTAACGTGCGTATAACCCATTGCCACGTATATGGTTTCTCAAAGCAGAAAAAGCGCTAACTGCACTATATTTAGTTTTAGAATAAGATGTTTTCCCTTTGTCATAAAGTCACCATACCAACCCACCATATTCCATAGCTTTGGAAAAATTTTTTTTGAATTAAACAAAATTATTTCGAACAAAAGACGAAATGTTTGCACTATTTACGTCATAAATTCAAGGGAAGGAAGGAAAAGTTCGGATTAAAAATATTTCAAATTAAAGGGGTTCCAATTTCACAACTTTCATTGTACTCAAGACGGAGTATATTGCATGGATTATAGGAACATTGGATTTCATTTGTGTAGAAATAACATCGGTGCGTACATTGTTGTATCATTACTCTGTCAACATGCCATGATAGCTAGAAAACAAACACATTTAATTAAAGCCATATTTGATTGAAACAAAGATTATAACTCAATTTATTGACATGTTTATATACGTCAACATTTATTCTTTGAACAAGTTAAAGGAATATATGTATAGCTATTTATTGCAGCTGGTTATTATTATTTAACAGATACAAGTGAAAACATACGTAAGGAGTTGCAGATCTTCATTTTAAAAGAAGAAATTCACCAATATTGGAATAACTGGAGGGACCATGTAGAAACAATGGATAATTACCACATTCTCAGATTAATCATGGCTTATAAACCTACAGGAAAAAGAAATATAGGTAGGCCGAATAGAAGATGGACAGAACAGTTTTGATGTATGCGACCAAACAAGCCTAAATGGCTTAAACCGTGTTGTTGATGATGATATGTCTATTTATTACCTTATATTCTTACATCTGAAATGATAAAGCGTTTTTTTAAACTTTCTCTACATTGGACACAAAATTTCATCGCAAAGATATGCTTCGAGGCCCCTGAATCCGAAAACGGACTTTTAGTAAAAGGACTGTGTGTGTGTGTGTGTGTGTGTGTGTGTGTGTGTGTGTGTGTGTGTGTGTGTGTGTGTGTGTGTGTGTGTGTGTGTGTGTGTGTGTGTGTGTAGGTGTGTGTGTTTGTATGAACAGCATAACAAATGAAAAAGTCGGTTAAAAACCAAAGTTGGTTTTAAATTTAAATTTAATGTTTTCTAAGAATGCGGCATCAAGATCTTGAAGAAAATTCTTCCATCCTAAACTACCATTTACATGGGAAATTTTTCGGAAATTGATTTTCTTGAAAATGGCTCTAATGGTTTTGATTAAAATGTGATATGTGTAAGATATTTTTATGGCAAATGAAATATAAATTTCAAATATTTTCACTTTAGCCCATGTAGCCTGTTTACTCTTGATGACTGGTAAATCGTAATAGATAGACCACGGGGCGGCCGATACACCAAATCGTATTAGACAAAACTATAGATATCGTTAAACACACAATTTATGTCTAAATGCATTTGTTTGTGGAATGAACCTCTTCGGAGATATTCGTTGTTATTTGTGTGCCTTTTGCAACACTTATCTACACTTTTCTCAAATGCACGGTCGTTATTCACTTTCTTACCCCTTGACCGTGCAAATAGAACGAAATTTCACAGCTTTAAAAAGTTTTACTGTCACTCAGAGCCTATGTATTCCCACATTTCGCTTGCACTTACAAGAAAGATAATTTCTGCAAACGTTTATGTCAACTAACATGAAGAAGATAGAGGAATAAGAGTTAGTAAGAATAGTTAGTACAAGAGCAGAGAAAGTTATGTGACTGCAACGCGTCATAATTTTAAAATTATTGTCAGTTTGAAAATGAGCATTCCCACAGTTTGATCTGCCCTAACAGAAGGACTGGGTTTTCCAGTATCCCTGTAAAAAGGATTGCAGAGTTTTCGCTGTGATCTGAGAGATTACAGAATTCACAAAAATTAAAGCAATTAGTGCAGAAAATTAAATTATGGATATATTCCTAAAAGGATAATGAGCTTGGCAATGTGGTATTTTTAACGACCTTTCACAGCTTTCGAGATATACGCAGGCATATGCATGTATTTAAACAATTACGTTTTATGCGGACATTCAAATACTTCATCCAGATTGTCCTTTGTCTGTTGGTGCGCAGAACAAAAGTGTGTATATTACACGGGCGCGATGAGGAGTCCATTAAAATCCCGGCTGTTCTCCGCCCTAAATCATTACCCGGTGCGCATTTGTTGTATGTTGTGCGTCACAATACATTCACACATCCCTACATCATGATTATCCCAGTGGGAGCCTCCCTTTTCTGCGTTATAAATCCATACCAATTAAAAAATACTACCTCTGTGCTGTGGTTACACTTTTCTGCCACTTTGTTGTCTTTGTCAGCAAGATTCCTGCTTCTCATTAAGCGCGGAAGAGAAACAAGCGAACGGCGTGTTGCTCCAACAGTAATAACAATAATGATATGACGTCATAATGGCGCTATGTTCTTCATCGCAAAGTGGTAGGTTTATGGTCTAACAAAACAGCTCTAAAACAAAGAAATGAGACAGAGGTACTCAGGGGAACAAAGCGTTTTCTTTTGGGAGTTGTTTGCAAGGCTTAACATTTTTAACAGAAGCCCTAGTAATTATTTTTATTGGCATTTCAATCCGAGTGCTACATGTCGTCTAAAAGAGAAGCATAAATGGAATGAATTGAATCTCAACTGGGAATAGAAGACTATGGGGGGTTTGCAAGTAGATACAAGCTATGACGTCATCGCCACAAGCCGACCTGAAGAAATGCAGTGTTGAAATGTTCCACGGGATTTTAATTACATCTGAGTGGTTTTCCAGCTAGGATGGGGTTGTTTCTCTCTAAAATTAAATTGCTGACAACGCTCACAATATATTTTAATTGAAGAACTTCAAACCTACCATTATTGATTTATTTTTGGTTGAAGGTAGTTTGTAAAAAGCAGGAAAAATTGATAATATCTACAGTATTAGACGATCTACGTCGAAAACACCTTTGGGCTATGTAGTCCAATTAGTTCATAGATTCACATTTTGTTAAATGAAACATTAGTGCTTGTCGTTTGGGTTGTACAAAGGGTAGCTCGGAGAGATACGAGCAGTGGGTTGGGTGGTCTACTACCCGGTTGCTACAGGGGCCTCTATTCCGATGTATTGGAAAACAACAAAAAAAGGTTAAAAATAACACTCATCTCCGCATATGTAACAGCTCTGCAGCTGAATACCGAAATTGAGGGTAACGTGCCAAAGATTATGTGCACAACAAGGAATATTTCGTCAATGGCTAATATAACAAATGTTTATCTGATGCAAACAGCATATTTTAATAAGATTAACTTTTTGTCTGTATACTGAAATTTCCCTGTTCAATATGAATGAGGAATGAAGCTTACTTACACATCAATATGCCCATCTTATTTCCCCTCTCAACATCCCAAATTAAATTATATTTTAATCAAAACATTAGAATAATCTTGTGTGCAATAAATGAATCATACTTATTATAATAGATAACTTTGGTATGGGGAATTCCATGAAAATCTCGTATCTAATCTAAGATATCTGACTTAAGCGTGTGTATTATATTTATTAGATTTTTTCTTTCACTACTACGCTCAAAACTGCGATGTCGAGATTTCAGCGGAAACATTTGAGGCCCTCTGAATCAAAAAAAAAAAAAAAAAAAAAAAAAAAAAAAAAAAAAAAAAAAAAACGAATATTTGAAAGAGGTCCTTGTGTGAGTATATGTGTGTCAGTCTGTGGACAGCATACTCGAAAACGAAAAGTCGGTTTGAAACCGAAGTTGGTATTTAGGGATAATGTTTTTTCAAGGATGTGACAGGATTCTGACCCACCCTAAACTACCCTTTAAATGGGAAAGTTTTCGAAAATTTTGATTTTCTTGAAAATGGCTCTAACGATTTAATGAAAATCACATATGCTTGAGATATTTTTATGACAGATGAAATGTATAGGTATCTTGAATTTTCTGGCTATAGCCCATGAAGTCTTATTTACTCTGGATGACCTTCGCATAACTGGTAAACAGTAAGAGATAGACTATATCTTGCTATACAACAAATGTAGATCTTGCTAAAACACACAAATTATATCTCAAATTTTTTTCGCAGAGTGAACCATTTCGGAGATATTCCTTGTTAACTGTGGAAGTCTTCTGTCAAATGGAACATCGTTATTCCTTTTTTTATCTGCTAACCATACAAAGAGAACGAAATTTTGAAAGATTTAAAAGATTTCACTATCGTTCAAAGCCTGATGTATTCCATATTCCACTTGCTCCAACAAGGAAATAAACAATACGATAATTTCTGCTAATGCTTATCTCATCTAACACGAATAAGATAAAGGAATAAGTAATAAGAGTTTATAATAATAGTTAGTACAGTAGTAAAGAATGTCATGTGTGTGCAACAAATCATATTTTTTATTCTAGAGATATTTATATTTAAAGTGAAATCTCAAATGCTTGAGCCCAACGAAATAGAAATAACCTTAAGGCCGAGCTGATAAGGTTCGCGAAACTATCCAAATTAACGTTCAAAGATTATGCAAACGTTTCTAAATATACCGATGCAAAAAAGTCACCAAAGAATAATAGTGGATTTAATCAGAACATGGCCTCCACTGATAAACAGCAGGATAGGGATTGCTGCTTTACGATCAATAACTATGTATATCCTTGGGGATATTCATTACAGGTGCACCTTCCTCCTGCTGATGTGGGTCAAATAAACTCAGTGGGTGGTTGCGAACTAGATTTATTATCTCCCTTTATTTGTTTTGTGGGTACTAAATGAATTAACAGCACAGTAATATCATACATTTTCCGTTAAGCAAATTTGGCTGCTACCTTAATAGAAAATTTATTATTATTATTATCATCATCATCATCATCATCATCATATTTTTATTTATTTATTATTATATGGTAATGAGTAGAAAGGTTTGGATTTATACATCCAAATCATTAGTGACTAAGCTCATGTGTTTGAAGTTACACCGATTAAATATAACATACTTTAAGAGTCAGAAGTGCTTCACAACATTTGTGTACACATATAGGGCGGTACCTATTCATGTAAAATCTAATTCTTCTATTCAGGTTACATTCTAATAGTTCTTTTTATAGAATTAATCTAAAATTAAACAATATGAACTATTGCGAAAGAAAAGAAAAACTACCAATTCCAAAGGCTTGAATTAAAAAGAAATTATTGGTAAAAGTACTAAATTTGGACTATTTAAGGGTAAGTCTTGTAACTCCTAAGTATGAAATACCTCCCATGCTTTAGCTGCAATTCATTTTTGGTTGCTGTGAAATTTCGTTTTTTTGGGCATAAAATGGTTTGCAAGGATACTCCTCGTATTACCTCACTTCTTATTTCGTTCACCTTTTATCTGCTTGGTTATTTCAGAGTTGCAAGTGAAGACGGGAGCCTTGGAGTTGTATGGCAGGATGCTCCCGGTAAATGTGGTCCCCCCAAAACGAGGGCAAGTTTCGGGCCCACAGTGGCACTTGCAAGCCTACAGGTGGAAGAGAAACTCGCTGCCATCGGCGAGTTTTAACATGGATTAACGTATGAACCCTGCCCTCGGCACTACTGTAACACCTGTTCCGGCCATCTGTCTGTCACCTTTCTCCACACCATGCCAGGGCAACTGAAGGTAAGCCTACACCACGCACTTGGTCATACATACATGGCAAGTAAACCAGAAAACAACGGAATGTATGCCAAAATCCTTTACTTTGTCTAATACAAGCTCAGGAACTATTGCACTCCATTCAAGATTTCGCTGTAAATATTATGTTCGATGTTCTGCGAATGGATAACAAAAACAATGTTTTTCTGTGTGCCTGGAGCATAATTAAAAGGAAAAGTCAGTGAAATACAAAACTTGTGTTTAACTTCCGCGACATCCAACAATGCCACATGAAGATTTTCAACATAACCCCCTGTCGAAACTACCCTTCACATTTAAAAGTTTTCAAACTTGGTTATTTTCTCAAAAATTGTACTAACGTTTTGGATTTAAATATTACATGTTTAAGACATTACATATATCTTGAATTCTTTAGAAATATCCTGTGAAGTCCACTCTATTCTGAACGATTTTTTTCTAATTGATAAGACAAAACCTTGCCACGGAAAAATTCGTTTGAGGATACAATAATTTGTATCAACTGTAATTCTTTGTGTTACCATTTCCGATGTATTCTTTGTTATTAGCAGGCTTTAGCATTCTTAAGCAGTTGGCTTCAAGTTGTCAACATCAAGCCGCTGTACTACAAAGAATGCAAAACAAGAGGCATCCAGGGAGATTAAGCGGTCGAGTGTTACCTGTAAATGCTGAAACAATGTGTGAGGGATTGGCCGTAGTTTTTTATCTACAAGGCCTTTGCCTATAGACCTGTGACACTTAGTCCTGGCTTTAGTGCTTAGAAATTCCTATTCCTTAACATTAAATTGAATCTTCAAATACTTAGACTTTTCTCAAGAGGTAAGGTAACATGGGCAGACGTGGACTTCGGTCACGCATCTTAAAGTGGGCGCCCCGGTATGAAGGGGTGACGCGAAAAGGGACAGAGAGCGACTGATCCAGGAGCCCCGACACAGCAGAAGGCTGGAGCAGGACATACTCTCCGAGAGGCTTGAAGATGCAGACCTCATTGGGGGACTAGGTTCACAGAGAGTAAATTTCCCGTCACGCAGCGCTCGACACACCTGTCGATGTGGGACAACCCTGAAAGGACCAAGTAAATGAAGGCTAAAATAAATGATAACGTTGTGAAATGGAGCAAGGGATAAATTCTCGAAAAAAAATCCATGGGTTAAGAAGGTCCACCGAAATGGAACTTCTTAATTGGCAATTCGTTTTTGGTGGGGGTCATATGAAGAACACATAGCGATCCACTTTTATAAAATATGACTATCACTCTAACCTAATTTATATAAATTAAGAAGATAAAATCTTGTAAAAGAAGAGTGGGTAGAAAGACTGGTGTAAACACTACACATATATTTTCTTTTTTAGATTTTACGTAACCCTTATTTGCCTGTATTTATTGTTACCACTCTGAAGTGAAGGGAAATTTATAATTCACAATTTTCACCCAATCATTCAATTTAAGAAAGCAGAAAAATAAATGTGTTTTGATGATGCTCAGAATCTCTTGCTCCTTCGGACTTATCTGCACTTTAGCGCTGGAATTAGTTTCACCAGACGGAAGCATTGCGAACACCACCACCACGTATTGCCAGCGCTGAGGCACACGTGAGGGGGTTAGTTATGGGACGCAGTAATCCTCCCGCCCCGCAGGTTGCACCTGCCGTGATTACCGGCTGATTAGTGGTGGACTAGCGTATAATCATGATCGTCGCTGGGGTGAAGTTGCCCGTCTTTCCTCAGCAGCAACAACACCTGTGCCCTCCCGGACCAGTGTCTTCCTCAACTTCGTGCTAATGAGTAGCTCTGTTCGTGACACGTCCACTGGTTAATAACTTCAGTACAACATCCATCCCCTGCAGCTACAGATTGCCTTTCACTGAAGATGCTTTAACAAGACTAGAGAGGTGTGGCTGTCTACTTACTTGGCTAATTGCCTTTGGAAGCATCTCAATTTTTGGTCACAGCATTAGTGAGCTTCAAGATGTTCACGGACACAGAGCGTTACTGGGACTTTTCAACCAACATTTCTAATGGGTGAACACTTATTGAACCGGTGAACATTTATGAGCAAACCTGATGGAATCCGAAGATCACTTTGGAACAAGTATTTTAATTATAGAGGTATCTGTTTGCCAATCTTTTGTTTTACGTACCTATGAGACACTGAAAAGCACTTAATTTTCTTTTTTGAGAGCTTACCAGCCTAATAAGTTAATTTCATTGAGGAATGAACATCGCGGGTTACTACAGAAAGGGTCGTTGGCTTATCAATCGAGATGGCTACACAGCAACCTGTCACATTTTTGAGGTTCACAATTGAAAACCTAACTGGATCGCCCTTCCTGATCTAGCTTTTTCTCACGTCTTTTCAAAACTGGTAAGTACCAAGCAGTTACTCTAAAATCATTCTTTTCCCAAGTATCATTTTATTGTATGTATCACAAACGTCCATCGCCTGTGAAGCCACGTATGTAATAAAGTAATGAAATCGTAGAAAGAATGTCCTGCACTTAACTCTAGACCAGAACCTCTCAGGGTGCATGCACCGATGCAGTGCACAGTGCAAAATCCGATTACGTAAAGTTGACCTTGGTACAAACATCCATTCGCTCTTTCCTTGCGCCTCTCTCTCTCCTCTTCTCTCTCTCCCTCTCGCTCCTTGGTCGTCTCCTTCTTCCTCACCTTCGGCGCTGCTTCTTTCTCAGTGTGTCATGTTTACGTGTGGTGCGCAGTGTTAAACTTTTTATGAGCAAATCTGATCTTTTGTTTTAACGATCTAGAAAACACTGGTACCAATCTGATTTTTAATAAAGCGTGCTCTTCTGCAACCTCTTTAATTCTTCCTCTCTCTGATTTAAATTTACTTTAGGCATTCGTTGTCTTCTTTGGAGCAGTTTGCTCCATTATTAGGTAGTTGTTTCACTGATACGCTCCTATCAACACATGCTTCCTCACTTCTTCACTCGGCAGCCCGCGAGTTGAGCCGAACTTAGTCGAGTCGCCATTATGCACGGTGCAAGGAACCTCTGCACCTTGGATTGCACCCGGTGCGATTTGAGAGGTCCTGCTCTGACAATGGAAAAATCAGAGTAGCGGAAAAGAGGTTCTTGAAGAATTGAGAATGTGCAGTAAAGGAATGTTCATTTGTTTACACTTAAGTTAAAGAGAGTCGCCAGTCAATGGCAAATCAGGCACCAAGATATTTTGTTCAACACACAGAACAAGGACGAATATTGACGTAATGAACGAAGTAGTTGTGTTGGTGATGGTGAAATTGCATTTGAATCACGATTAAATTGCAGACTTTCTTTGCTTTGTGATATCTTCCATACTCTGCGATGCAAAAATGTTGCATGGGTGTCATTGTTTCAGAATAATTTTCTGACTCCTCCAAAATAAAATTGAATTAATCTTCTTTATTTATTCCACACCCAAAACATCTGCCACTACATCTATAACTGTGGTATGTGCCCACCAGAGCATAATCCCTATGAGATATGCACCACTCAGAGCACAAGAAATGTATTATATTGATGGAAAAGTTAACTTGGGGTACCTAGTCTGACAGATACACAACATTTGCAACTGTGAGGGGAAGTGATATATGAATAACAGTTTCGTATTTTCCTCCCCGTGGAGTTCATTAGGAGGTAGTTGTGTAAACAAGAACTTCTTTTCTGTGCGTGTTTTGCGATAACCTGAGTTTCAGTAACTAATTCAATTTTTCATGTTCAATTCAGGGCTGCACTTGCTGGAGTTCGGAGACTATAAACAACAGCTAAATTAAACAGTTACCTTTTTTATGCCTTGAATGCCTGTCAATTGAATGGGGACCTCGTCAGAGAAAAAAATAACCTTTCTTGATGTTTGTCCAGTATGCAAAATGTGGATAGCACAACTCATAGCGTCCAGTATGCGAATGTCTGGACGAACCTCCTCAGTATTTTACTCTGTGCCACCTGTATGCCGTAGGTGTAGAAAGTATTGTACCTATAGGTCGAATAAATCCTCTAAAACCATTCGAAACTAGAAGTTATGATTGTTTCCAAGCTGTTCAAGATTTAAAACATGCTCCATCCCAAACAACCTTGGAAAACTTCATTAATATTCGCTTCCCCAAAGAACAATTTAACGTTTTGTACTACAAAATAAAATTATGTTACAAGATATTACAGTGACTACCTGAATTGCCTCTTATTAGTATATCTGTTTTCTGAGCATAATTCTAGCCACTTGTTGGCAGAGTAATTTATTCCTCCGAAATATGGTCGAACTGCCAAAGAGTAACATTACAAATTAGTTGTTTATGTTCTTCCTAGGAGTATCGTTGTGGAAATTACTAGAATTTCGAAACAAAAATAAATGACTAATAATATTGTACAAATTATGACAAAATTAAGAACTTCTTGTCTTTTTTTATTAATATACTTAAAGTAGTCCCGTAGTACAACAGCACATCTGGGCCAAGGTCTACCGTCCGATCACTGCGTCCTCCATCTCTGTCCATCATAGGCATCATGAGTGGGGTGCAGTACTGCAGGTGGGACGTGGTCAGCACACCGGTTCCTCTCGGCCGGTTATACGGTCTTATCGCACAGGGGTCGCTACCTTCCAATCAAGTAGCTCTTTAATTGCCCCTCAGGGACCTAACAAGGCTGAGTGCACCCCGGACCAGGTCTCCCAGTGGGAGAAAATCCCCATGCCGATACCGAGAGTCAAACCCGGGTCCCCCACTTTATTAATATGTTTAAATCTTATATTTGCATGCTATACTACCTAATGTCGGTTTCCTTATAGCCATTGGGTGGCGGGAACAAATTTAACCTTCTCTTCATATTGCTGGCTAAAGCTTTAATATAGTTGTATTTGTCGCTCGTTTGACACAATTGATTTTTCATCCCTTCCCTTTTAAGGCCGAATTAATTATGTTATTGTATTAGCTTAGCCTATCTAGTGTAGCAATCGCTGAAACTATTTCAAAGAGGCTCTTGAACCATTATTTCATTTTACATCGTTGGTTTTCGTTTATGCCCGTGGGATATTTTTCAGGCCAGTTACATAGAGATCTGATTCCGATTGAATAGAGTTGAAGATTACTTAAGACAAAAAAGGAAAAAAAAAAAAAAAAAAAAAAGAGTAAGCTACCTAAAGGCGGCAATCTGCCAGAGGGAAAAAATACTATTGCAATGGGCCACCTTTTAAGCACATTTATTTGGCTATCTAGAAACCACCAGAATGAAAATACCTTCAATAGTGATAAACAAATATTATTATCGAAAGTAAGGGTATTCTTCGGTCACAGAGTTTGCTTTTGGCAGGTCTTTATAAACAAAGATTTTATGCACACAGGAAAGTGTAAAACTACCGCCATGCTGGCCCGCCCGCCTCATCCTAGCACTCTTCTTTAGGCCCTGGGAGATTTCGATCCCCCCCTCCTCCCTAGCTGCTCCACCCCATAACTCACCAACAATTTACGAGCCTCGATACGACAGGGAAATTGCAAGAATGGCGGAGTAATCTATCTTTGTTGGAAAAAGAGGAGAGTAAGGGGGAGGTTTGGAGATGGCGGAGGGAGTTAGGAGGAATTGGTAGAAGAGGAAGCAGTGGAAGAGAAAAAGGAACAAAAATGGTAAAGAAGATAAAAGAATTTGTCTCTAAGTCTGGAAAAGAATAGTGCTGGAGAGAGGGTGGCATGTGGAAGAGCTGGGTTTGGGAATCTGCAGTAGATAGACGGTTAGGGGTACGCGTCGTATCGTATGTCACCACATAGATACATATCCCAACCAACACGTCTCACTTAACTTTGATTTCATCCCCGAGTAAATGCAGCTTTGTTTTCCTGTCCATTTGCTGAGATTGTTGAGCGTTATCGACAGCTTCACTGCACTGCAGCATCTGGAATTCGTTTTGCCCATTTCAAACCCGGGGAGTCCATGAGGATCCCAAATACTATCATTGTATAGGTATTTCAGAGCATACTCCCTTCTTCTATAACTTTTTCTTCACAATCAGTAGCTTCAGTTTAGTTCCTGCTCCAGTTTTCAAGCTTACACTTGATGCTGCAATGGGAAAATAAGTAGCAGAGGCAACTACAACATTCTCGATCTGATACCACTTTTTCTGCCACATATTCTAGCTTGGTACTGCAGCGAATGAGGAAGAAGTAATTCTTCATGGTGTTACGGTTCTGTCAATACAATCTCTGTAAAAATCTAATGAATTCTAAATATACTATATATTGTGAGAAAATTACAAAATCGGTTCAGTTACTTTTCTATTCCTTTATTTTTCCTCTAAACTGTTGAACAAAAACACAGTTCTGTTTTACTGTTAACGCAATCTACAGTCTTTTGTCATATTAGAACTCCCAACTGTCATTTTGCAGCTGTCACTTAGACGATACAATCACTCGACGCTCGTGAAAACTTCTTCACTGCTTCGTGACGTACTTTTCATGAGACAGTACCATACACACGCACACACACACGCAGACACACGCAGACACACACACACACACACACACACACACACACACACACACAGAGCTGTCTTGCTCACTGACGCACTGACCGATGACGTAAAAAACACGCCGGCCGCCGGATGTCCCTTGAAGGTTCCAGCAATCCTTTGTTATGCACCGTGCCCATTGTTGTCAGTCACGTATACACAATAAGTCGTGCAAGGTAGACTGACCTTGAGCACCTTTGTTTGCTCGCCGACCTGTTATGTAGTGTGAATCAGCTTAGCCCCGAGTGTCCTTTGTTGTGTGCCGCGACCTGCATTACAATACTTAACCTACAGATAGCGTTGGTAAAGGTAATTGAAAGTGACAGAGGATTCTCTTGCACCTAATAAATGTGGCTATCACCACTGTTGTCACTTTAGTATTGAAATATTTTTAGCTTTTGGCATGGTTACTTAACTTCACAAAATGTGGCAATTAAAACAACGCCTAAAAATCATGTATATATAGATACATGAGCAATATCATCAGATGGTACATATACCAACGAGGAAAGTTTGGATTCTCAAGAAAACGTTATAAACATTACAATATTTAGCCGTACATTTTATTTTCCGAATAGGATTCCTTGCCCGCTGCAAGATTGTGGTGATTCATCAGCAGCCTCATAGAATTGGGGGTGTATACTGCACCCCGAGTATCTACCTGCTTGACAGACGTCATTAGTGGAGGGGAGATCGTTATGGCCGGGGGTGGGGGGAGGACGAGGGTAGGAATGCAGACTATGTAGGTATAGTAGATTCCTGCGTCCAGCGATGCTATTTTCTGGTAATGTGCAGTACCATTTGAGATCAATACGACCAAAACATCAATTTTTCGTTAACCTAACCCATTGTTCATCAATGTGACTATCCGGTTGTGAATTTATGTCAATTAGTTCAAGAAGAATTTATTAATACAAACTTTTTAGGAAGTTTTACATGTACAAATCAATAATATGGCACTAGCATATTATTAAAAGTATGCTTGCAGTTTAATATAGTACAAGTAACTCACATTTAAATATCATAAAGGCGTATTCCGCTTGCACTCTTAGGTAAGATACGACATTTTTACTAGCCTTACAATATTCAAAATAATATAGATGGTGAAATAACTAACGCATGTGTGGTTATTCCGGGATGCACTCAGCCTCGTTAGGTCCGTAAGGAACCAACTGAGGGGCTACTGCAGAGACCGCATAACCGACCAGGAGGAACAGGAGCACTGACCATGTCCCACCTCCAGTGCTGCACCCGGCTCATGACGCCTGTGATGAGCAGAGGTAGGGGACGCAGCGGTCGGACGGCAGGCCTAAGCCCGGAAAGGTCTGTTCCGCCTGGTGGTTACTTACCTGCGGTTGTAGTAATCATTCTAATAAAAGCTGATTAGTTGAACATTTTACACTTTGTGTCATTTAAAGATGACGCATAAGAAATTGCATTTAATATAAAAGGATTAAGCCGAAGAAAACTGTAACCATTTCAACGATGGTTCCGAAATTTAGGAACATTCAATACACTTGGGAAATATACATTTCATTACATTACGAAATTTTAAAAATTTCTGAGACACATCTAAAAGAACATATCTACCAAAATAAGTTAACCTTATGAAACCCAGACTTAACTTTTCCGTTTTTTTTTTTTTTTTTTGTCTTCTTCTTTTTTGTGGAGTCTAATTTGTACATGAATAGCACATATTGACGTTTAATTTTAAGAATAATGTTTTGAATAGGGAAGTACATTATTCACCTAAATTGTACATTCCGTATACTTGTTTGAAGTATGTAAAAAAGATGGCATTTCTAAACCTGATACAGAACTACAACTTCCATAATCTATAATGTGATAAATTTATATTGCTTTTCAAAATATTTAATTTAGTTTTATGGTTCTAAGTTCTTTCTGCAGCCTAAATATTAGGATAATGAGGTTTGGTCGCACAATGTCGCAGATTTTTCGTTTACTAGTTTGACTACTGGGCTTGGAGATTTGCAATCTGCAGATCTTGAACGTCGACATGTCACTGGTACGTAGCAAGTTGTGCCCTAGTGACCTTTAGGCAAGAATAGGTCATCTCTACCACGCCTCGTTACGATTTTATATTCAGCCTGCGTGAGTAATAGAAGTGACAGATATAATTTGGACATGTATGTAGTTAACACTCCTTTCAAGGCGTAGTAGAGAACACGTGCACAAATTAGGAATGTTGCCTTATGATAGTGTCATTTTATAACTGCCTTTGTGGCACGCGAGGACAAATTTTACTCTATATTTTCAATGTCGTAACAACAGCTAAGCAAAATTGTAAATCACTGTAGCTTAAGCGCGTTTCTAAAATACATTCCTAAACTCTGTGACTTTAATAATCCTTTACTTAACATTGATTACATGATCAGTAAAGCTCTGAGTTGTTGCTAAGTGTATTATCTTCCTAGCCTAGCTGTTAAAACAATGAACAGATGAGGGCTCAGTAGATAAAGGCCACATGCTAACATAGTCCTTTTTTTAAGAAAAGGAAATTAAGCAATCTGATTTTGTATGAAAATGTAAACTCTGCTGTTATACTAGCAGCACTTGTTACATAAACTAATTGTCTGGAATTTAGTTTTATTCTTTTCGAGATTCTGTCCTAAAATAAGAAATAGATGACAGGAACCTCATCAGATACAGCTTATACTAAGTTCTCATTCATTTAAAGTGCATCACACGTAAATCTACGTCATTTAAGCTTGTAATCCATATTGTTATATCAAGAGAAATTTTACCCGAAGATATTTTCATAAGTTGTTAAAGAACTGTCATAAAGTATAAACAACTTGCAGCACATTTTTGCTAGCCATGCAATTTGAAGCGTAATATTATTTTACATCAAAATAATTGTATTATTACTGCGAGTTGGAATAAAAGCTCTGAAGCGAAAACCACACTTCGCTGGGGAGTCCAATACGATGTAATAGCCAACCTAGATTCACAAAATACATATTGAACATTCTGATATACTGCTTTGACACTAGTTCAAGTTTTCTTCTGTTTCTCTTTCGTGAGATGATAATCAGTACACCTCGTTGGGATGCACTTTTCAAATGTTTTATTAGGTAAACATTTATTGAGTGTTGCAATAATTTACTATTGCAATAGTTTTTTGGTGCAGTTTTAATGCTATGGTTGCTGTCAACAGCCAAAGGACTTTATATCGACTGCTAATCTAGAAATGGTCACCAATGTGTCCTGAGTACCTGCAGTGGCTCATTAAAAGCGAAGATTTTTAGCACCGATAACATTTTCGGGAACAGCAGATATTTTGTCACTGTTGATCCGAACTGACCAGTTCTTTTGGGAAACAGAAGAAGCAGTTGGCACCAGTCATTGAATTTTTATGATGTAACTGAACTGGTTGTACTGTCGTGCTAGAAAACAAACTTGTACGTGAAAGTAATGGACTTCAAAACTGATGTGGACATGTCTTCAAGCTCTATTGAAGCTGCCCGAGCAAAATGTTTAAGGCTGAAATGGTTGGAAATTGGAGGACATGAAAATACTGATAAATAGTCAAGAATGAATCAAAGTCACCGTTCTTAGGCTCTGAGCCGGTTTATGGATTTAGCAAATTTTGCTAGAACGACAGTATTGCAATGGTCCTGCGCCAATTCCTTGGCAAGCTTACTGTCAAGGAAATCAACCATTCCGTTACTAGGTCAGAAATTTTATACCTTCTCTTATTTATTTTCGTTTCTTTTGTGACATTTAAACCACCTGGAGCTCAGATCGCTGTTTTGATTTGTTTTCTAGTTTGTGAAAACAGAAGACATTTCACACGTCAGAGGGTGAATTTTGTATTATATGAGTAATCTACATCTATATAAAATGTTGTAATATGAAAATGAAAGAAGGAAAGATAAAAGAAACCTGTGCAGTAGTTTGGATTCAAGCCTACTTCCCGAGCAGTACATCGAGATTCAAACGCACGGAGCCATTTCGATCACAGAGAAGCGTTTACTCTGTTTATACAGAGCTATAACGAACAGTTCAACGCTCGTTTGAGTTAGTTTATGATAATTTGCTATACAAATGAGTGAATAACACTTCTTTTAATGATAGTCTTGTTATTATAGGCATATTATAACGTAAATAGGGTTTTGCATCGCTGTATACCAGCTGGTTTGTAGCATAGTGCACGTGCACGCGTGAAGCAATATCTGTTAACCTCAACTTCAGTGAGGCCGAAGTGACACTGAAAAGTTACGACGCTCAATCATTTTTTCCATGGCTGTACATATTTCAGTTGTAAAGTTTTAAATTATTTTGCCCATAGTAGGCTTCTGTTGTCAAAATACGCGTTATTTTCATTAATATTGACGCAGCACTATCTGAAAAGTTTGATGTCATATGGTAGCGTGAGCAGTGATTAAAATACGGTAGTTCGAGTAAAGTGTCCATAATTTTCTAAGTCTTAATACCATACTTTCAAACCTTAAGGTTGATAACTCTGCTACGACTCCTACTTGATCAAGGAGCTTTCTAAAGGTAGACGCTTCGGAATATATAAGGGCCATTTACATGTATACTTCTTGAGATCACAAATGTCGCTTTGTGTAATGTTGTGTACTATGTAGGATTATATTTTTTAAATTAAATAGCATTTCTCGAAGAAGAACCACACGCTACTTTCTTTAAGTAGAATTATTGTATTCCACCCGAAATATTCTATATCGAGATTTCATGCTTTGAAAACCCCTGAATCCAAAAGTATGCATTTTTAGAAAAAGGTGTGTGTGGTGTGTATGTGTATAAACAGCATAACTCAAAAAATAAATGTCGGTTATTTATACTGACAGTGCGACATAAATATTTTTAAAAAACTCCACTCAATCCAAACTACCCTTTACGTGGAAAAATGTTCCAAAATTATGATTTTCTCACTTACGACTCTAATGATGTTAACTCAACATCTTATAAGTATTCAAGATATTTTGGTGACAAATGAAATGAAGGCATATCTTGAATTTTCTGGGAATATATCATATGTAGTCTTCTTTATGAATGACTTCTGCATAACAATAATGCAGTGAACCATTTCGGAAACATTCCTTGTTATTTGTGTGGGTTTTAAATGCTTATACTTTTCTCAAATGGAATCTCCTGGCCTTGCAAAGACTTCAAAGCTTTTATAAAGCGACTAGGTTTAAAAGCTTTGGCTATTGTCCAAAGGCTACTGTATTCCCATATTCTTCTTGCACCTACAAGAACATTTGCAATAATTTCTGCAAATGTTTATCTAGACTAACATGAATATCGAAGTTTGTAAGAAGAGTAGAGAAAGCCCTGAGAGTGCAAAACATCAAATTCTTTTACATCCAAGACAGGTTCATTGCAGAACCGTGGATGTTATGTTGTATTGACCGTTGCAGAGTTGTATAAAAGCATCCTCTAACTCTGTGGATGCTGCTATGCCCGAAACACTGGGGCAAGGGGAGTCTAGGTGGTGGGGGACAAAGAAGACAGTAAGATTTAGTGGTGGGTCGCAGATATCCACGATTCCTTTCCAACCGCCCCCCCCCCCCCCGCTCTCGCCCGCATGCTCTAAACTTGCAGCCTACCACCCCCACACTAGTCCACCCAACCCAACACTCTTATTCTTCTTCTTCCGCACAAGACGCATGGTCGGCACAGCGACAAGAAATATATAAGACAGACAAAGAGGTAACTAAGATGAGAAAGAGTGGGAAAGATAAAACAAGAAGTTGAGAAGAAGAGGGTAAGAACACTGCGGGTATAAGATTAAGGTAAGGAAAGAGGAAATATAAAAGAGAGCACCGGAAATATATAGATTCTGGGTAAGATGAAGGACGGTTGGGAGGTAAAGTAAGAATGGATGTAGGAGAAGACTTATAATTTCATTTATTGTCCTGATGTTAATATTTTGTTCCCAGGTCGAGTTAAAGGTAACACACCATTTTAAACTAGCGAGATAAAAACTTCGGACACATTGGACCTACACAAATCCATTAGGGATCTAAACTTTTTAACAGTTTTATTGCCTATTCAGTAAATTTTGAAACGAATTCCATTAGTGAATCAGTGGACACAGTGTAACAAAAATAAATTACCTGCAGCGTTCGATCAATAAATGGAGAATAATTCTTTCACTTGTTTACGTATGTGATTATCTTTAAAGTGCTGTAAATCTCCGACATTCACGCTGTATATATTTTTACATTCTCTGCCAATTACACTAGATAAATATAACATCAAGAATGAAGCTTACTCGGCATTAATCGTTACTAACAGTTCTATTAGTTATCAACCCAGTTTTCTATTATATGAATCTGAGGTCCCATTCATAATTAAAAGAAAACTGATGTGTTGCACTCGCAAGACTTTCTCTACTCAATCTTGTACAAACTATTCTTATTC
The DNA here is from genome assembly GCA_030765045.1 of Tenodera sinensis. Classification (NCBI taxonomy): domain Eukaryota; kingdom Metazoa; phylum Arthropoda; class Insecta; order Mantodea; family Mantidae; genus Tenodera; species Tenodera sinensis. Next base: position 41,924,059 of record CM060969.1, read on the forward strand.
CTTTATTTATTTCAGGTTAGTTTATATAAACAGATGCAAAAATAATCTTATTGCATACTCCTTGTAGCAAGTCAAAGTCTCCTTTAGAGCTGGCCGACAAACACGCGAATGGCTTCCTAATATAATTTTTGAAAATATAAAACACTAACAAGGAGGACTGCCATTGTGGCCTGGTGGTTAGTATACTAACCTCCAAAATCAGAGGTTCCGGGTTTGATACCTGGCTGGAGGATGGACATTTTTCTTTAACCAGGGTTTTCCCCAGCCCACCTAGAGTCTGAAAGTATGAATATGTATGTGGATTTAACGTAATAACCAAATTAATACCAAACCAAAGATTTAATAAATCACTATAAAGTGAGTGACATCGTTGGTGCTGAGCAATTCTTGTGGATAAATAGTATTTTTTCTGCAGTGGACTATTTCGGAGATATTCCTCCTTATCTGTCTGACTTCTGCAATACTTATACTTTTCTCAAATGATTGTCCCCAAGGTAAAAAGCGGCCGATATGACCTTAGATGTTAAACACGGTATAGGTATAAATGGAATATTAAAAAACTAACAACAAATATCTCGGAAAAATAAGTTAAAAAAAATATATATACCGAGATTTCCTTGAAAATACATGTTTTGAGACACCCCGAATCCAAAAAAGACATTTTTTATAAAAACAGGTGTGCGTGCGTGTGTGTGTGTGTGTGTGTGTGTGTGTGTGCGCGCGCGCGCGCTTATTAGTCTTAGTCGGTTAAAACCAAATTTGCACTTAAAGTTCTGCCCTTTCAAGCATGCAATGCGAAGATTATTAAGAAAATTCTCCCATTTCAAACAGCCCTTTGCGTGGAATATCATATGTTATCAAAAATGGCTCTAAGGATTTTCGTTAAAATGCCATAGGTGTGTGTGCCAAGGTATTTTCATGAGAAATCAAATATATATCCTGAATTTTCCTTGAATAGCCTCTGAAATACTACGCCTTTTGGGGAGACCTGCATAATGGGAAAGACAGACAAATCTTACTGTACAGTAAATGTAGATCTCGTTAAAGTACACAATTTATGTCAAGTCAAATTTTTTGTGGAGCTATTGACGAAATATTTCTTGTTATTGAATTGACTATGCGGAGGCGCCGTGGCCGAGCGCTTAGACCGTTCGGCTACCACCTAGGCGACCCGCTTCATGTGGTGGACGAAGCGGCGTTAGGGCAGGTTTCTCCGGTTTCCCCCGCCACCAATTGTTCCATTATCACCTTTTCAATCATCGATTTCTTCTGCATTTCATATCATCCTCTTCCTCACTATCATACCTGGTCTTGGCTGACCACCCGCTTCCAGGTCTTCACTCTGTCTGGTCCAGAGATTCCTGTGCTGCCCGACAGGCGTCTTACCCTAGTCATTGGCTTATAAGTCCTACGGGATGTCTATAAAGGGAGAGTAATCAGGTAAAGAAAAAAAAGAAAAATATTTGACTATAGTTTTCTCAAATAGGAAATCATTTTTAGTTTATATATATATATACACTGGCTTCGCAAATAGAATGGAATTTCAAACCCATACATTACAACCAGCTGTTAAAAAAATTGAGTATTATCACTGACTCTCCCACTCGCTTTGTACCTGTGCATAAGGAAATATTTAATAAAATCATTTTTACAGAGGTTTATCTCGCTTAACTTTAAGTAGATGAAGAATAAGCATTTTAAAGAATGCTTGATACAAAAATTATGTGAGCGCAACAATCAGTTATTTTATTTAATTTTCGATGTCTTTTGGACTTTTACAAAACTTTAATGACAGTTTTTACATCCAAAGCTAGAGTAACCATTAATTACGAATTTTATAATCTTGATTATTTATCACAGCACTATATTAATTAAATGCATTGTAATGACTTAGCTCGTTTAATTATTTCAGTGCAACGGTGTGATGAATGAAACAAGAATAATTAATTTAGAAAGAAAATAAGAATAGAAAAAAAAACGTAGCCAAAGAATAATGCAGTATGCAAAGCATAGTAGATGTTTTACAGGGGAGTTGGCGTTGGCCTTCTTGCCACGGTACAACGTTACATTAAGCGAGAAAGAGGGAGAGACGGTAGCAACCAACTTTAATTTAACGTGGCAGCTGCAATGCCATTCATTATGGAAACACACGCACGGGCCATGTCTAGCTGGGAACGCTTCGGAATCGGGACCTAGTTCCTCATGTTTCTACACGCCCCGCAATCTACATACGCAAATTTTCGCTATTCTTCGCAAAAAACAAAGGGCTCGCGATTACCATTTTCATCAACTTTCACTGCCTCTGGCGTATTCCTCTATAGGGATATAGTTAATTTAGCTACTTCAAAAAATTTGAAATTACTCATTTTTTTCAGAGGGAAAAATAACTCTCGAGGAAATGCAAAAGATTTCGTCTTGCTCGTATGTGTCCCATTTTTACTTTCTCTACTGGTAAGGAGGGGAAGTATTGTATTCCACCCAAAAATTCAATGTCGAGATTTCTCTGGAAATATATCTTTTGAGGCCCCCTGAATCCAAAACAAGAATTTTTAGAAAAAGGTCCGAGTGTGTGTCTGTGTGTCAGTCTGTGTCAATCTGTGTGTCAGTCGGTTAAAAACCAAAGTTGCTATTTAAATTTAATGTCTTTCAAGAATGCGACACGAAGATTTTGAAGAAAATAGCCTCACCCTAAACTACCCTTTACATGGAAAATTTTTCGAAAATTTTGATTTTCTTGAAAGTGGCTCTAATGATTTTGATTAAAATGTCATATGTTTGAGATGTTTTGATGATAAATGAAATGTATATCTTGAATTTTCTGGCTATAGCCCCTGTAGTCGTATTTACTCTGGACGACTTTTGCATAACTGGTAAACCGTTAGAGATGGACCAAATCATACTATACAAAAAATGTAGACCTTGCTAAAATACACAATCTATGTCGAAATAAATTTTCTTGTAGGGTAAACCATTTCTGAGATATTCCTTGTTATGTGTGTGAGTTTCGGAAAACTTTCGTGAAATGGGTCACCGTAGTTCATTTTTTCTTCGTTAAGTGTGCAAACACAACAGAATCTCAAAGCTTTAAAACATTTGACTATCGCAGAAAGCCTACTGCATTCTAACATTTCCCTTGCACCTACAAGGAAATAAGCAATAAGATAAGTTGTACAAATGTTTATCTTAACTACTTTCTCTACCGGTATAGAGTATTTTGTTTAACTTGAGTCATGCCTAAAGGAAAAGAAAGAGATATACGTTGAAAATACACACAAATACTCGATTTCTATCCAATCAGTATTAGTTTGAAGAGGCAAGAATCAATTTTCTTTCGGCGTTCTGTCCACAAAACTCCCCTAACTTGCGTGGGAGAAGCTACCTTCCACTTTTATGATCCTTCCACAACTTCACATGCTCTACTTAGTTGAGACGCTAAAAATGAAACGTTTTGCTTGAATTGTTAAATTTTATATTGTTATTAATGGCATTTCTTCATTTCCCTATGATTATCGTATGCAACTTTCTCGCAATGACAATAATTCTAGAGCACACAGATCGATTGTAAATGAATGGAACTAATTTGAACTTTGATTATGTATTGTAGAAAAATATAAGATAATATAACAATTATCAAATATAAACTATATGCACCTGTGATCTCTGTTAGGGATGGATGAGTGATCCTTCACACAAGCAAAACCTTCGCAACTATACCTAGTTATCAGGTGTCCCAAAAACACTGATAATGCTTAGTACGTTTGCAGGATGACAATTTTTTTCAAGAAGAAAATGCACGTTCTGGGCACTGGAAAGCGTCAAAGTCTGAGGAGAACGGATGTGACAATGTGTTCCAGTTCGTTTTGGCGTTTTAATGCGGAAAGTATGCAACGCTTTAGTTCTCTGTGTGCAGCGGATGAAAGACCTGAGTATATCTACTGCCTAACATTTATTAGAGACGTTTTGCCTACCCAGTACGTGAGATAGGTATTACCAGTTGTATAACGTCTATATCATAACATAGGTTTAATAGAAACATGTTATACTACTAGAATGGGCAAAGACGGCTCAAAAGGGCCCCTTCACTGACTCGCGTTCTTGCCTCACTCCACCGGCCATCCCTCTCCTTCACTGTTGTTCAACTTCGGAAATGCCTCATTCAGTGGCGAGTTGGGTTCTTCCGGACGTTTGTTTCTGAAAAGTGGCAGAGAGAACTTGTTGCAAGTTACAAAAACAGGAAAATTTGCCACACCGATTTCAATTTGCAAATATGAAGCGTTACAATATCAAACGCCATTTTGATCAGAAGCGTAAATCAAACTTTGGTGATCTTATTGATATTTAATAGAATTTCAAAAGGTACTTTCTGAATACTCGTATTTGTAAACATATAAAAGGAATGATATATTCCACTTTTTACGTGTTTGCCTTCTTATTAGTTTATTTAATATAAGCTATTGTATTTCGTAACTCAAAGTTTAAACATAATATTGGGTTTAAGACGAAACAATTTGTTGTGTCGATCAAATAGTTTCAAAATATTTTAAGAGTAAATAACAATGTAACTTTACTACTCTATTTATTGTGAAAGAGAAAAGATTTAGTATATTAGCCATAAGTCAGCCAAAGAATATTACTGGCATTTGCCTAACCATAGTAGGTGGCTCTAATAATTACTGTGCGCAAAATATGTGCAATATAAACAAAACAGCAAATAACAGCGTATAAATTATTACTACCGCGCAGGTGGAACGAGTGCACAACCTCCGTCACTCGGCAAGAGAGAGTGGGGTGAGTAAGGCAAGTTCAATCGCTACATCTACTTTCGTGCCCACGCCTGTAGTAGAGAAGCAAAAATTCAGGAATGTCAGCGAAAATAAAATAAATCATTTAGTTATGGCCAGTGCAATAACAATTCAAAGACCATAGTTGTCTAACATCAACTGTTAATAGTTTATTAGAAAGTTAATGCTTTCGAACTTCACAAGCACTTTATTTTTTCTATGCTTTATAATAAAACATACAACTAAAAACTCATCAACAGTAAACACTCGTCAGAATTTGCTCGTACAAACTACGAATTCGAAGTCGAGTGAATTGTTCTAGCCAATCGCAAACAATGGCAGTGCATAGGATTGCCTCACAGTCAGCAGATATAAATTACCCCCTACCCAACCGCAGTCATTTTTTTCACAGTAATTAAGCCGGACAGCAATCAGCAACATCCATATCCGGTTTATTTTATCCCAGATCCCAGCAATTTCCCCCTCCTCATCCCAGGCACATAAAAGCGGAGTGTCCTATAAAGAGTTGGTATGAGTAAAAATATTATATCACCTCGCACATGCTCAGTCACTTCTGTCTGGTTACATACATTTTCATCTCATTACCACTAAGTCAAAAGAACTATTAACATGGCTTTTTTGTGTTAAATTAGTACTAATGGGTCGTGTATATGCCAGGGTAATATTATATAGCTTTCAACAATGTTTACAAATATTTTGTCGAAGCACTGTACACACACGAGCCATAAAATGTGCCTAATATTATGACAGTAAAGTTAGTACAGGTAACTGAACAAATCAAAATCGAGCATTATGTTCAGGCAGTAAAGTCTGGGGCCACCATTCGAACTGTCCCACGTTCAAACATCCTTGGGACTCTGAATGTCTTTTTTAACATTTTTAAATGGTTTCCCCAATGTTCCAAGGTTGGATATTTAATAACACTTAATTTAAGGGTAGACTTAACAGCACCCTTTTGCTATTTCCTGGTAAGTGTAGAGGCAGAGACACAGCTTCCTTGCCCTATTACCTCTGTGGACATGAACACGGAGGTCAATCAGGAACCGAAAATCCCCCCCCCCCACAAAAAAAAACAAAAAAAAACAGGGAAGGCGGCATCCGGGTACCCCTCCTTCCGTGGAGCTCTCATTAGGACAATACCGTGAATCTGCTGTTACACAGGGACGGAAATGGATACGCCACTGACATGTGTCAACTCATCCGGGAAGACTACCGAATACCTCGGTGGGGCCGCCGACAATCTAGCATCCAGCTACCAGCTCTCCAGGTTAATGTCGGAGGGCATTGAGACATCTCACAACCCCGCCTGAGCATCACCGCGCAGGCGAACCAATATCCCATGGGTATGGGGACCACTGCGCCGCCGAGTTCAACCCAATCCGAACAACTCCCTTGCGGAAGGGGCTCAAATGTCCGGCCCGACGTACTTCTAGTCTCATCAGAGGTGTGGCGCTTATAAGTTGGTCAGACATTATCACGAGTAACATGAAATCGCCTAAAATCGACTTGCTCTAATCACTCTTCTACAAATCATTCTTTCAAAACCTTATTATTCTAGATTAACTTCTTGTTAATCTTTATCGTACTTTTCTTTTTACATTATGTTGCTCACACTCACAATACGGGTATTTTTCTAAAAATATTTGTTGGGAATTCAGAGGCCTTATAACCTTTATTTCCAGTGAAATGTTGGCACCAAATTTTTGGAAGGAAGTGTACAACTTCACATGCTCTACTTAGTTGAGACGCTAAAAATGAAACGTTTTGCTTGAATTGTTAAATTTTATATTGTTATTAATGACATTTCTTCATTTCCCTATGATTATCGTATGCAACTTTCTCGCAATGACAATAATTCTGGAGCACACAGATCGATTGTAAATGAATGGAACTAATTTGAAGTTTGATTATGTATTGTAGAAAAATATAAGATAATATAACAATTATCAAATATAAACTATATGCACCTGTGATCTCTGTTAGGGATGGAAAAAAAATGTTAGTTTATAAATGTTCCGCATCCAGCAAAAAAGGATTCTGCAATAACTAGGTGTAGACCCCAGAGATGTTATGTCTAAACAAGATAGTGCACCTTTCCATTTATGCGGGGTTTAATGAACATCTGCTTCACTCTTCGATTGGAGATACTCTGTCAATGACGCCACATTTCGCGTATTACTATACGTATCTGTGATGGTATGTGAGCGATGCTGCGTATCACTTCCAACACAGTTTTCACTGTGTATTGCTACTTGATTTAATCACTAGATATGCAGATACTGAAACTTGTAGGAGGAAGATCCTGGCAATTGCCTGGACTTCTGTCGCATAGGCAAGTGGTTTCCCACGTTAAATATTGTAAAACTTCGAGAATTTTGCCACCACGTTCTTTGATTACAAACACAGAAAAGTTCATGCTGTAATAATAATCGACTGGAACATATTTTTGGAAGTTATCTTCGAATTCGCCATACCCACATAGTATCTTTCCATCAGTATGGAGGGGCATATGCAAAATAAGCTTCATCCTCAAATGCAATTGAATGCACTGGTGTTTCGATAATGGGTGCACTTTCAAGTTATGTTGACATCTGCATTCACCGTTGGTAACCTAATCTACGCGAGTGCTTTCTCATATGCGCATGAACTATATTAATTCCTCTTAACTTTTAATGTTCTTTAAGTTGAACAACTAGGCATGGATTTGATTTTATGAAAGAGGAACATAGTATGTATATGCGTCCTGTCATAGCCGAGAGAGAGAAGAATGGGCAAGACACCCTGCTCAATATTTCAATACTTTTGGTATGAGTACAGGTAAGCAGAACACGTAAGTGTTCTGTTCCTACCCCTAGCACGACAGCTATGAAAGCGTTTTTCACATTTTATCACAAAAAGAGGAAAAAACGCTGTAAGTCAGACCTGGGTGACTCACGAGTTACCGTCAGTGATCTCCATCCTTTTTACCTGCTAAACATATAGTAATCAATACAAGGCTGTGAGCATTCTGCGCTCAGTGAGTACCGTTCCCCAACCCTGCCATAAGGGAATATACACTGTGTATACTGTGCTCACGAGGGGAGCCATGATTGGGAAGTAGTACTGGAAGACGGCACGTGGTTTACGCCCCGAGTCCCTCTGACCGGTGAATGCGGTCTTCGCAACGAGCATCCGCTATTTTTTCCTTAAGTAGCACCTCAATTGGCTCTCCAGAGACCTACGAGGCTGAGTGCACTCCGAAGCAAATCTCCCAGTGGGAGAAAATCCCACGTGGGTACCGGGATTCGAACCCAGGCGTTCTTCCTGTGTTACCACCGCGCTAAAAAGACGACCTATAATTATATTATCTTATAAAGTGAAGATTGAACCTCGGTCCACATTATTTTAAGTAAAGATACATTTTCTTCAAGTAATTTTTTTCTAATCCTGAGTTATTGTACACAAATGAAATTTTCGCACCATTTTAATAAGCATTTTTATATATTTGGTACATTTAAAAAAATTGCAATCAACAGCATAAGTATGTATAAAAATTAATTCAAAAGTAAATCAGAATTGTTGCGTTAACATGTACGGTAGAGGTAATACAAACTCCAGTTAAGATTGTTTTTCCTGATGAAGTATATTTAATCTGTTTTGAAAAGCTATAGACCTTAAGCACAAGTAATGAAGTTTGTACTCACAAACGGTGTTCTCATATCCCACAGACCAAGGAAGATGCTTACCTAGAAAGAAAAATAAAAACATGTAAAGAATATTAAAAATAAGGCAAAATATAGGGCAGCAGATACATTAGTGTTTTTTTGTTTGTTTGTTTTTTTTTTTTTTTTTTTTTTTTTTTTTTTTTACTTTATACATTCCTTAGGTATTAGATACCTGAATCTAAAAATAAGCAGTTTCTAGAAAGAAGTGCGTGCTTGTGTGTATGCGTTTGTGCGTGTGTGTGTAAGAGAGAGAGAGACTCAAAGACGAAAAATACTAAACTTGTATTATAGTTCATTACCTTCCAGAGAAAACGAGATTTTTAAGAAAATGCTCCACCCCTATCGACCCTTTGCTTGAAAAAATGTTTTGTTTCTTCGATTTTCTCAAAAATAGATCTAGCGATTTTTATTAACATACCATATAAATAAGCTACTTAAGATACTTATGTCACAATTAAGATATATCTAGCGACATTTTAGGAAGTAGCCTGCGAAGTTCTCTTTTATTCGGAGATAATTCTGTAGGAGACTGACTGGATGGTTAAAAGGTACTAAAAATCAATGCCTTTTGCTGTTCCAATGGTATGGTGGAGCCTTATAAACAACTGATTTTTATTTTTGCTTAACGATGTTACAGCTTTTTTGACTGATTTCTCTTGGGCACAAATACAGTATAAGAGAAATGGACAACAAAATAAATGATCCGTGGTATGGTTTTATAAATAACACATTTTCGGCCGTTTCTTGCGATTTTGAGGAAGATTCTCCGTACTCAGTTTAATTTTTCTGACTGTCCATTTTCGAAAAACCCTGATATTTCAACCTCATTCTACCCCCGTTAAGGAATGAATCCCTCCTTTGTGGTCGTTTACTTTGTTGAAGTAATTTACTTCCATAGTTGGAAGCTTATAGACCTATTTAGTTGGGACTGTGCGTTGGATGATTAACAGAATTAGCATTATAATAGTTAAATTTCTTTGAATCTCAGGCCCATAAAAATGATGGGTGATGGAAAAATTCTGCTGTTCACTTAATATTCGGATGACTGTATCCACAACCTAAAAAATTAGGGCTAAGAATTTTTTTTGTTTTGTTTTGTATTCTTCTCTTTTTGCATGTTGAAATAAAATAAATATTGATGTATATTGTTGTTTACCGTGTTCTCAACTACCAGTGAAAATGTGTGCCCCTAACAGCCTATATGTAAATTATTAATATAAACTATTAATAATTCCGCTCTTACACCACCTCTGCCTTAAGTACACTATCCCTAGTTTTGGCATGTAGCATGTGGGTTCTGTTCTAATCATGCATTTGATTGTTGGATGCACACAAAGAGTTCCTGGGACACGTATGAACGAACAGAGAAGAAGGACGAGAGTCTCTGCCAGAGAAAACACATTACAGCTTGCTTTAATTATTCACCGGAGCTAATTTCTTTTCTTTTTCCTCTACCCTTTCTGGTGCCCGTTCCCCAGTCCCCACCCCCCTCCACGTACTTTCCACTGCTTTCTTTTCGTTTTAAACTTGCCTCACGAATTCTCATGCTCCCGAGATATATGGCTAGCTTCTAGTGCCGCAGGATGAGCCCAAGAAAAACATTCAGACTTCTGTGAAGGTGCACGCATTATTTTCTCTAAAGTCTCTTGCCAACCTTGGTGACACAATTTACTTTTCGACCAAGAATGTGTACGGATTGAGGGAGTGGGGGATGGGGTGTTTGGAACGGCGCGAAGACTATAAAAAGAACGAACCAGAAAACGCTTTCGGAGACAACGAAAAACCGATAAATTTTCCCCAGAAATATATACTGCACGCCACTAAGCACGCTACAATAATGTATGGTCCCATCAGTAACCACAAAACGTCGGGTTATTTGATAGGAAGGCTATAAACAAATACAGGGTCTTCAAGTAACGCTAGAATTTGGAAACAGATGCGCTGCTCTTGGTTTAGTTTGGAGAAACAAGGGAATACGATTCCAACTTTCGCCTCTAAAAGTTGAGACTTCATAGACCTCTTCTACCCTCTATCGTTTATATGAACTATTCTTACACATGCACATTTCTTCTTCTTCTTCTTGTTCTTGTTTTTCTTCTTCTTCTTTTTCTTCTCCTTCTTCTTCTTCACTTTAAGTGTCTGTTCCACTTTCAAAGCCCTCCAGCCATCGTTTCCTGGGTCTGCCCACTGACCTCCTTCATTTAGGATAATATTGCATTATCTGTTTGGTATCTGGCATTTTTTCAACATGTTCTTTCCACTTTTCCTTGAAATCTCTTAACCTTTCATTTACATATACGATATTAAACGTTCCTAGCTCTTCTCTTATACTTTAATTTGTTATTAAGTCTCTCTTCGTACACCCTTTCACACTTCTTAAAAATATCACTTCTGAAATCTAGTTTACTCTGCTGCTTTTTACTTAATGTCCAAATCTCACTTCCGTGTGCTAGTATAGGTGCAGCCATAACTTTGTAAAACTTAATTTTGTTTATTTGCGTACTTTGTTTCCAATTTTCTATTAATTGTTCCACGCAATCTTTGAAATTTGCATATTTTATTGTCCAAATCATATTCCTTATCATAACAAACTTCACTTCCCTCGTAGTTAAAATGGGTGCTTGGAGCATTGCCAGCCAAGAAACAAAGATACCAATACTGCGTTAGGAAAGTGGCGACACTTGAATGCATATTTTCATTGCAGCAATTAGCTGCACAGCGGAAGTAAAGCATATGCTTACTTACTTCATACTCACCTGTTCCACACAACGGTTATTTACAACTACTTTTGTTTTAATCTGTTTTTCCCTATGAATGCCATTAGTTTTGTTTTTATATAAGACATTTTCATATTATTTGTTCACAAATGTCATTAAGTTTAAAAAACTATTTTTACAGGGCAGACTCGCTATTTTGAATAACAACCAAAGGCAAGCAGCAATGTATTTAAAAAGTTAGCTTATTTTTCTGCCTAATTAATTTTAATAGGCATAAATCTTTGTAGAAAGAACAGCGACAATAAAATGTTTGAGAACTGGGCGCTGGCCTTAAAAATATATACACTTTTCATCTAATTGAGAGAAACAACTGACTCGACAGGACCCGTTATCCCTGGAAATTTCCAGATATAAATTTTATTTGTTGTGAAGATAGCTTAAGTATTTAAAAAAAAAAAATCACTAGGAGCCATTTTTCAGAAAATCGACAATTTTGAGGAAAAAAAGTAAAGGGTAATTTAGGTAGTTCAGGGTGATGTGATGTTTTTGAAAATCGTGTAGCGACCTTGCAAGATGCTGACCATAAATACCGACTTTTGTTTCTTTACAATATTATTAATCGCAACAGACTGCTTCCAGCTAAAACATATCAAGATGATTCCTCCAAAAAATCTTGACTATGATATTATGCCAAGGTTCGAAGGGGTACTGAATACCTCGACCAATGAAATCTTGTTTGCTTATGACGCTGACGGGGCACCCCTTGGGAGGGAGGATCAGGTGAAGATACTGGGGTGGATGGACTAAGGGGAGACGATTACAGAGGGCAGGGTCCCTAACAACTACAGATTTGAACCCTCCAGTTGCGGCTCGTACAACCAGCTTTCCTCCACACCCATGGGCTTACGCATCCCCTGCGGGCCCAGTACTCATGACCATGGATCCAAAGGACGAGGATTTAAGATGACATTCACGCCGAATCTTCCGGCACTCAAGACCATCTAAGTGCCTCTTCTGAGATATGTGGCGATTATAAATTAATGTTAAGTATTTGAGAGCTGGATTTTAGTTATACCGGTGGTAGGTATGTTTATTTATTAGGTTACGTGAAGTGTGCAGTTGACCGCCTCCGTAGCGCAGTTGGTAGCGCGCTTGCCTCTGGTGCGGAGGACCCGGGTTCGATCCCAGGTACCAGCATGGGGATTTTATCCCCTCTGGGAGGTCTGGCACGGGGTGCACTCAGCCTCGTTAGGTCCCGGGTGGACCAATTGAGGAGCTACTTGATAGAGAAGTAACGGCCCCAGGTCTAGAAGACCGCATAACCGGCCGGGAGGGCTCGGGGCGCTGACCACGTCCCACCCTCCAATACTACACCTCACCAATGACGCCTGTAGTGGGCAGAGGTGGGGGACGCAGCGGCTGGGCGGTAGGCCTTGGCCCCTTGTGGGCTGTCGCGCCGGGGTTTAGTTTAGAAGTGTGCAGTTGGAGTATTGCCATAAATATCTTGTGCAAGGTTTTCAGCGTTGGATGCTGCGTTTCTTTCAAGATGTTCTAGAATTTCCTCCACCACTGTCTCAGTCTCGCTGAAGACGTAGAGCTATGAAATCTCTTTCTCTGCAGATGCGGTCTCGCATCGATGGTTGTACCTACAGTTTGTTCACCAGCTCATTGTCCCTGGGAGGAATGCAGCCAGTCAGTCTGTCAGTAAACAATTTCAGGTAAACAGTGATATCTGCAGCTGCAGTCGTGCTTGTAGTCCCGCTTGTGATAGCAGTACCAACCTTGGAATGTGTATTCACGTTAGGTCAAAGCAAAGAAGTAACTCAAAACAGCAGAACCTAAATGTTACTTTTTAATTCATGCAATATACATATTTGGCTTATAAAACGCAAACGATGCTTTCAGCCATTCCGTCTTTCTTCCGTTGATCATTTTCTATCTTTTCTTGCTTTCAAAACCCCTGCCAGCCTGCTTCGGTCACAAGTGATATACCTTCGAGCGTTACATCTTTGCAATTCCTGGAAGGAAAAATCACCTGTTACATTTCTCTATTTTACCGTGGCCCAAGCTAGTTCTGTGGAATTGAGATCAGACGTGTATGGGGACAAGCAAATAAAAGTATGGTCCAATGAAACCCAAAATGCGTCCGCTTTATAAACCTCTTTAGGTTTATTTGTTTCAATCATGCTATAAAGATGTTTTAGCCGTTAACTGTCACTCTGAACCCCTTTGTTCTGCAACCACAATATCATAGCAGGTTTCACACCACTCCTAGACGGGGATTTATCTATATCTACTTTTTTCTTTACTTCCGGAATAACACTAGTGACTCTTCCAATTTTTAACTAAAACTAAGAGATTATTAGTATATTAGCGAACAAAGATACGGGAATAACATTGGAGGTAAGTTGACAACCTAACCAGTCACAACGTTATCTACGAAGTTTACAAAACTCAGGTTATACTATCTTGGAATGTTCCTCCTCTCCCTTTCAGTCCCCTAAGACCATGAGCTGGTGAACAGACAGTAGGTGTATCCTATTAGAGATAACTCTCACATGTAACTTGTATAAGGCTTTATTCTTTTGACGCTATATCACACTTTAGCTAACTATTTAACTAAAATTGTATTAATTATTGGATACAAAATCGTTCATGCCCATCTTGCGAAGCGTTGCTATTTGTTTCAAGCCAAAACATAATACAATCGGCTTCCAAAGCCTCTGTATCTCACATTTTGTTATGAGGGCTTAGATATAGCGTCTCAGATGTCATACTTTAAAAACAACTTGTAATTCTGCAAGTGCTTTAGTTTCTGGCTTGTGGTTAACCACACCATTAGAGCTAATTTATTATCCGTGTTCTTTCACACTGACCATACAGTCAAACGCTGGAAAGTCACTGAAATTGAATTTTTACCCTTCGGAATTTTTTCTTTAATTTGTCTTATTTAGCGATACTTAACAAATTCCAGCACTCTTTATTAAGAGATTAATCACTCATGAAAACATGCGCAGTCAACAGCACCGAAAGCGAAAGAAAAACCTGAACAGTCAGAGCAACCTAAATACAACGAAGCGTAAAATCATGTCAATTCATAAGACGTTGATAGTAAATTTACCATGAGGATTTCCGCTGCTGTCATGTTGACATCGAAGGAAACGTTTTTATGACCAGGTTCAATGAAGTGAGGAGCTCCTTGACGGTGAATCGAGCATTTTTTTTTTATTTATTTATTTACATGCTTCAGTGGGATTGTTGTACCTGCCTTGCAATATCTGCACATGTGTTAACGACAAGCCTGGAAAAGGGCGTGACCCGGAAGTTGCTGACGAAACCGGAAGTCTAATGGCGGGCATTGAGCCCGAGGCCATCCTATGACAAAACATTTTGTTAGGCTGATTTCTTCCTTGTTTTCTAGCATAAAATATGTGCAATTTTTTAAAATAAGTTTTGAGAACGTGACTTTCATTGGAAGTTTTCGACACCAACAGAGAGTTTTCCTGAGGAAGTGGAAACTCATTAAATGATATCGCAAATAGCAATATAATCAAACTATGGCCGTCCCAACCGTGACTCAGAAACATGGTTAATATGTCAATACATAAAAGACATATACAAACAGCAGAAATGAAATTCCTTAGAACCATAGCTGGGTAAACAAGACTAGACACAAGACAAAACTATCAAATACGACAGCAATTACAAGTAGAAGAATTAAACAAAACAATAATAAAATACAGAACCAATTGAAAACAGCACTTAAATAGAATGGAAAGAAATAGAATTCCCAAAATAATAAGTAACTGTCAACCAAAAGGACAAAGGAACATAGGACGTCGAGGAAAACGTGGAATGAACAAGAATTTGAAGTCAGAAAAGGCTAAGTAACTTAAGCCATGTTAAGAAGAGCAAGAACAAGATCAGAGATAGTGTTTGAGCACATCACTGTTTAGTTCCATCGTACATCTGCAAATTTGATGCTATGTATAACTGAAGTACAGTAGAACCTCGATTGTCCAAGGTAAGGTGGAGCGACAGTACCTCAGATAATCGAAAACTCGGATAACACAGAAACTGTCAAAAATCAAGAGGAAAACGTATAGTAAGTCGGTCAAATTAGTGAAAACGTCATAAAAGAAAAGTTATCTATGTATTCTCAACTGAAATAACCCATAGATTATGTATTAGGTGCATGTTCCAGTGGTAAAAAGTTATTTAGTCAATAAGTCAATAAGTGTTTTCTGTTTAACGGGGCTCGCTCGCTTCTTTGCTGCCATTCCACACAATCTTCGTAGCAGTAGAAGGTCTTTTGAAGTTGTCTCTGATTGCTGCCCTGGGTACTTGGTATTTTCTATCACTTTCACTTTTCTATCACTGTGACTGATTTTCTTATTCTCCATTTCAATGTCTTCATTGTCACTTTCTTCAGCCCCTACATTCACTGCCTCTACTATCATCCCATCTGCCACTGCTTTGATCCACTTGGCTACATTGTTTTCAGTGATTGTTTCTTCTACCAATCTTTGAACTAGTTGTCCACGAGTCGTCATGCTCTATGGGCGAAGGTTCTTGATTGTTGATGTTTAATAACTTTGAACCCGGAAATCGGTTAATCGGGGCTCGGATAGCACTTGCAAAAAAATAGCCACTGAAATAACGAGGAAAAAAAAAAAAAAGCTTTCTTCCAGGCTTCCTATGATTATTATTACTGTTATCCTTGGCGACAGGCGGTCTCCTTTGCTATCACTGCTGCTTATCACTTTATTTGGAAGGTTTGTGGTTGAATACAAAGCTGTTTAGTTATTAGCCCATAGGCAAAACCTTTATTACGGACTGCTATCATTGCATTAGTTTAGTCCAACATCTTATTTTCAGTGCACAAACTACAATATCCAATATCTGATATCAGATTTTTTTTCTATCGTAAACGCTAAGCCCCTTGTGCAGTTCGCTTTCAACAACATTCTATGTAGTATTTTGAGACTTTGTAATAAATCTAGTTTTTTTCTGCCGAACCTAAAAATGAAAAACAAACAGCATCTCCAAAGTTTTGGGGGAAGGCTGGAATATAACTAAGGTACAAAAGTACAAAACTATTAATATTTTAATTCAGTAAAATCACTTAAAGCTTACCTGCTTTCACCTCCACTAAGATCTTAGATACTAGGTGTGATAACACCGAAGTTTTATTACATAGGTACCTACTTATACGCGAATTACCGGACCCTATTTCCGCGGTGGCTAGGTAGGGGAGGGCACTCAAGCGGAGCTCCCGCATGTCTCATGGATGCGCAGATTATTTAATGCGGTGCAGTGGTTGTAAAATTGGCTAATTGACTGGGATGGTCTAGCGCGTGCAATTATACTAGCATTACGAGCGATATCTGTGACTTTATCTGCGTTTGCACTCGCGGTAGCGCTGCGATATTTTTGGCATGTCACATATTTCATACCCTCTTGGTTCTCCCACCTTCCATTAAACTTCTTCCTCCGTAACCTGTCAAGATCCAGCGAATCTGATGGTAAAAGTTATATGAGCTTGCCATACGAGTTTTGTTGCATTTTCACGGGAATTTTAATCTCCAAATTTAGAAAATTAGTACAAAACCTTTTAACTCAGATATTCTGCTCTCAGCATCTCTGTTGTAATACCATCAATTTATTTTCAGACTAAACTGGTTTTTGAAACCGGATAGCATAATGTGGATACTTTTGACCTTAGAAGCTTATGTTATCTTACTCGAATTCGTGGCTCAGCCAGCTAAAGGCTGAGCATACCTTTTCAGGATTTCATTGTGCAAATGTACCTAGCACTGGGGTGCGATACTCTAGAAGCACAAGGACTAAACGGTGGTTGGTGAAGTATAGTTGTGGAAATTCAAATAAAGGGACGGTGGATCACAGGTTCTGCATTTTTATTCAAACGCGTCACTGTAATGTTTCATTTTATTTACTCTGAGCTATATTATATCAATAAACTCAAACCCAAAACCAAAAGATACACTAATATCAAAAGCTAATATTTCCTAGCAACCATAGATAATTGTAAGCATTTATGGTGATTAATGAAGTAGATTCCATAAGATTGTGCTTTCAGAAATCAAAATTAACTCGGCTCACTCTGGGGGGAGCGAATCAGTTACGTAGATAAAGTTTTCCCATGCTTTTCTCTTCTGCTGAGAACATCTATTAGGAAATCCTATATTGTATGGTTTCCGGGTACGTTAGCTTACAATAATAGCACTAATTTCATTCATTATCCTATACTACTTATGCAGGTAACTTGCAGCAAGGTGGTTTACTCAAAACCTTCAATCTAGATCGACAAAAACTACAATTACTACTATTCGTGTTGCCTTATATGGGAGTATGAATTCGACTGTCTCCCTTGCAATACCATGCGACATGTGTTGACGCATCATACTTTCAATAATATCACTAATGGGTTATGTTAATTGGAGACTCAAGAACCACATGATATAATATTGTAGCAACACTGGCACTGCCTACAGTCGAATGTGTTGTAGACAACCATTTTGAACTGCTGGTTCTCCTGAGTTAATGACAGTATTTTGATATTGTGTCGCACTTCTAGCGCGACACAATATAAATAGGGCCTAGCGGACACATCCGCACTAAGGATGCTCCTATCTAGCGGCCTGGATTCGATCCCAGGCAACCGCATGTGAGATTTGTGGTGCACAAAGCTGAGGCCGGCTTCCTCCGGATTACCCTGCCATCTCATTCCGCCAGTGCTCCATCTTCATTCCATGCACCATCAGTCTCACCGCCTGTGGTGCCGTACGTAATAAAAGCGGGCGTTAAAACCAAAAAAAAAAAAAAAAAAGAATGCTCCTAATAAAATTACCGTTAGGCTCGTTCGGTTATTCAGTGTAGCGTCAAATATCTTGATTGACATGTAAGGTATAGGTCGCGCATTAGTTCTTGACGAATAAAATTTTTAAATGAGAGGTTAGACGCGAGTCACTTGCTCGCCTTTACGGGAACACTGGCACACAGACAATCAGTTGCTGTATACCTTGCTCTCATTTTCTGCGTTCAAGAATTACATTAACTACAAAGAAAATTATAACACTCCCAATGATGTCAGCCATATGTACTACTCTATCAATCTCTGTGACTGTTAAAATTTAATTTGTTTGTATGTCTTCTATTCCCAGCATTTCTCCCTCAACTACTTCGTCTGAATTGTGTCGTTAAAACACTGACAATGATATGAACCCGTACCACACAAACTTCGCAGTCAACTGTATTCTGTTTTCTTTGAACATATCATAGGGAAGCAGAGCTTTTGTTATTGTAACGTAAACTCTTGCTGACTGTAGGCAAGCTCACTGGATCTTCGCTGAAGGTCATTCGTCTAGAACTAACGCGTAACCTGTATTTTACTTTAAAATTCACACAGTACATTCGTATTGGCACCCACTTGCTTGCAAAAGCATGACTCCTAACTTTACTTTCCTATAGACAATCAACACTTCGGAATGTTCCAGAACTGTTCCGAATTCGTTAAGGATTTGGGTACTTCAGACAGCTAAGCTCAGAAAAGATCGGCATTTGAGAGTGGATAGTTGCGAAGGTGGTTTGCAAGAAGGATTAAACCCACATAACAGCTGCGCCTTTTTATATATATAGACGCGGGAAACTTTTTGTTTCAACCCACACAGACTGCTTCCCTCTCCAATGTTTCCGTTTTACCTCAGCCATCCCTTCTTCATTTCCCCGCAAAGTATTTCCCCCCAAAACATACACACACACACACACACACACACACACACACAAAAAAAAAAAAAAAAAAAAAAAAAGGAAAAAAGGTTGTTCTACCCCGCTTATACATATGATTTATAGGTAGGTATGTATTACGGTATAGGCCTATAAGTACAGACACAACCCATTATAATGGTAGGCTATCGATTTTACATTAGCTGAGCTTTTGCGTACATTATTTTCCAGAAGCAACACACATAAGCGTGCGCGAATTACAGCAAGAAAGTAGAAGATGAGAAACATGGTGAAGAGGAAGGCAATAATGAAACACGTGGGCGAAGGAGACAGAGAGAGTGTAGAAAAATGGCATCCACGGTACTTTGCAAGTTGTGGGACAGAGAAAGGTGCACTAAACCAGGGGTGTCGAACATAGGGCCCGTTATGGCCCCACAGCAAGATATGAAATTTATTCAAATTTTCCCTAATCTACAATAATTTTACTGGTCGGTTTATAGGCACCGAATACGTATATAAACATGTAAACATACTATATAAACCACAAAAGACACATTCCTGCATCCAAACTCAGATATGCAGGAAGAAACCATGCCCACAGACACAAAAGTTTGAAAAAAAATTAAAACACCTTATATACTGCACAGATAAAGTCGCACTAATCGGCTAGGTGCTGTGCAGATAAACATACCGTACAGGAGAACCTATACGACCTGTTCTCGAATGCTGGAATGCTGTCCTTTGGCTGATGTTATTTTCAATCAGCTTGCCTTAACCAATTTAAGTGAATGCTCTATAACAATTTGATGTCGAAGTCACTTTTTTACATTTTGGAATTTTTAGTTCGTAAAGTTTCTGTGATATTTCTAATAACGAACCGAATATCAATTTTAGGAGAAGGAAAATCACCATCCCGGAAATTTGTATAAGTTTTAGTAAGGGCATATAGTTCATAAGTGAAATAATTTTTAAATGTAATTGATGCAGTTTAAAAAGTGGTTCACTTCTTTTCGATACCGCAATCCTTTAATGGTGTAAAAGCTCCGCGGTATTCAAGAAAGAAAAACCAGTTGGTCTAGTTTCACTGTAAATTGACGCAACAAAGCCGCTAGGTTTAAATGTCAAAAATAGCCCACTCTCGTTTCGGTGAAGCATCCAATGCTGAAAAAGATGAAATAATTGCAAGAGGGAAACCTCAGAGGACAGAATACAGAGGAAATATGTTTGGAACCAGTATGAGAAATTTTGTATTGAACGAAATTGGTAGCATTACTTATGATATTATTGAATAACTTCATTCTTCGTTAAATCCGAACAAATCCAGAATAAGAAGTCTTTAGACGAGAACTGAGACAATGTTAGGATATTTGTATCAGTTTAACACGTGATAATTACAAAACGGTGGTCTTCGTAGAGAAGATCATTGTTATTACACCCAAACATAAACGTGTTTAGTTTCACATTCATAAAGTTTATGCCTGCTCTTGCCGTAAGTTCACTTGATATATTGTATTTGTTCCAACTTCAGTTACGTAAATTTCCAATTAAGAATTTATACGATATCAATTACAATACATTATACTATATTGACAATTTGTATTGATCTACGGCCCGTTATTCTCCCCTGTTTATATTATTATAGCCTGCACGCCAGTTTGAGTTTGACACCCCTGCTCTAAACTAGTTCTCCCCCTTGCATGAAGTTGAGCGCGAGGAACAGATGAGTAAAAAAATGTGGAAGGACAGATAAAAAAGCAGGGAAGATCTATGGAGTATGTGAAGGAAATAAAATACAGCATCCTTTCTTAATGGGAAAAGATATAAGAACATTAGTGCGACGATTCATAACACGGGATACCGCAATATAAAAAGAAATCAGAAGAAAAAGTCTCCACCTCCCCGCGTTTATATCTTTCTATTCGAAAGTAGAAGGGAAGCAAAAGAAAGGAGAAATGCTAAGTGAAATCGAAAGATATGCACTTAGGTACCACAAAACACTTGTGAATTTATGTCTTCCGCTTAAACGAGAAAAAGTACAGAGTCCTTTAATCTTTACTTTCCAGGTCTTTAAAATGCCGTCGAGTTTAAGAAAAGTCTTGTTCCTTGGGATATAATTAGGTGTCCTCTAAACACAGACTGAGGGAGTATAATGAACAATGTTACATCAATATGTGCTTAATTTGCGGACTTACAATTCTAGTTATTAAGATTAGTATGTTTTATGGTTGGTTAGTACTTCAAGTAGGCTCAGCACACACAAGCCGTACGTGTTCATATTCCTCCGAGAGTGCGGAGTGAAAGTGAAACAGAGTGGGCAGGTCTCGCGGTAACGAATGTATTGGAACTGAGCTCAAATGCCTTCTGCAAGACAAATAACCTCATATTATCTGGGCATTGAAGTGTGAAGCAAAAAGGATACTCTATCTCATAGGCGTTGTTAGTTTGGTGGCGTGGTTGCGTCCATGCAAAAAATTCAAGTGATTGGTTTGTAGGGAAACTGTAAGAGAAGATATAACACTCCAAAGTGGATACATATTAAGATACCAATTGTAAAAATATCTGCAATAATAATTATACCCCTAACATCTTCTATTGTGACAAATCAAGTGTACCTCTTCAAATTTTTTGGAATAGCCTGTTAAGTCTTCCTCGGATTATGTATTCTTTTCTATAACTGGAATAAGGAGATGATTGATGGAAGCGGAACAAATCGTGATGAGGTCGAAGTGCTGAATCTGGAGATCGTTTTGGTTGTGATCTATTGTTATTACTATTATTGTTATTATTATCATCATCAGTGTTATTGCAAAGGTAGCATAAGACAGAAAAATTCAAAGCCATAGTCGGGATTTGAACCATGGATATTCCGATCTCCACCCGTTTCCTCTAACCAGCTGAGCTACTGTGGCAACTTGCCGACAGGACATTAAATTCTCCAACTGATTCATATTTTTCTGGTTCATAAGGACGTTTCAAATTCATTTTGAGATAACATATACTCCAATGGTGAGTTACGGTGTTGTAATAACTGTAAGTACAGGCTTCATAGTTCAACGAAGTATAAGGTCAGTCAATGGAAATTAACTATTTTTTAAAACTAGTCGTGGTTGAACCGTGGTTCAAATCCCGGTTACAGCGCTGAGTTTTCATTCTGATTCTGCTTTTCAAACTTTTTCTACACATGGTTTGAGAAAGCGCATAATTTATGTTATTACTATTAGATATTTGTTATAATAATAATAATAATAATAATAATAATAATAATAATAATAATAATAATAATAATAATAATAATAATAATAATAATAATAATAATAATAATAATAATAATAAATCATCATCATCATTATTATTATTATTATTATTATTATTATTATTATTATTATTATTATTATTATTATTATTATTATTATTATTACCTACTTTGTCTACCATGTAGGCGAAGTATTATATCCGACCCAAAAATTCGATGCCGAGATTTCACCGGAAATATATGTTTTGAGAACCCCTTAAAAACCATTTTAGAAAAAGGTCCCTGTGTGTGTATATCTGTGTGTATGCCTATGAACAATATAACTCAAAAATGAACAGTCGTTTGCAAACCAAAGTTTAATCTCTCTCAAGGATGCGACACGAAGATTCCTCCACATTAAACTACCCTTTACATTGAAAGTTTTATCAAAATTTTTATTTTCTCAAAATGCCTCTAGAGATTTTGATTAAAATACCATATGTTTAAGATATTTGTATGATAAATGAAATGTATATTTTGAATTATAACTGTTTACCCTGATTACTTTTGCATAACCGGTAAACCGTAAGAGGCACACCAAATCTTACTATGCAAGAATTTAGATCCAGTTAAGACAACCCAATTTATACCAAAAGATCTTTTTTGTGAAGTGAACCATTTTGGAGATATTCCTTGTTATTGGTCAGAATTTTGCAATATGAATTTCTGATATGGAAGGTCGTTATTCATTTTTATCTCTTTTAGCAATAAGATAGTACGTCTCTACAGGCGATGGACATCAGTGATTCATGAAAACAAACTATAAAATTGGAAAGGAACTTTGGGAAAGAAAGGTTTGAAGACTAAGTTTAAGGTACCACTATGACATTTGTCTGTGATAAGGAGTCTGTGATAAGGAAGGCTTTTGAAAGCATGCCTTAACAAGCTTAACCATCTATGTCGGTATGATATGGATGATGAAGATATACCTAAAATGTTGAACCCCAATAAACCCATCCTACCAGATATGCCAGTGGCGTTGATCTGATAACTTAACGGATGTTTCCAAGAATACCATCCCTCGCATCTCTGAGAATAGTTATCGACTCTAGTCAAGTATATTATATGGTTCGAACTCATGTCGACATTTAACCAATGGCGGCCTCTATTCGGCCAATGGCCGACAGTGCAGCTGACGCGACATATGGAAAGACAAAACCACGCCTTCCCCCTCCGAAAACGTTATTAATCACGACAGAGGGTCCACTACCACATCGCAATCACAACCAAAACTCGCCTGCTCTTTAACGCAAGTCACCATACAAGATTTAAGATTATGCAAATAATATTGTGGGTTAATATAGTCGTAGGGCCCACACGCGCTCCCTAATTTTCTTCTTCCTGTAAGGGATCCCAAGATTGCTGCTTACCATTTCGAATATAAATGAAGCGTAAACAAACTTGAGCAATCGTTAGCAGCAATCAGGATTAACTACATGTGCGCTATCTTCTTCTCACATCTTTAAACGTAAAAAACAAATTAATCACTGCTTCGTGGACAGCGACATTGAAATTCTTAAGGCTTGTTTCATTGTTACGTGCATTGATCAAGACAATTCTTATCTGGTGCCGTTCGTCAAAGTCTTAATTTATTAGGAGCCTGTGTGGCAACATTGCAACCACACCGAATATGTAATTTTAATTTTATCCACACTTTGGTGTCTGAAAGAGGAACTATTGAACTTAAATAAAGAATTCAGTGTTGAATTTTCAGCTCAACTAGACATATTAGGTCCAATAAATCCACATACGAAATGTGTACGAGAGAGAGAGAGAGAGAGAGAGAGAGAGAGAGAGAGAGAGAGAGCGGGAGAATTCAGACCGCCAGTAGCCTCTGTTTTTGAATAGTGGCGAAAAGTTGGATAAGTATCAAATTTCACTCCTCCAGGTGACACAATATAAGGGCATCCTTAGATGGTATTAATTCAAAATTTTCAACAAATCCCAAAATTGATATTTAGCCGAAAAATAGTTTGAACCTTTAGATTCAATCACCTACTTTATGCTCGACCATGTCATAATGTTTATACGCCACTGTAATGGAGCTCAATTTGTCCATCTCTTCATAACGATAGTGGTATCCACCAATCAAAAGTGCACCTATTCATAAAGATACTGCCAATCACCAATCAAAAGATCCATATGTAGCAATCAATACTTCCTTGTCTGCGCCAATTCCCAAGCAACTGAAAGCGAAACTATCGCTTTCCGTATATGAAATAATGCTGCTCTGTTATTTAGTACTATATACTGTGTGTGTGTATGTGTGTCAAGGCCAACATAATAAAATTTGTTATATAATAATGTAAATAATATACTAATAAATACAATTTGTGTTCTCCTTTTTGAGAGTATACTTGTTTACAGGTTATAGCGTATATATGCACCTATAACACACACATACACACACACGCACACACACACACACACACACACACACAACCTGCATCATTGTGTCAAAGCCAACATAACAATAGAACTATTTTGTATGTACAATAAAAAATATTTTATAAATGTTTTAAACTTGACTCGTGATTGACCATAAATTAATAGTCGTAAGAAACTGGAGTATAGTGACATCTTAACTGCTACCATTACACTCTCATTCCATAATATACTATTATTTTCTCTCAAAACCTTTTAAAGCTGGAACACGTGACCATTTAGACGACCAAGAGTGCACCGCCTGACTAGTATTTATTTCCAATGTGTCTTACTCCACTTTTATTTTAGTTACAGTTTTGTGCATTACACGTGCTCCATGCTATTTAGTTTGTAACCTATCTTTTTTAATCTGGTTTTGTTGGAGAAAATAACATGAGTGCTTGAAGATCTTTCTGTGAAGTCTTTGCATCTCATTTTAGTTGTTATAGTTTGTCAGTAAATAGAATAAAGTATAAATTCTATTTTAAGTGAACGCGAGTTACAGTTCAACAAAGGCTAACATGGAGAGGTGCATGCAGAAAGCCCCAAATCCACCTCGCAACCCCAGCTCATAAAATAAACCTGAGCCTCCTCAGCTCTCCTGACGTGAGGAAAATTAAGTCCTTGCTAACCCAGCACGTTGACCCAGACTTGTACAATGTTTCAAAATTATTTATATATACATGCTGCGCGAGCCCCACCCCTTACTTCACCCAACCCCATCTCGTCAGTTTGCCTAGGTAACCAGTGGCGGCCCCTGGAGTTAACAAGATACATGACTGAGAAGGAACTTTTTAAGGTTTTCGCTTTGAGTGAACAGAACTCCTGCAATTATTTTATTGCCGTTGTATTCTTTGAACTGTCGCCTCTGAATAATATTACTCATAATTGGGGATTATGCAACAAAACTATAATGGTATTTTATTAATTTCTGCAGGTAACATGTAAGCAACATACAGGGTGGAAGGTATTTGATACATCTTAAATGTGGAAATACACAGGTGTTTAAAAAGTATGATGTTGCAATAGGAGTTGGATTGGGCAAACCTGGAATAAATGTTCCGAAAACAAATCTGTTGGGATAATAGTCATTTTAGTTGTGTTGAGCACTTACAATAGACTTCTAACAGGTGGATTAGTCAAAGAGGCCCAGTAGCATGGCTTCCCCATTTGCCGGAACTCAAGCCATTGGATTTTTGGCTATGGGGACATTTAAGGGCATTGGTGAATGTCAAACCCATCAACAGTGTGTTATAGAGCGTGTGAACAATGCATGTGCTCAAATCCCAGAGCCGCCAGATATGATCGAAAGAGTTCTGGTTTCTTTGAGAAGAGTTGAAGCATGTGTAAGAATGTGTGGTAGTGTCAACATAACGTGCAGATGTTACCAGAGGGCAGAATGGCAGCAATCATCACAACTCTTGTTTGGTGTTTATGGATGTTTACCTAACAATTGTTACTTTAACCGTTTGTGACACTAAAGTGTTCCCTAGAATGCGCTTGTTGGATGAAGTACATTGTCTGGTGTAAGCACTCAACACAAGTAAATAGTTCATATCTCAGCAGGTATTTGTATACATTTTAGTTTTGATGAAACCCAACTCTGGTTGCAATATCAGATACCTTTCCTAAAAACCTGGTATATCGATGTTTTGTGCGAGTTTTCTCCCTGCATTCGTAGTTTTCGCAAAAAGTAAATGTTTAAGCTGCTCTGTATTTGGCAACGCTGCTCTTCATTTATGTCACGATACATGCTCCCTATGCAGCCAGCCAGTTATCGATAATTCTGTTGAGGTAGGAAAACAGAAGGCCGTGTGTGTACCTCTAATTTAAGCAAAACTCTGTTGGTTTCATAGGCCTCTGCCTATGCGAGCTCAGTTGCAGGGGAGAAGCATGGGTTTCTGTGATGGGTACGCTGAAGTAACTGTAAATTAATAATCTTAGTATATTGTGTCTTTAAAGGATAACTTATTTTCATAACTTACTCGGAAAAAATAAGTTTCATCCCTTATTAGAAGATCCACATTTTCATTGGTAAATCCATTATTGTGAAACTATCACGATACCTCACAAGTGCGCTTCACTTTCCCCCACTAACTCGGAAGTTCAAGCAGAATGCTACTGTTAACCCTATATTTGCTTAGGCTTGTCTTCATGTCAGCAGGTAGCAGCTGCGAATTCCTCACCCCTCTCATTCCGACGCATGCGTGAACAAGACAAACCGCATTTTGCCTTAGTATGCTTTGGCAAGCTGCCCACTACGACAACGTTTTCGTATGATTTGCATGGAACTCAGCAATGAATCAGAAATTATATTTGGAGAAAAATGCTATATTTAGAGATAAGAGAGAAAAAAGTGCAGTTGATATTTGAGGATAGGCTCAGCCTCTAGAACGCTGATGACCAAGTAGTTGAACGCCCCTAATCGTACAACTTCATCAGACTCAGCCTAAGAGTGGCTCTGCTCATTTGACAAAATACGTCTGAAGCTTTGCAGTGTTGCGCATTGTGGGTAGAATTTTAACATTCTTCTTTTCGTTTCATTCTTTGACCGGCTTTCAATTTTGGTGCCTTCTGCTGCTGGTGATAATGCACGAATCTCTTCTATTCTTCAGTCCTATTTCACATTATTATACTATGAAAGAAATGTGAATTGTGTTGCTAAGGTGCCACAGAATTATTATCACTGAAACTTACTTCAATAATTCAGTGTAACACATGAGTAATGCGATATAATCAATTAAATGAAAATGTCTGTTTCAGGAACGACATTAGTGCTACAATAAAATTGTCCGAGTTATCATATTTAGACTAATCAGATATTTTGTGCTATATAGCATCCATAATCGATATGAGGTCTGTACCTATTAATTATTTAAATATGTAATTAAAATAAAGTTAATAAAACTATTAATCAGTTTATGTCGAATATTCCCCCTTCACTTCTATATATTTAGAGTATGCATATGAAGTATCCCACCCAAGACGATACAAAAATGTCATAGGAAATACATGTTTTGAGGGCTTCTAACCCAAAAAAGCATTCTGAAAAAAGGTTTCGCGCGCGTTCATGTGAGAGTTTTGACGAAACATATTAAAATATAAATGAAAATAAATCGTAAACAGCGGAATCAAGTAAACATACATAAAAATGTTTGTGGAGCAAAATGCAAAGAAAATTGGTGAATTTACCAAAGTTCTCCCAAGTTTAGTTACTGCAACTTTTTTTTTTTTCTGTGAATGGTAACTTGTCACGTTATATTGTGGTTAAGCTGTTACGTTTAATGCGTAGGTATTGTTTCAGAACACTAAGCATTTTTCTAAACAGCACTTAAATGCGGTGTAAGAAGATTGTGTTCTTTTCAGCTATACCAAGACCGTTACATTGTTGTTTAACCCAGTGGTATTCAACCTATTTTTCTCCACGTACCCCCAAAGACAATTTTCCATTTCAGCCTGTACCCCTAAGAGTTATTCTTAATTCAAATGATACATAATCATATCTAAAATATATTATAATATTTATAGCTTATTAAATTAGATTAAATTTTAGGTGACCCCTAAGAAATCTTCGTCTACACTAAGTTGAATATCATTGGTTTAACCTAAGCAGAAGACCCAAGAACATCCGAACTGCTGCATGGTATTTTCCATTGCACAAGCGGAAACACGATCACGCAGCAGTTGTACACAAGGCCATACGGTTGGTTTGTTTTTCTCTGCTCTGAAAGTACAGTATTGAGCTGACGTGATAACGTGCGACTAAGTTATTACTAGTATGCTTTATTATTTTGTCCTGTACTTAGTAACAAAGTATATTATGACTCAGAATTTGTTTTATACTGCACAGCATGTGTTTATTTATGATTCGTATGTGTTAACTCAGCTCTCCAAGTGAAAGTGTGATTTGCAGAAAGATTTCCAGGTGATCTGCGATTTCTGTTTCGGGGTAACTTAAAGCATAAAGTGTACAAGACAAACCCACACATCCCGGAAGAATTAGAACAAAATATCCGCCAGGAAATTGCCGCCATTTCTCAACGTGAACTCAGGCAAGTTATGGATAGTTTCCGAAAGAGGTGCCAAAACTGTACGGACAACGACGGTGGCCAGTTTCAGCATTTCCTTTAATAACATTGGTAAGTAAATACTTATGTTGTGTGGTTTCATCCGCGTTGTTCTATGACAACGGCAGTCGGCAGTCGAGGACACGTACAGGCAAAACACAACGCAGCCGGTTCGGAGTCTTTTGGACCACCCGTTACGTTCATAATACCGTCCGAAACATAGTTCTTTCTGGAATATTGAGGAGATAGTAATGCGAATACAGAAAAGCAGATTTTGGTACTTATCTTTATCTTAATAGGCAGTTTATACTTTGAGCTTTTCTCCTAAGTTTTGAGTTTCCTCTTGCGTGCAGAAACTGGTGGCCGCCACTGCAAGGTGCTCCAAGTGTCTCCCACAAACGTGGGCGGAGTGGGCTAAGGCTTCAGGCTTCATCCAGCTCAGTAATTAGTTAATTAAGGAACTGTCCATCCAATTAAACCGACTCGGGGGCCGTCGTCACACAAGCTGTAGAGTAGTTGTAGCTACATTGTTTGTGTAGAAACGTGATTATATATGAGGTGACATGTAACACTGATATAACGCTTCTGTCTCTCTCTCTCACATACAGCAACGAGTCAACAGGATGATGCTTCATTGTAACAAGGGCTGTCATGGTTATGTTTATATTAGCCTGTTTCTGTGCTCCAAGAACGTTATGATTATTGTTATTTGTGTGCGTGTGTTGTTTCGTTTGTTGACAGGCCGTTGACTTTGGGCAATGCCGAGTTTACAGAAAGTGTACTCCGCTACATTTATCATCCCTTTACTAATTCCGGTAAGCGGCTTGTCTGTGTCGATTTCACTGAAGTGTAAATTATTGCCTCTGGTTCTGAAAACTCACCTTCTGGGTGGTCATGTTGAATTTGGCTAAGGACACCAGGGTGAGATTTTGGACAAAAGTGGTCAAAACCCATACGAATGTATGGAGCTTCACATATTTTGTATCCCCCACACCCCATGGACACTGTGGCTCCATATTGCAGCACCCTGATCTTATGGCAGACACAATATTTAATGACGGCTGATAGCTGACCAGTACTATGCTCTTTCCTTTGTCCAAATAAATTTTTTGGGCGTAAATGATATATCAACGACTTTACAGTGTGATTTGACATCGTGTTTAGTTGTACAACACCGCAAGGCGTGGCAAGTCTGTGTTTTGTTGCCATCCGACATTAAATTTTGCCATAGTTTTAAAAGACTTTTCTCAAAACCAAATCGTTATATATTGAAGATTTTCCAACTACATGAGATTTGCCCAAGCTTAATTAAATTGTTAATCGGTGGATATGTATTAGAATTCCATGAAACAGTTTCGTTTAGAAATTTTGGTTCACCTAAAGTAAATAGGTATGTATTTTCATGAGAAACTGCAACCAAAAAAGCAGTAAAAATTTAAAAATTTAGAACACTTCTGAAATGAATTTTTAAGAACATTACTGGAATGTAACTTATTCAGCGTGATGATAAAGTTCAAATAACATATAATATAAAATTTCATCTCAAGCTCTAAAAGCATATGGAACATTTTTACTACGCTCAGTTAAACTAATAAAGGAACTTGTCACTCAAGTTGAAATGAAATTTGGTATATATAATATTTTTAGTAACACTATAGTGATGTAAATTAACAAAAAAAAATATGTGGATGTTTGAAAATTTACCCCAGTGTGCCTTAAGGGATAAATGGGCGAAATATCTACTTTCTACGTATTTGAGCTGAATATTTTAGCAAAATTTCCTTAGCAAAAATCGAAAAGGTTTTTCTTTTCAAAGCTGAAATTTTACTCATGCATCTTCTTCCTTTTCAAGGATTGGGGTGTATCCCTTTCTGCGCCAAAGAAGTATTTATTGAAACTGATTACTCCATCTGGTTCGCGGCCTTTTATGTCCTTTCTTCTGTTTGGGATGTGTGAAATACCTTCGGTAGTCTGTCAGACGGCATGCTACTGATATGCTCATACCAGTTCTCTTGGTATTTATTTATCATTTCCACCATACTTCTTTGCAGTACTTTGCATACTTTCTTACATCTCCAACTACTCCTTTTAACCTTCTCATGAATTTCATTTCTGGGCTTTCAATTTTATTTTTGTCTTCTCATTATCCATTCATAAAATATAGTAACGCTTGTTCAAACTATATGGTGTAGCTGAGTCTGACTTTCTTCCTCATTAAGTTACCTAAATGCAACCATTTATTGCGTTTATTTTATTACGTTTTATCTAGATAAAAAAAAGTAATAAAATACAGCGCAATAAATGGATGCATTAATACCCGTTTCCCCCCATAAGTACCAAATGTCATGCAGAAATTAGTCTTAATACATTTATTGAAGGCCTCTTGTAGAATTACATTTTTTGACTTTTTTTAACCTAGGAGGTGTCGGACGGTGAATGAATGAAATCGGTAAAATGATGCTCAAATGAGTCCGATGAATTCATTTTGTCAAATTTAAAACAACTGCTTTTATCCCAAGACCTGGTGGCATTCAGCAATTTCGGTTTACATTGAATTCTCACTTCCAGCTTCAGTGAAATTTGTCTTTGTTTAAAACTACCCCTCGGTATATAAGCTGAGTTTCCCAAGCAAATTCCACCGGCTAAAACGAAAACAATAGCATTCTGAGGTAATAGCAATGCCATTCTCTAAAATTTCAAATTGTAATTAATAACAACATAGTTAACAGTTACTTCATTCAAAAACGAAAAAGATAAAATTAAGAGCTATAACCTTCCCTATTCATTCATATGCATACATTACATGTTGCAACATTCATTACAAAGTGATTCTAGTTTGCTTGTTACGTCATTGATGATGTAATTTTGTCTAAAATGATTCAAATCAACAACAATTGCCTAATTAAATCAACAAGGTGAAGTAATGTTGTAGGTATAACTACCTAGCATAGAGGAATAGATTCAGAAATTGTAGTCATGAAGGAATAAATTATTCCTTCATGGTCACACAAACGAGCTGTTGCAAAAGAATTGAAAGGAAATCTGAAACCTTCAAGGATGTTCCTCATCGGGCGAGTTACAGGTGCAGTCTACAGCATGGAATATTTGAGAAACGGCTAACGCAAGGAAACAAATTTATACAATCCCATATTTTAACCAACATTTTTAGGTAGATTTTTCTCGAACACTTAAGGCTATACAAAATTCAGTCAGAATGAAGAGCGCCTAAAAGCTTCGTGTAAATATTTCAAATATATAATCGAACTCTTAGAACCGATTTCAAAAAACAAAAAAATAGATTTTTTTCTTATAAGATATAGTTTGTAGAAAGGGAATTTCAAGTCCCATCCTTGGAAAGTACCATTAAATACCAAGTATTGTATGCATCCCAATTTTTCTTGTTTTGTTATATTTTTCTCTCCCTCTCTCAATCAGGTACACATTAAAACTTGATTGTAACCTTCAGGCAAACTTCCGTGAAACGAAAGATTAAACAAGCAGAGAGGGGGAAATAATTTATGCGTATTTCAGAGTAAGTTTTGCTCGCTTATTTTGAAAATTTTAGTGTGTAAGGTTTCTATCAAACATCTAAAACTTCTGAAATTGATTCCACAGATATGACTTGCTCTTTTCCGCAATTTTTGACTTCGCCTCTTCAATAAAAATATCAGTATCCTCAGTGGAATATCCCCCAAATCTTTTGTCTGCCATTTTTGAATGGCTCACTATTTGTTTTTACTGCGCAAGGATACTTCAGTTGTTCAGAAACGTCAGAAAATGTTTAAGTCGTGAAATCACAAGGAAGAGGTGATATAATCAAAGAATGATACCATAACCAAGAGTTGATAATCAGGTATGAGTGGAATACTCATAATAATCATCTATCACACTTATAGTTATTTTTAAAAACTCCATTGTAACTAAGATATTTTTAGTATATTCTGCATATTTAAATATAGCTGTCTAGGGTTTGTCACAAAAGGTCAAATAATTCTGGCCAATGAGTAAGTGTATTACTTATACACCACACTGGCAGTTAAGAAGGAATACTAATTAATCTGCAGAGAATGCAAGATGTTCCTAGGGAAGACACTAATGCGAGAGACCAAAATTTACTTCGCCCCCCCCCCCCCCCTTTCTCAGAAACTGCATGGCATTCGGGTAGAGCAATTTGTCTTGGAGTTAAAGAATTAAGGATTGAAGAAAAAGCAAAAGGAATGTAAAAGATTTCTATGGCAGAGTTCAACAGAACGAAGGAAGGGGAACTGCAGAAGAAAATAGCGAATAAGGAAATGGGATGCAAAGCGGAATGCAAACGCTGAGACTTTTTACTCAAGTCTTTTCTCCAGTCTGTGAAATTGAAATGAGTTAAAGAAAAAGGGAAGTTTCATTCTGAAGAAAAAAGCGGAAAGGATTATTCACAGTGGTTCGATGTTTTAGAGAATTTAATTTAGTCTGGAACCTTAGGAGAAATCTCAACGGTTAACGTAACTTCTCCATAATAAACTACATGTATTAAAAAGTAGCATTATCATCAAAAGTAGGAAATTGCAGTTAATGCTATAAATATTTAAAATAAGTAAAAGCAAACTTATGTATTACATTCAAATGACTTTCCCTATCTATATTGTTTATTAGTGGACATAGTACAAGGTAGTCTTATTAAGTTTATTTTTCTATATGCTGCATGCTGAGATAAACTATTACTACAATACAGTTTGTTATGGATACGACGGAAACTGCGATAGTCAACGGGTCCTAATGACCTGTCGACGGGCCCTTTAACCCCAAACTCACTCACTCGCAATAGTCAATTGTTTAAGAACCGGACGTTATATTCTGGTCTTAAAATGCCATGCTTTTTAATGAAATAACTAGAAATAGCTGAAGGCTTGAGCGATAGTGAAATCTTTAACGGCGATGACTTTAAAATTGTATTTTCTCTGCATGATCCGAGAGAAAAAATGAAGAAAAAAATAAAAAACGAAAAAGAAATACCGATTTTGCAGTTGAAAATGTATAAACTTCGATATTTCAGTAGTAACAACGAATTTTAAACAGGTAGCATATCGCATTTATAATAATGATGCATACATAAACTGTTCTAATTCTTATGTTTAACTAAGATTTATGAATTTCATTGAAGAGGAAACCCAATTTGGTGCATTCTAATGCCACAGAACGGTAAGCAACAATAACCAGTTCTGTGTTTCGTAAGCCCAGTAACAAAATTAACTTCACGACCTCACTAAAATACAATGTAACCGATATTGCAGTTTCAGATAGCCTGGGTGTGTTCTGATACACCAAGGTTAAGCACGGTGAATTCTTCATTGGTGAAATAAGCTAAAAAGTGAAACAACCAGTCGTAAACTACTCAGCAACCGCAGAAGTGCGACGTTGTTCATGCCAGAGAATTGCTCTTATTTATATCACCGACACTGCCTAATCACGAGGCTTAGGGGCCAAACAACTAAATGTGGAAACACAGCTAAATTTGGGATTAAGTGATATTAACATATCTCTCTAGCAGAGGTTATCAATAAAAATTAAGAAAAAAAGTAGTTTAACAAAATACCTACGTATGTTCTACTGCTAGGGTCAATGTAAGGTAAATACTTTGCTTCCCAAAAATATGAAACATTTAAGACTACTTTTTAGAAGGATAATACGATGGCTTTTGCTCATAACACATTGGTTTACCTAAAATAAATATTAAATACAGACAAAATTCAACTGTTAATAAAATGTAAAGGCACAGGATTGCTGCTCTACATCTTTTTGAGATAGTATGCAGGTAAACGAATTATCCCATATTCACATCTACCAACTTAACTTACCTTACTATATTCCGTACTTTTAACGCCTAGTCCGCTAGCATTTTCACATCCTTAAACTTAGCGATATTTTGATTAATACAGATATAAAATATAATCAAACCTGCTTGTTGATTTTACACGTCAATAATTATTCCCTTATTTATATTGCATGTGTTTGAAGCCTTGAAATCAGTCCAACTTTCGTTGTAATGACGATTAGACATGTTAATTATGCATAGAATCCCCAAATCCTAATACACGTTACGCGTGATAAACAGAGTAGGCCGTGCCCAAATCAATAATTTCCCACAGCAATCATGGCAGCTAACTTGAACGAGTGTGTTGATTCTAAAATCGAACAAAATTGGAAAAAAGACCGAACTTCTCCCATACCTGCAAAATCTAAAGAGAGATACGAAAGATGTTAGAGTTAATATATGCTAATTAAGGTCAACCATCAAGACACCATGGAAATGAATGTTATGTTTCAAGGTTAGTATTTCACATTTCAATCTTACGCCATATTACATTACTAATTATGTACTAAAAAATTGTAGTGGTTTTACTAATCCTCGGAAGAATTTCAACAACAATGGGTTTTACAGTAACATAATTCACTATAGAATCTACTGTACAGATTAATGAATTAATGTTTGTGCAATTGACTTACTTGAAATACTGAATTTTGAAATGGGGAGAAAGTACTATAGAGTAACGTTAAAGTGTGCATAGAAACCTTGGGCACAGGAGCAAACTTTATTCCTGAGGCAGACGAATTATCTTTCACAATTTATTCATAGTTATTGCAAACTCAATTTTGAACTCATAGTTTGATGCAAGGGCGGCGCCGTGGCGGAGCGGTTAGATCGCGGCCCGGGTTCGATCCCAGGGACCCGTATGTGGTATTCGTGGTGGACGAAGCTGCCTATGGGCGGGTTTTATCCGGGTTCTCCGAATTCCCCCGCCACTCCTTACACCAATTACTCCATTATCACTCTTCCAATCATCGATTTCGCCTGCATTTCATATCATCCTCTTCCACTATCATACCTGGTGCTTGGCTGACCACTCGCTTCCAGGTCTCATCCGGTCCAGAGGTTTCTCTGCTCCCCGACAGGCGTCTGACCCTAGGGACTGGCTTGTAAGTCCTACATAAGGGGAGGGTAGAGAGGAAAAGAAGTTTGATGTAAATTTGGGAAAAAACTGATAATTAGATCTTTGATGATTAATATCATATTGTTAGCACACGAAGGAAAGAGTCCCATTTATAATAATGAATATTAATAATTTCAAACTGCAGATTCAAAAATACTGCTTGTTAAGAGCAAATCGTTCGTTCTGTCGAAAAATTAAAACTTTGAGATATTCTGTACACGATATTACCCAGAAATATTCTAGAGAAAGTAATTTATTCCTCAAAATTCAAGAGCGCTTTTCGGAAACTGTAGATTATGTGCAATAAATTTCCACATTTAATTGTCAAACGTTAAGTAAAACGTGAGTGAATTACAAATGCTACCGTGCTGGCAATCCCGAGCTTAGGCAGTTGAAGTAGCACGCGCATATTCCTGCAGTAGAGGAAAGTGCAAGAATGCGGCATGTTTTGGAACGCGTGGCCATGGCATGGGGCTATTTCTGGGGCTTGAGTCCCCTCCATGGTGTTGGCTGGCACTTCTGAGGCCTTACGCAGCACCAGTCAAACACAAACACAAACTTGTTACAGAAAATAAGGGCGACAGACATGCAAAATGTAGGAAAAAAAGGACAAAGATAGAGGAATAAATAAAGACGATTTGGTACGATGCCACCAAGAGGTTCCAGCACGCCAACAGCTTCACATCCAACAAAATTATGGTTTGGAAGCAAAAGACTTTATCAATAGAGCGTCCCTGCTACCCATTTCACTTGCAGCATTTACGTCACTTTTGTAATGCCCTTATACGTTATCGTATGTGTAACAACCACGTATTCTAGTGTCAGCTGTACTAAGAAGGTAAACCTTCTGTCTTTTATGTATGTAATCTATTCAATGCGCCTTAGAATTTAGCTTAGTGATGACGAATAGTATTTATTGACGGGAAGAAATGCATTATTAATAACAATTAGAGAAATTATACCAAGATAAGGAAATAATCTCTATAAATAGGTACCTATATAAATCAATGTAAAATGCAACAAGCCAGAGTTAACAGATTGTACACAGAAACAGGTATTTACCAATAAAATTCGCGTTGAGAGAAATCGTTAGTAAACTGAGCCAGGTAGCGAACACATTAGTCGTAAGGGTTGTGGGAATTTGAAAGCCGAAGTGGAAAGTTGCAGAGACTAGCTGGTGCCGCGTGGATATGTATGAGATGCAATGTGGGTAATTTATGCCTGGGTTTTCATGTAGAAGGTGCTTATGTTGAGGAGCCTGAATTTAAACCAAATCACCCACTTACTCATGATTTCAAACAGAACACAGTCTTACTTTACTGGTGACTAGCTAGCCGTTGGAACATGGTTTTACGCGTGACTAGAATTAGGGCACTGTGGCGTATCTAGTTAATTAAGAAACAGGGTTTAGTGATCGTAATTTAGTTCCTCACTTCTACACTTGAAACAACAATGGTTTTCTACTGCATCAACTGAATTAATTCCTACTGAAACAAAATCTCCGATAATAAGTTGAGGTCCATAGATAAAAATAACTGTGCTGAAAAGAAAGAAAATTACATTGAAAATAGATCAGACGTACAGGAAGATTATCTTTAAATTTATCCAGAAGTTATAATTTTCAACAGATATTCATGTTCCTTTTTGTCAGAAACCACATGTGCTACAATTTTTATAGGATAGCTGGTTTATATTATTCCATTTTCTAAATCCCTAACTCAAATACCCTAATTACAAACCTCAGGCATAAAACCCATTGAACATTTGAAAAAAAAAAATAATTGTTGTTATTAATTATTATATTAATTATTATATTATTGATTATTTATTATTTATAAAATTAGTATATTATTTATTATTTAAAAATATAAATGCTATTCCACCTAGCATACTAGAGCTGATTTAATTTTTGAAAATTTCTATAGTAGGTATTATTTTAACTGGATATTCAGAATAGTGATAGTATTTAATTACAAGAGTTTTGATGTAACTTGAATATACCACCATAAAACGAATATGGTTATGAGTAATGAACTCTAAATACTTTAACAAAATATGATGATTCCAAAAACAAACCAGCCTCGAGTTCCGCTTCGTCAAATCACGACTAGCTGCTGAAGTTATGAATATTTATAAGTTTAGGTGTGGCAGATAAATGATCGGGAGAGAATTTGAAATGATAAATTTAAATACACCCACTGAGCTTAACACTTTGAACATCATTACATCCATTGTGCGATTAGCATAATGGCTATCCGCTCTTTTATCTCTTATTCAACAAGACGTAGTAGACGACGAGACACTGATATTTGGTTCCCGCCGGTTAGTGAACTCTCGTTATTTCTATTATTTACCGCTCCTTTCTCGCCCTCTCTTCCCTCTCCTCCTCACTAATTCGAGAGGAAGATGCAGCAAAGGAACCGACACACTAGTCCATGGCTTCTTCTAGGGGCCATTTTTATTTTTGTACGCAGCTGATGTTTCTCCGACGACAAAATGGCGACTCAGTCCGGCGCTTGCCAGAAGTGAGTCAAATTATAAACTGAGAGTCGCATCAGATTGGATAGACGTTTATGTTTACTTAACACTACGCGCATCTTTTTTCCATGTGAACATTTTGAGTTCTGTTGAACACACAACCTTACTAAACACGTCAATTCATTTATGCTCAAGCATGCCATAATGTAGCGCGTATGTGTCACTGTAATGCACCTCAAATCTACCTCTTCATAGCGATACTGCTATCCACCTGTTCATAACGATACTGCTGAAAGCGAAACTATCGATCCCCTTATATGAAATAAAGCTACTCTGTTTATTTAATAATTAGTGCTAATATTGTAAATGATATTCTAATAAATTCAATTTTTCTTCTCGTTTTTGAAAGTCTACTTTTGAAACTGACCCTGACCACTGCTGAGCACTCTTACTGCCCTCTCACCTCATCGCTCCCTCTTGGGAGAGGGGTCATATGTCCCTCTTCTAACTTCTAAGAGATTACGCACCAAAAGACTGCAGCCTTAATCCAATTTTAACAGATGCCAACTATGCAAAAACCTTGTGTGAACTTAATACCACTTTACCTACCTCATTAAACTTCACTGCGATTCTATTCACAGATAAATATCCGAAAAAATGTTTTCAAAGTTAAAATAAGAGATGTTGCTCGAATGAGAACGAGGTAACCTAAATGTTTGTAATTTATGATACGTCATCTGGAATAAACTGATGAGAAAGTAAACCATGCGCGCTCATTATTGCAAAATATGCAGAACCTAGTACATAAAGCTTAGGGAAAATACTTGGGATCTGATTAATGCTATATAAACGGACTCTTTTAAAGAGAAACACATTTTGCCTACGAAAGACTTTTGTATATATTTTATGATATCCCTGTTTGGAGAATGTTCAATTATACAAAGGAATTTAAAGAAATACTTTACGTAAAATCACTGTCTGTGATGTGTCTGCCTCAAGCTAGAGCCATTTTAACCACATCAACCTAAGTTTCACCTAAAGCAATCATAGTTGGAAAACTTTTGGAATTAAATTATTTAGTGGTTAGCTTGATAATGCTAAAAGTGTGTCACTGAGCAACTCGAAACAAACATAATGAAAATAGCAATCGTGAGGAGCTAATAGGATCAAAAGGAGATATTTTTTCTCGATCTCAGTATTTTTGTAAATATTCTTTTATTCAAACAAAATCTTTTTACAATATCCTTTTTTCCTTTAGCTTTAACAATCTTTATAATTTGTTAACTAATAAGTCCTATTATAGTCTCAAGAATTAGTCAAGAATGGTTAAAAAGGTTTCAAGTTATGGGATGTGTGTGTCTTTTTTAACGAAGCCTACTGTAATGTTTTATCTCATGGCTAATAACGATGATAATACTTAAAATAACAATAATTAATAATAAAATAATAATAATAATAAAATAATAATAAAATAATAATAAAATAATAATAAAATAATAATAAAATAACAATAATAAAATAATAATAAAATAACAATAATAACAATAATAACAATAATAACAATAATAACAATAATAACAATAATAACAATAATAACAATAATAACAATAACAATAACAATAATAACAATAACAATAATAACAATAACAATAATAACAACAATAACAACAACAACAACAACAACAACAACAACAATAATAATAATAATAATAATAATAATAATAATAATAATAATAATAATAATAATAATAATAATAATAATAATAATAATAATAATAATAATAATAATAATGTTATTCTTAATCACTGCTTCTTAACAGAAGGATGTCGAAATCCCCCAGGATATTTAAGCTAATGTAGGTAAACACTAATCCGCCTGTGGAGATTTTCTATCCACCAAAATCAAATTCGTTAGTTGGGACTAGAGGCAAGTGTCATTATATTAATCTTCAAGCGCAATGCATAGTCAGCTTAACTGCAAAGCTTGCACTGCAGGCGTTATTGGGCCTGTTTATTCTTACGCCACAAATGATTGGTGACGTTTGAGCACACACCGCATCGCTGACAATTATCCTGGAATTTATTTTACTGGTGCGACAATATTTACGCGAATATCGAATCAATTCTGCATAGATATATGTTTGTTTTAAAGTCACAGTTACAAGAATGAGAGCTGCAGTAATCAGAAAGAAGTTTCCATGCAGCTCCTTTTTTCCCACTTTCTTGTTAGTTTCTCCATTACGTACATATTTGAAGAAGGTATTGTATTCCACCCAAATTTTCGATATCGAGATTTTAAGGGGAAATGCACATTTTAAGGTGCCCTGAATCCTAGAAAAGCATGTGTGTGTGTGTGTGTGTGTGTGTGTGTGTGTGTGTGTGTGTGTGTGTGTGCGTGTGCGTGTGCGTGTGTGTCTTTTCCTGAACAGCATATCTTAAAAACGAAAATTCGGCTGCATATGAAACTTGGCATTTACGTCTGGCATTACCTTTCTTTTTAAAAAAATATTCATTTCCAAAAATGTCTCTAAAGATTCTGATTAAAATACCATATGTTTAAGATATTTTCATGACAAATTCAAAATATATTACCGACAAGCTTTGGGAGCTCATAGATAACATTATTTTAAACACTTTTTATACAGGAAGGTTTTTTGCTGCGGTATTTCGTGTAAGCACTATAAAAACAAACACAGAACACAAAAACAAAGCATAAACGTCTCATTGTTTACAGTTAACCACAGCTTCACTATTCGAAGTAATTGTTGGAACGCACGCCCGTTGCGATTATCACAAAGAGTGCATCGGCGTGTCCTATTCTGCCGTACTCTCGCAAAGACACCAGCTATTTCTCTGGTTTAAATGCTTGTCGCTCTAATTTTGAATAGTAAAGCTGTGATAACTTGTAAACAATTATATGTTTGTGTTCTGTTTATGAGCTCTGTTGCTTGTTTCTTGGATTAAGATTATGTGCCTTACTAAGATAAATGCAATACTAATTTGCATTGTTGACATATTCTGGGAATAGCTCTGTAACCTTATTTCATTCTGGATGAATTTTGAAAAATTGGTAAATCGCACATATATTAAAAACACCCAATTATTTATAAACACATTTTTCTGTGGATGGAGATATTCCTTGTTGAATTCAATTTTCCAAGATTTACACTTTCTTAAATGGACATTTATTGGTTTTTATTTTTGTTCCTTTTCCCCTGCTGGTCAAACAAATAGAACGCAGTTTCAAAGCTGTCGCGCAGCAGTCAACTCTTACACTCTCCTATGGAAATATGTCATAAAAGCACTTCTATGAACGTTTATCTTGAATAACCTGAATTAGATAGAAGAGTAAGCTGTTTTAAAAATAGGTTTTGAAGAATGAGTAGAGAAACTTATGTGAACGTAACCCATCAGTGGAATCTGTTCATCTTAGTGTCTCAGATTCCTGAATGTTGAGCATTCGGGGTGAAGCACTTAAAACTATAATTGCGAATATATCTGAAACAAGTAACTTACAAGTGAAGGAGGTGTTTGGTGGGTATCTACCGGTCCAGGACGCAGGGACCCCCCACGCATGTGGGACTTTAATTAGTTGCCGTTGACGTTGTCGTCCCCAAATCTCCCTTAGGAATTAAACTTTACATGATATTCTAACATTAAATTGTAACTAAATTCATTTTAATCTGATAGAAATGCATAACAGCAAGTTCACACAACGTTTGCGTGACACCTGGTGAAACAATAAACCATTTAGATCCATTCGTCAAGGAGCTAGATCGCTCCAAATATTTTACACAATTTTTTTTCGGCAAAACGGTTCTTGAGAATAATTCTATTGGACACAATACACTGACCTTCTACACAGTAGGTGGGCATACCGGGCCCTTCATAAGTAACTGGACATTCGAAAGATTAATTTAATTATTTATTACTTTGTCTACTGGTAAGTGGAGAAAGTATTTTAATCCACCCAAAAATTCGATGTCGAGATTTCACCGGAAATATATATTTCGAGACCCCTTGAATCAAGAAAAAAAAAATCATTTTTAGAAAAAGGTCCGTGCGTGTCTGTGGACAGCATAACTCAAAAACGAAAAGTCGTTAGGAACCAAAGTTGGTATTTAAGTTTAATGTCTTTCAAGGATGCGACACGAAGATTTAAAAAAAAGAAAATAGCCCCACCCTAAACTACCATTTACATAAAAATTGCTTTCAAAATTTTGATTTTCTTGAAAATGGCTCTAACGATTTTGATTAAACTGTCATATGTTTAAGATATTTGTATGACAAATGAAATGCATATTTTGAATTTTCTGGCTATAACCTATGTAGTCCTATTTACTCTGGATGACTTTTGAATAACTCATAAACCGTAAGAGATAGACAAAATCTTGCTCTACAAAAATTGTAGGTCTCGCCAAAACGCACAATTTATGTCCAGATAAATTTATCTGTAGAGTGAATCTTTTCGGAGATATTCTTTGTTATTTGTGCCAGTTTCGGAAAACTTAAAACTTTCGTGAAATGGAACATCGTTGTTCATTTTTTTTTTTTTTTTTTTTTTTTAACTTATATGTTAAGCGTGCAAAGACAACGGGACCTCAAAGCTTTAAAATATTTTACTATGGTCAAAGCCTACTGAATTTTAATATTCGTCTTACACCAAGGAAACAAACAATAAGAATTTTGTACAAATGTTTATCTCAACTAACACAAAGAAGATATAATAATAAGAGTTTATAAGAATGGTTAGTACAAGAGTAGAGAAAGTCATGTGAGTGCAACACATCAGATTTTTTTTTTTTTTTTTTTTTTTTTTTTTTGTATGTTGTACATATATATTAATAAAAACGTTTTCCAATGCCGTGCTGTCGATTCAGTTCGTAGTGTGGCCATGGAAATCGCTACTTTATACACCTTGTTATTTTGTTGGCGTTTTTATGTATTTGTTTGGTTTGGTTTGAGGGTGTGGAATGAAGAAAGAAGATGCCGCGTACTCGAGTAGCTTTACTATAACGAAAAATAATAGCTGCCTGGTTTGAGATCGGGAAACCTGTGACTGAAATTCAGCTTGGTACACGATACCAGGCTTCCTAACAGGAAGACCATCCTTGCCGTTGGTGAAACGTTTCAGGAAACAGGGCTCGTAAAATAAACGAGAAGATCAGGTCAGGTTGGCGTCTTTCTACAACATGTGGGGGGAAACATAGTGAATGGCCATGGTGCCTTTATTAACAGCCCAAAAAGATCAATCCCCAAGCTGCTCTGGAATCGAGCATCTCCTATTTATGTATGGGATATCTTATGGAAAACGCTAAGTTTCCGGTCATATCGGACACAAATTATTCAGGTTTGTCATGAGAACGACGAAGATGTTTTGTGGAAGTTCTAGGAGAAATGGTAATTATGGATCCAGAACTGTGAAACAAACGTTTCTGGTTTGACGAGGCAAATGCGCTCTGTCGACACCGGGAAATGTTTATTAATAAATATGTACAACGTATCCAAAATAATTAAAATCGGTTAATTTTAAGAATATTGAGTTACTTATGAAAGACCTGTTACAAGATAATTTATAGGTTACTTAAGCATTTACTTCGAACAAGAGATGGATACCTGTGAAAAGAAATCGAAATTCAGTAGCTTTGATTCACTAGTGAGCATATGAAGGACCGCTTTGTCATTCAAAGCAAAACAGCACGTTATCATTTTCGAGTTATTCTGGTGGTCAGTTAAACCTAGGGAGGGTAAAGGGCCCTCTCGGTGAGAGACCGCTAAGTGTTTCCATTTGATAGGTTATTAACTGTCTACGACCTTGCTGATGGCTGCTGCTGTGAAATGGGTCATTTCCAAAGCAGACATTTTGCCAACTCCCAGTTCCCCACCCTTCACTCTTTGTCGTTGCTGATGGCCCATAGAAACGTCATATTATAGCCGCTATTACGAGAGTTGCCATGGAAACGTATACAAACAGCTCTCCAGTGAACATTGCACTTGTAACAACAGCAACAAGCACCACATTTTATTACCTACAGCGACAATAAAACCTCTGCCGTGCTATTTTAATGGTTTTGATCTTTTTCAGGGAGTTTTGGCCACTTAATCAAGTGAATGAAGAGCAACAGAGATTCTGTGAAAGAAACTTCGGCACTCACTAAGTGAATAAACTAGTGACGACATTAAAAACAAGAAGAAAACTACGCCGTCATTCTTATATGTACGGTTGCTTTTCTAGACGTAAACAGTCACCAAATGGTGGCTTTAGCGAGGTATTCTAAACATCAATTTGTTAACTTAACCCACTCGTGGCTACTAACTGTTAGCTTCGCACTTTAGAGCATAATTCAATCTAATAAATGAGTTAGCATTTCAAACACATAAACTTAAAGCTTACTTTGTTATAGTCCAAGCGAGTTTGCTGCACTGTAATATGTGAGGCTTCAGGGTTCAATTCCCGTCGACTTCCCAATATGCCCTTGGGTTTTTCATGATTTGCTGCCCTGCTGGGGCCGTTTTACCACGGTTTCTTTTCCCTAATTCATCTTCTATTATGTTTCCTTCTCTGTTTCAGGTGTGTGGTTTCATGACGTGAGGTGGTTCCCAACAGATGAAATGGATGCTTGTTTTAAGGAAGACCTGGTTCATTGTCCTCTCTGAGCAGTCCCAATAGTAATCGAGCTAAGGAAC
Organism: Tenodera sinensis; assembly: GCA_030765045.1. Classification (NCBI taxonomy): domain Eukaryota; kingdom Metazoa; phylum Arthropoda; class Insecta; order Mantodea; family Mantidae; genus Tenodera; species Tenodera sinensis. The sequence continues at coordinate 41,968,950 of CM060969.1, forward strand.
ATTATGGACCTCTGCACGTCTCTGTGGTGTGTCTGCCTGCAGTCCTAAAACCGGTAGGTTTTTCACTTCATCTGTTCCCCCTGGGGCTGGTCGCCACAAATGACCTATCGTCCTCCATGATCTAGGGTAACATGGTAGTTTCTGGTTCCTAAAGTCACAGGTTCGAAATAAACGAGACGTAAAAGAACCTGAAACCTCATAAAGACACCTCTGGGCATAAAGTAAGTGGTTTTTCACGCCCAACATGGAATGGGACGCTAGGAACCGTAGTGTCCATAAATAAAAACTCAATTTATTTTACTTTCACAAAAGATTTGTCTATGTCGAAGGGTGTTACCACTTCTTTACTTATGCCTATACTTATACCTATCTAATGAAAAAAAAAATTTTAAGTTGACTATTATATCTTCCCATGTTTGTAGAGGCAATATTCAACACTGTTGAACTATTCCTTTTGTAAATGAATCACACTATTCCAACAGTGCAGTACGTTATGGTCGCCTAGATATTTCATTGTTTTTAAAAAGATCAACGTGCCCAAAACAACTAGCTCCACTCCATCTATCCATCCATCTATCCATCGAAAACATTAATAATGAAAACTTTGAAACAATTCAGCAATTCAGTAGTAGAAACAATGATTGACAATAGATATTAACTCCGTGCCTTTAATGAAGAAATTAAAAGACAGAATTTAAAAAGTTACAGAAAGTGGGAATAAAGAAGCCCCCCCCCCCCCTCCCCCGCCCTTGGTGACGCTAGGGTTAAGAGCTTAACGTTAAAAAAGCAGGTGTTTATGTGTGCCATTCAACATACGACGTAAGTTATTTTCATATTTTGCGTGTTTGAGTCTAAGAGCTAAGACAACAATAAACAAAAGACGATTAGTAAAGAGACAAGGCCAGTGGTTGGCAGAAGAAGCTGTGTAACAGTAAATGAAGCACGTGTGTGTCTCGTAGTACTACACTTTACTACTGGTGCGGCTGTAAAACACTGACCTACCCCAAGCCGAGCACACGAGGCTAGGAACAAGTGCCATAAACATGACTGGAACCCATAACTGTACCCATAAACAGTCCTTCCTCCTTGCTCCCGCCAGCACGCCGAGCCCCGGCCCGCATGCTCTCTCTAACTTTATATAACGACGAAAAGAAGAGATCGTTAAAAACAACGATTCTGTTCGCTGTTGCATCTTAAACAGCTCGCAGCTTTCAAGGCCACAGCGAGCTCTCCCCTGTTCCACTGCACGAATAGAGAACTGCACCAATCAACAATGCTACGTAAAACAATGCTTCTTTTGTTTACTGTTTATTTATCTAGGCTAATCGTCAAACACCTCTTCTGAGGCTGTGCTCTAAATACATTTAACATGCTAATACGAACTTGAAATTGGATTTAATGTTCTGGATAACCACAATGGAAAGTTTTGTCACACATAAAAGCGTATATTTTCTCATTTTATAACAATAAATATTTTTGGATATTCATATAAATTACATAAAATTCGCAGAGGAAACCTTTTTACTTTCTCTACTAAGTATAGCAAGTAGGGACTTGCTAAAAAATTCGATGTCGAGATTTCACCGGAAATAAATGTTTTGAATATCTTTTAGGGGTGTGAAAAGAAGATTTTTCACCCTAAATTACATTTTACATGTTAAAGTTGTTGAAAATTTTGACTTTCTCAAAAATGACTAACAATTTTGAATAAAATTCCATATGTTTAAGATATTTCTATGATAATGAAATGCATATTTTGAATTCTCTGGTTATAGTCCATGTAGTCCTGTTTACTCTTGATAACTTGTGCATAATTGGTAAGAGATAGACCAAATTATACTGCACAAAAAATGTAGATCTTGTAAAACTTACCACCTATATCTAAACGCAATTTTTTTCTTGTTCTTTGTGTGAGTTTTGAAATACTTAAACTTTCGTCAAATAGACGATCGTTATGCATTATTGTATATCTTAGCTGTGAAAAGAGAACGGAATTTCAAAGCATTAAGAGATCTGACTATCACTCAAAGCCTATTGTATTCCCATATTCCAACTACACCTATAAGAAAAACAGCAGTACAATAATTTCTGCAAATGTTTATTTCTACTAACTTGAATATAGAGGAATAAGAGTTTTTACTGAGCTGAAATACCCAGCCAAGCAAAATTAGATTATAGAGAATGGTGTAACCAAATTTGTTTAGCCTTAACATCGTTTTGTGGAACAAGATAATCATGTAAGTGGGACATATCAGATTTTTTCCTTCTGTTTTTAAATTAAATTCCTATGATGTATTTAAGTTTTATAATTTAATATACATTTATGTACCTACTATAAACAAATAAACTACTTAATTTCTCCAGAAAGTTTGTTTTAATCGGGATAAGAAGTATAGATTCTAAAATATATTATTATTATTATCATCATCATCATCATCATCAAAACTGTTAGAGATACGTCGCAAGTTCAAACAACAGCCTCATATTAATAGATTTACTGAAACGTAAAAGTACTTCTGTGGGACGAAATTTGTGCACAGGTGGCGCCGATATATTATTCATATATAGAATGTCCTATAGAACACGTTTAACATCATTAATTTTCTGACTACTTTTGAGTCCAAATAAATTTTGTATGAAAAATATTTTACATTAAACTAATCCTCCATTATTATTTGCCAATATTATAGCCTATGTGGTGCGAGTTATGGCTGCCATTTCAGGATTATGTTTCCATTTTTTGGGGGGGAGGGGGTCAAGGGTTTCCCCTCTCCGTAATGTCGAATAAAAGATCTTTGCCAGTAATAACAATATGTTTCCAGTGCATTCACTGTTTTCTAATATTTCATTAGGAAGCAATTGATGTCTTTCTCCAATCACATATCTGAGCAGTTAATAATTTAATAAAATAAGAATAATAGCAACAGTAATAATGATAAAAATAATTTGCGACGAGGCATTCTCCGAAAAGGAAGGACCACAGTCGGGCTCATGCTGCACATGGCAACGGCGGGATATCATCGTACCAATAAGGAAAAATGTTGTGGTCAGCACCATGCTTCTCCCAGTGGAATAGAACTACAATTCACCACTCAAAGCGTGAAGAGCAAGAGATAGACACCACGTATCTTTTTTCTAAAAAATGCTTTTTGGGATCAGAGGCTTCAAAAACTTATATAAATATGGTGAAACCCCAATATCGAATTGCTGAGGGTGTTTGTCATGTACAATCCAGGATTAAACGTAATTTGATGCGCTCGCATACAATGCATGCCAGTTTCTCGCGCTGGCTAGTAGACTAATCGAGGTGATTTTCCGGGTTTTGGCAAACAAATGCAGTGAGGCACTGACAAATGGAGAGGTTTTTCATCAGGCACATTTTCCCCTCCAGACCAAAAAGACAAACAAACAAACAGAAAACAAAACAAATGTTTGGATGGAGTGCAATATTATCTCTACATATTAAAAGGTAAAGGTAAAGATTAATAAAAAGTTAGCTAAAATAAATCGAAAGAAATGGGAAAGAGGCAATTTATTGTCTATGCATTTAATAACTTGTTAATAAGACCCAGGGTGCCACCAGACTCGCAACCTTGAGAATGAGAAGCGCGTTCAAACATTTGCCTAACTTTGGTGCCAGAGAAACATGAACTGAATGATCCTGTCCCAAATTTTGTATGCTTGTCGCCGAGTTCAACACAGGCGAATAAATTAATTACATCAGTGGTCCATGCTACTTCAATACGCGACCCTATTAAACATTCGATGAACGACTTCCCATGTTCTGTAAACTCAACCACATTACCAATAGCGGTGTATGAAGAAATTCGGTACATAGTACATAATTTTCTGTGGGTGCTACAGCAAGAGAGACGTAAAAAGTAAAGTGGTAAGCTTAAATGGATATGCAAAAGATAATGCGCGTGCGTAAATACCTGTCCCTGATTTCTACCTGCACTTAATGGCATCAGTTCACATTAATCTCTCCTTACAGAGATTCCTCTATCCATTCATACTCTCTCCTCTTCTCATTACGATTTATTATTGGCAGCGAAAACGGGTTTTGGTGAATGAAAACCGTCTTTTCTTCCTCTCCTCTTTACCATTCCTTTTTATTACCTCGCTGTCCACGGTCAACGTTTACTACGACCATTTTTTTCTCTCCCCCTCCCTCTTGCTATGTTGGAAAGAAATTATGACGTGCTAGTGACGTCATTGGAATTCAATGACGTCACTTGTGGTAGTTTATGAGGTCTGTGTGTATGGAAGGCGGGCGGGTAGTTTTATGTTACAGGCCATTATCGTCAACTCTTTGGCAGGGGGAAGTGGGAATGAAGATAGGCGACGGTAACGACCTGTTATTTCAAAGGCCAAAAATGTTGCAAAAAAATCTGTTAAAAGGGAGCCAGGATGTAAATGACGCGTTGTGGAATGTTGAACAGTAAACTACCTTACCCAAAATGTAGTTCATTTTGTAAGTAGGTAATAAAGGAGAGTAATCACTGCTGTATCTAATTGTTATTAGTATCTTGTGATAGTCATCTGACAGCGTCCCATTGTAATGCTAAAAGGGCACTTCAAAAAGTAAGCTATACATGATTATTGCAGGCCCAGTAACACTTATTGATTGCTGCACTTCACTGCAAAGTGGCACAGATACGTGAACCATTTTTCAACATAGTCACCTAGGTCTCTAAATAATGGTCTGAACCTTTTACCAGTCCCTGGTCACCGAGGCATTCGGGGACCGCTGTGCGAACTTCATCTATCATCAGACGATAGAATCAGCACACGAGTTCATCGATCGATTACCTATATATTGTCGCCTGTTGTTGATGTTGATAGCCTTCCTTCCTGATCTGTATCACCGACGTTTGTGCGGCCTTGATCAAGTTAGTGGCACACTTCACAATGATTAGGCGCAATATTTTAATGCAGCAAGAATTTCACGGTGAATCTCTGTGCAATTTCGACGTTACCAGGTACTTCAACTTTGGAGTATATTTCCATTTGAAGCGCCATCTCTCTATCACATAGTGATGCACCAGTTATCAGTGGAACTGTGTCTAGGGGAATTTCGGAACATGAATTCCAATCTGACAGAGTGTTATTCTCGTTGCGCGATCATCTTAATGTGGGACATGTTCAACTTACTTTTTAGGTACCCTCGTATTTACCTGAATTCGCAATTTGATTTTTATCAGATATTTCACCCTGACCTACTAAAACTATTATTGCAGTCTATACCCATATAGCTGTACCCAATGCTCACCCAAATCTGCCATCAACGGTTTGCCGTCCAATACTCATTGAACACAATGCTGAGGAGAAAAAGCGTCGTCTGTTTAAACGTTTAGAATGACACCATCGATTTATTTGAAAAGGTAAGGAATATGGAATTAGAAATCATTAACACGGCATATCATAACCTCGTTGTGAAAGACTTAATAAATACTTACATGAGATTCAGAGGAATGTAGTGCAGTACTATTGTAAATCGCTCGCTTTGGAACGAGAGATGGAGTCTTTTTTGTTCATTAAAATTCGCGTCGAAGATTTTTGTAAAACCATGTTGCATATGGAGGAGTCAAATGTAGGTCTCAAGTAAACCAGACATCCGTGTTGCAACGTGAGCAAAAAAACCTGTAATGGTTCCGTTTGGCGCAATACTTACCGCAGTTAAAGTTTACAGTTGGGCAGAACCAACTTGGGACTTGACAGCACTCGTCTTCGAGGGCGTGTCGGGACGCTCCGGCGAATAACGTGCAACAAGGATGACCATCGGTTACGTTGAGTCATGTTATTGGCGCAACCTGCTTACACACCTCTTGCAGCTGAGCGAACGTGCTGGCTCTTAAGCCCCAAGTTGATTCTGCTGAACTGTAGACCTGAGCCTCATCCAGTGTGTTTAGGTAACAAACCCATAAGGTGTATCGGAAAAAACGTTAAACTGGAAAGTTGTTTACGGGAGTCTATCGCACGTATACGGCGAGACAAGGTATGCACACTGTGATCAGATGAAATCATTTCTTCAGAATAGCAACTCCATTTGTGTTGCATCACTGATTGTACACCAAGTTACTGGTATTGTGCTGCTCTAGTAAACAGATAACAAGCGAATGCACCTACTCTGGCAACCAAAGTCAATACGCCTGGTCGCTTTGCCAGGCAGTACGAGTGCAATATTCTCATTTGTGAACCGGAGTAATTTGCAACCTGACGATATCGGATTATTTGAATCTAAATGTGGAGCAATGGAGCTTATGAGGCTGAGGAAAGGTAATTTGTGTGTTCATCTCAGTTATCACCTCGAGTGGTATCTCTGGTCTGAAGACATCGCGGACATTGTGTCCACAGTTCTCTGGTCTGTTTTGTACCTATGGTAATTGTATGGAGAAGCAGAAGTGATTATTGCTATAGAACGCCAGTGATGAATTATTGTCTACTATGTTTACTTGTCATGCCTTCGGATATTTAGGGGTGGTTGTGGATAGAGGAGGAAGGGAGAAGTGTGACGTCGTCACCCTAAGAGCGCCGGCCTGACGCTGCTGATAAACACTGCATGCAACTGACAATCAGTCATGCTAACGATCATATGTGATTGTTTAAGCCTATGTCTGCTCAATTGAATTGATAAGAAGAGAAAACAGATTCGGCACATGAAACTTACTAGTACGCGCACATTGAGAATTTCTTTCAAATATTGCTTAGTGATGCTAACAAATGTGTAATTTTTGGATATATTTATACCCATTTTATGCGATTAATGCAAAGAAAATTTATTTCCTCAACGATGCTGATTTTTAGATACAAGTGCGAGCATTTTGTAATCTGCACCGGTTTTGAGTCCCTCATAAGGAACCCCAAGCCACTTTTGGAAACTACTTCCACGTGAATCTCGAAAGAACCACCTTGAAGCCAATTGACGTGAGTAAACTACGACTATAGTTTTAGGCTTGACTATAATGGTTTATTGGAAGGAAAACTTAGTTCTTATGGGTGTCAGTTATAAAAATAAAGAAAAAAATCTGATGTGTTGCACTCACATGACTTTCTCTACTCTTGTACTAACCATTCTTACAAACTCTTATTCCTATATCTTCTTCGTGTTAGTTAAAATAAACATTTGTACAAATTATCTTATTGCTTATTTCCTTGTAGGTGCAAGGGGAATATTGGAATACAGTAGGCTTTGTGCGATAGTCAAATCTTTTAAAGCTTTGAGATTCCGTTCTCTTTGTACACGTAACATATAAAAAAATGAACAACGATGACCCATTTCACGAAAGTTCCAAGTTTTCCGAAACTCACACACATAACAAGGTATATCTCCGAAATGGTTCACCCTACAAGAAAATTTATTGAGACATAAATTGTGTATTTTAGCAAGATCTACATTTTCTGTATAGAATAATTTGGTCTATCTCTAACGGTTTACCAGTTATGCAAAAGTCGTCCAGAGTAAATACGACTACAGGGGCTATAGCCAGAAAATTCAAGATATACATTTCATTTGTCATAAAAATATCTCAAACATATGACATTTTAATCAAATCGTTAGAGCCATTTTCAAGAAAATCAAAATTTTCGAAAAATTTTCCATGTAAAGGGTAGTTTAGGGTGGGGCTATTTTCTTCAAAATCTTCGTGTCACATCCTTGAACGACATTAAACTTAAATACAAATACTTAAAAACTTTGGTTTTTAACCGACTTTTCGTTTTTGAGCTATGCTGTCCACAGACTGACAGACTGACAGACTGACACACACACACACGGAGCTTTTTCTAAAAATGCTTTTTTTTTTTGGATTCAGGGGGCCTCAAAACATGTATTTCCGGTGAAATCTCGACTTCGAATTTTTGGGTGGAATACAATACTTCCCCTACTTACCAGTAGAGAAAGTAAAAAAGAGAATCTAGGTCAGAACTGATGTTGGGTATGAAGGTCAGTACACAGTGGACAGGATGTTCGCAGCTGATTTTGGGAATTTACTGAACAGAATGAGATCCAAAATCACGGACTCAAGTGTGGTAAGCTAAATAATCTATGTACCTATAACAATTCAGTTTGAGTGTTATACTGAACGGTTTCTGGGTGACTCACAGAAGCACATCGACACGCTTACGAACCTTCCCCACAAGCCTTTCACGAACGCTTTGGATATCAAGAGTGAGTCAGAAACTTACCTAAAGGTGGAAATGGTAGATATTTGCATTGTATTCTTTTTATATTATTTATACCTTAGTGCATATCACAAACTATGTGTTCTTTTAATCTTCCTCAAGGATTTCCTTTCACTTTTATGTGTCTAAATAAATTCCCTTGGTTTTCTTAATCTTTTAAAATCACTCAATTTCTGAATGTAGCTGCTGGAGCTACGTTGCCAATTATGCCACTTTTTCTTCGGATACAAGTACATTTAAAATACTAGTTTTACAGTTATTCATTTCCATCGATCATCTTCTTAGGGCAGTGATAATGCTGCTGAGTACCACATACTGATTGCAGAGTTCCGGAATTGCAGGATAATGGGGGAGGGTATGTTTTTAGTTTCAAATGTCGAGTGAAGCTAATTCCGGATAAGTTAAATTTCTAACAATATTACTATGCAGGAAGAATCTCCCTTGAGGTATGGTTTGAAATGATAGGAAGTGCATCGATGCAGTTTCAAACAGAGTAGACTGCACTGCTTTAAATATGGTAATGTTTTGCTGGGAACTGGCAGAGAATAGAAAACTTTTCATGTGAAATTCAAACCACGTAAGTCTAGAATCACTTCTGAACTTGCTTAATATGCTGCAGGTGACGAAATAGGTACATTTTACATTCAAATCAAAATCAACACTTAACATTTAGATCAGTATGATCGAGAGGAACATTTCTTAACCATTTCTGCGTTTCATGGTTTTTAAAGAGTGCACATTGGGCTACAGTAGATTGTTTAAAAAGAATCCTACAAAGCTTAATATGGAGTATTTATGTAAATTATATCATTTTAGATTATGGAAAGTTAAATAACGATTAATGCTTTTAAAGGCAAATATTAAATCCTAAATAAATAAATAAATGTGTGAATAGCTTCACATATTTGGGCGGTATTTTAACATTTGAAGACGCTACGGATACAAATATTATATAATTGTTACATTCACGCGATCTTCACTACTCATTCCCCACTTAATATGCTTTTAAAACAACTTACAGTTCTATCTATATCATGTTAATGGAAATACAATTTTGTAGAAATGCCTTTATTACATATTCTTTGTAGGTACAATGGGAATAAGGGAACATATAGGCTTAAGCAATTGTCAAAATTTGAGCTGCTCTCTATGTGATATCTTTGAAATACCGTTCTCTTTGTATGATGAGCAGGAAAAAAAGAACATGAATATGACTTTCCAATTGAGGAAAGTGTTGAAGATTCTGGCTAACAGTTTCTAGGAAATGCTTTTACCAGTTAAAGTCATCTAGAATGCAGAGAACTTCATAAACTCTTCCCAGAAAGTTTAGGATATGAATCTCATTTTTGTATGTGTATTTTGACAAATAAACTCTTTCAGATTACTTTTCAATTATTAATTTTCATCTACATTCGTGCTTGCCTCACATACGCAAATTCACACAAATACAATTACCTGTCGTTGTTTTCCACGAAAGCTTTACTAAAAACTGTCTAGAAGTTACTTCATCCTAGCAACGTGACGTCAGCCACGGAACATCAAACAGAAGGTATCCTTCCTGCACGGAAGCTCAGCGCTTAGTGTTGCATGATGCTCCGTGTCAGCGCGAAAATATCTTCCACTTTTCTTAGGCATAATGCTTTTTTCTGCCTTAGAAAAGGCAGGCTGCAGGCTTTTGTTTTCGCTTTAATATCTTTCTGGTATCATTCAATCGTATTCTGTGGCTAGTCATAAAAACTTAGAGAATACACCTGGAAGACAGAGACAAGTCTGGTCTTCTAAATTCTTTCACACGACTAGGTCAAATCACTGCCCAACTAATAGAACCGTGAGAGATTCAACATTCATTAAATTAGACTCTAAATAATTAGCATTAGAAAGGCATATGAAAGCACGGCTTTGTATCAAAGAACGCATCCTTTTGGGACAGAAAAGGAGGGAAAGTGATGCGACACCGAGTTATCGATTAATTTTTGCCCAACATTCCGATGACCAAACGAGCTGAAAAGCATTTGGTTTGTGACCTTTTGGAAGCGATGCCGACAGCCTTATCCTCCCCCCTCTCTCCCGGTCTGTCTCTGCGCATGAGCATGATAAATGTTCGTCAATTATACCGTATACATGGCATTGTTTAAACAGCTTGACAGCAGAACATTGATTGATGGATAGGAGGACCATGTACCTCGTTGGATCTCTACGAATGCGCCATGTTTATAAAGTTTTTTACATTCCCTTTTATTATTTGTCCCTTGTTCCCTCTTTTTCGCTCTTATCCCTCGGCGGAATGTCTTGTCTCTTTCATATACGTGATGCCTTTTTATAATTCTGTGTTTTCTTGCTTATTCTTTCTAGCAGTCATAAGAAATGTTCATCACGCATTATTTCCACACCAAATTCCTTTATCTATCTTAAGCATTAAACGTTAAAAGACGTTCATAAAAAGTATTTTTATCTCCCTTGCATTCTAAATGCCTTTAAGTTCCACTAAGGTTATAAAGCACAAAATTCTTCCCGCTGCAAGAACGCATGAGAATGAATCATAGGGAAGCTAAGAGAAATAATAATGAAGACATTGTGAACAGCCATTGAAAACTAGTTTTTTACAAATATGATTTGTTATATTCACACCCCTTTCTCGTCTCACTCTTCTACAATCTATTCCTAAAAAAATGTGTTGCACTTACTTTCTCTACGCTTGTACAAACTATTATAAATGTTTATTTCTCTACCCCATTTCATATTAATCAAAATAAACTTCCGTAGATATTACCTTATTGCTCATTTTCTTGCAAGCACAAGCGGAATATGGGAATACCAGAAGAGGCTTTAGTGACTCAAATTTTTAAGAGCTCCTCGCTATGTGATGATTTTGAAACTTCGTTCCTTCAAAAAAGTATAAGTGTTTGACAATTCAAATCAATAACAAGGATACGGTTTGTCACAAAAAAGACAAATTGTGTGCATTAACGAGATTTACATTTTTGTGTGGTAAAATTTTGACTATCTCTAGCGATTTACCATTTATAAAAAGTCATTCAGAATAAAGAGAACTTCAGGGGCTATTTCAAAACAATTCAAGATATATATTTCATTTGTGACGAAAACATGTTAGATATGTATAGGATAGTAGTTTAATCATAATAGTTAGAGCCACTTCTGAGAAAATCCGGCCGTATATTCCATATATACGAGTTTAATTTTCGGTGGAGGATTTTGGTGAAAATATTTGTGTAGCATTCTTGGGGGATGCTGCCTCTGGAATTTGTTTACAGACGGATATTCAGACGTGCGCGTTTATTTCAATTATATATATGCAAACCGCATTAAGCAGAGGTAGTCATGTGAATGTGTAACACAAATGTTTTTAGCTTCTTTCTTCAAGTTCAAAATAAGGGTTATAAGGGTATATTTTTATAAATGGTAACCTAATATGATCAACTTCGGTGACTTAGTTGTTTGTCTTTGTCTAACAGCTTTCATGCAAACCAATCGCAAGGCTTACTCATATTTTTTGCATAACTGCACCAGGAAATGAAGAACGCCTATCGTATAGATTATGCGTTTTGCTTCATACCTCAATGCATGCCTACTGGCCTTGGTATTATGACATCATTGGATTTACAGAAAGCACTGGACGTCGGTTCCGGTACACCATTCGTTGTCACTGTGTATCATGCTTTGTGCTACGCCTACTTGTATTAAACAACCTGAACTCTTTATATGTAAAATTGTGAGTTCGAAAGCGAAGTAAATATTGACGTTGTTCATTAAACTATCCTCAATTATAATCGATATATTTTGATAGGTAATTACTATTAAAGTATCTCCACTTATACTCCTAACACCCTGTATAATACACTTTGATGTAAGGAGAATTCTGTAGTAGTGTTTAAAATGATTAGTTACAGATGAGATCTTGGTATCTTAAATCAGGATTGCCATAACTCATTTGAATTAGGTACATTCTGCGCACGCAGCAAACATTGAAAGTAATTCGAGACTCAAATGCATTGCCATAATACCAGAGCGGATATTTGAAATTGCGTGCGCTTGAATCACCGATGTAAAATAGCTTCTTGGTTTTCTGATCAGCGAATACGAAAGATGTTGAGGCTCTACAGATGAATGCCTGTTGAATAACAACAGTAGAGTTTAGTGAAATGAAACATGTACTAAGTGAAACAGGGACCATAACACAATAAACTGCTACACGCTTCCAGTAGCAAATGGAACAAAATATCTGCCAACATGCCTGCAGCTTACAGAAGAATCTATTGTACGAGGCACGAAATCACACCACAGAAGCAACAATAGAAATCCTAATATTGTTTCTTCTCAGCAACTAGTTATTGAGGAAAAGAACAACTGCAAAGGAAATTCAATCAGGTAAAAGCTATATTGATAATGTTTTACCTTGCAGAACGAGTTTGATAATTACATTCTGAAATATCTGTATACCTGATGTAATATCCTTTCGTTTCTAGTTCTCGAGGATCTGTGCAGTATTATGAAAGATTTGCAAACGTACATAAATGAGAGAGGAACAGCAGTAAGTTTCCTGTGCAGATTGAGCGAAAGTGGATAAGATCTTGTTAAGAACAATAGTTCTGCTGTCTTGGCTATTGTATAAGTAGGATCCGGATTCATAAGCTTCAATTTACCTTTTCCTTGTCAGTTCCAAGAAATATGTTCAACACCTGGGCTAAATATATCACTCTTATAGTGTGACAAAATGACAAAAGTCCAATCCAAGTATTATTCCACTCAAAACTTTAGCAAAAGTGCAGATCTGGTTTACTGGCGTTAGCACAGTATTCATTCCTTCGTTATATTACAACTCACAACTGTTTTCTTCTAGTAAGCTTGACTCACTGTTTTCTGTCTTTCTTCACTTTCCCTGTCTCTCAAACAGTTGACTTTGACGGTGCAATCACTCGACGCTCATTAACTACTTCGCTATCTTGCTTCACACTTCGGTTCTCTCACGCAGCTGTACACACACACACACGCACACGCATAACACACACACACACACACACACACACACACACACACACACACACACACACACACACACACACACTAAAACCAGAAACTGACTAATGATTTGAAGCTTCCCCGGTGTTTGTTAATAATGCCCAGTTGTCCAAATTTGACCTAACTATTAGCCCGAGAAACTATCATCCTAAAAAACTGAATCCCCGATGACTCATGTCTGTTATCCAACTACTAACGAGGATGACGTAATATGGACCTTTATCGAATTTCTACAAAAATACCAGCCGCCGGACACCTATCGAATAATCTCGAAAACCCGGTTTTGCTCTGTCGGTCTGATTGTTGTTCACAACAATCGCGTGAGACAGATAGACCGTCTTGCACGCACCGCCAGTGCTGTGAGACAGCCCGACCCCGAGCAGTTGCTATTATCGCTATCGTCGGCCGGCGTCACAATATGAACTAAAATGCCAAAATGTATAGCTTAAATCTACAATGTTCTAAACCGCTATCTTCAATTTTTCAGATGATAGCATATTCCGAAGTGTTAAAGTTATTTAGTTTGTTAACGACGCTGTCAATAGCTAGGACATCAGCGCCGCTGAAGTGCCGAAATTTCGTCCCGCAGGAGTTCTTTTACACGCCAGCAAATCTACCGGCATGGGGCTGTCTCTTTCAACAATCAGTCTGGGCTAGATTTGAACCTGCAACCTTGGAATCAGTAGGCCAGTGCCCAACCAACTGAATCACTCAGATCGAGGCTCCTACTATGGTTGCCTCCCTTGCATCTCATATGAAGGCATATTATAAATATATACCACAAGCTATTATCTGCTAAAAGCGCGACTCTGCCATTCGAAAAGGTTTTGCTTTCATGGGCAATGTTTCCAGAACTGAATCCCATTGACCAGTTGGAGTTGGTGTTTTTCGAAGCTTCAGAGAATAACAAACACCATCTTGGCTTTAAAGACGTGAAGTGATTTGTTCAGCATTGCGGGGAGAAAAATATCCAGGAAAACTTATCCTAGTAACTGTAGCACTAACGTCTATGACCTATGCTCCAGTGACGTAATCTTTGGAGAGAAGCTGTTATTCGTACTAGAATGTACTACGTGACAATATAAAGTCATCCATATAGGTATGTAGTAACGATTGAGAGAGACCGAAAAAGTGAAATCAATTACACGTGTTTTTTGTGAGTAGTTTTTGACGGGATAAAATCTTGTGAAATATGTAGCAGTAAACAAATCTTACTAAAATAAGAAATACAGAAAGTGAAAATATGAAATGGCATATACTTTTAAACAAACAAAAGAGATAGTAAAATACAATCTCTGCGTTTCAGGATTGATACTGACAAAGTATCAATAAAGTATAGCTTGGTGAAATAAGGTGATAAACAAGTATTAGTAAATAAGGAAAACAGGAAAACACTTGGTGTTTCAAAGCATGTAAACCTCTGCGTGTAGACCAAAATAAAAAAAAACTGAATAAATTGATTAGTTTTAGTGATTTAGTGATCTGCAAATGTCATTTTAAGAAAATCTAAAATTAGGCTTACAGAACTTAAAAATCCGGGCCGTAGTTATAAGTTAATGATACATTAACTGCTTCTGAGATAAGATGCCAAACTTAATATTTGCTCCCGCTTTCACTTATTTATTGAACTGTACTGGACTTTTTAACACACAAAGCAGCGGTACCAATAATAATTGCAAGAGCGACGAATCACGTGTTGACCTAACTGCATTGGCATTGAAATTTTTCAGCCTATTTCTATCTTGTCCAACCTTGTACTACACGCGCGCGTGTGTGTATGTGAAACAGCAGTTGTCATTCATTGACCTAATCTTTGGTTAAACTGTGAAACTTGGGACTTTAAAGCACTTACACATCTTAGGTCACCATTGCGGTAAGTATTGTGTTTATTTAAGTCACCATTGCGGTATGTATGGTGTTTATTCAGACCTCTTTGTGGTCTGCAAAGGATGCGAGTTAGTTTGGGAACTTAAAGACGTGCTGGCATGCTGCCATGGTAGCGCAATTATTATTGATACATCAGAAATTTACAGACTAAATAGGTATTTCAAATAGTTGCAGTTTCTCGTGCTACGATTCTGAAACAGGTTTTTCTCTGTTTCAAACAGTCGAACTGGCTTCAAATAACTCATCTTAGCCTCCATTAATTACACTGGTCGGCAAAATTCAACTTTGTAAACTTTTCAAGCACCAATAGTGGATTATCCTAGTCTTTCGACCTGCTGAACACGAACCTGTTTCGTTCCCATAGCATTAAATAGAACATTCAGGTCATTGCAGTAACAGAGTGAGTGATCGAGAATGGTTCAAAGACAGCCTGACGATGTCAGAAGCAAGAAACCCTAGCATCGTTGTCTAGTAAATTCCACTGTTTTAGACTCGAGCCCAAGAATTCAGCATGTGCCTTAGAAAGATTCAGGCTCCTAACAAGATCATTCAAATCATTTTGTGTCAGGCGATGTGATTTCTTCCTATCGAAATCAGAACTTGCACTCTCCACGTCTGTACCGGCTTCACCTGGGTTTCATCTTCAACTGGCCATGTGTCTGGAGGAACGAAGGTATGGAGGAACTTTGTGGTACGCGATGAATAGCTGATTTGATGTAAAGATACTTGATCTTCTTTCTATCCTTGAGCTTCTTCCTTGCTATTTTAATAATGAAGAAATAGCAATCATCTACATGATTGGTCGGTTCCATCCATATCATCGGAGTAGCAAAAGATATTGCAAGTTTACCTTTTTTCTTCATCCAACCATTAAGACGAACAGTTCACACAGAGAATATGTGGAGCCCATTTTCGGTCCTGATTACCTAACTTGTACCAGAAACAAATATCATACAGTTTCTTCACAACGGGTGTCACACGTCATCTGCATGATTTAATACTTTACTCCCCACAGATGTAGCAAACGTTTATTGGGGATTCTTAGAATATCTACTTAATTGTCACTGACACGGCCTACAATATTAAATACCACTGACCTAGTTTCCTGCTTGCGGATGCAGTTTGTCTTTCAATACATTTGTCAAACTGATTCCAAACTTTTTTCCTATTCTATTCTGTACTACGATTTCCGTTTTCCAAGTATTTCATCTGATTCAGCATTAGATGCTTCACCGAGCGAGAATCAGCCACTTTTGATATTTTGACCCAGCGGCTTTGTTAGATCAAATTAAGAAAAGAGGTGATAATGAAGTTTGATAAAATTTTTCGAGAGTGAAGCCTATCATTGGTTGAAATTTGAAATTGTTATGCGCGCGATTGACTCATTTCAACCAAGTTATGTATGAGTGCAATAGTCAGTGAAATTTACTCATCCACGCATGCCCTGATAAAAATATCTATGGATCATATCTGGAGGAACTGGTAGCGTATTCATCAAAAACCGATGTACGTATTAGAAACGGAATAAAAAAGATGGTGTACTCAAGAGAATCAGCATCAAGAACCGTTCATAAACCGGCTTGGGAATATTAAACTTGGCAAACTGTAGTTCCGTTGTTATCTCTTTGATATCCCTTGGATAAATATCCTGTTCTAAGAATTTTTTTTTCTAATGGGGCAGTTTTTTTGTTGTTGTGGATACCTTTTCCTAGAAAGGTAACCTGCAGAGACCAAATGCCTTTCATTGTTTCACTGCCGGATTCCTGTACAGCAGAAGCCTCTAGCATCGTGTTAGTTATAACGGGACGTCATCCTGTGTTTTCCATTGGTCAGGAAGTTCTTGTCAGCATGACGTTACGCTTCACTTCGGGGTCGAGATTCCTTATTTGGAAAGAATAGTAACTGCACAGTTCCTTGCAGTCTCTCTCTATGGTTGACACATGCGCTTTGTTTATCGACTTTTTTTCTGATTAGTGAAGTGAGTGTGAAGTGGTATACTTCACTGGAGTTTATGGTTCATTAAAGAACATCTTATACACAGTCAATAAGGTACTTCCGTGGAGTTTATGGTTCATTAAAGTACATCTTATGGATAGCCATTGAGGCACTTCTGTGACATCACAGGTATTGTCTTTGCAAATACGTGTCCATTATAAATAACAAAAAAGCATAACTGATTTGTTGCACTCACATGACTTTCCCCACCTTTGTACTATTCTCACAAACTCTTATTCCTCTAACTTCATGTTAGTCAACATACACATTTGCGGAAATAATCTCATTTGCTAATTTTCTTGTAGGTGCAAGAGAAATATGGGAATAAGAAAGCTTTGAAATTCCGTTCTCTTACGCACGGCCAAGTGATACAAAAGTGAATAACGACCTGCCATTTGAGAAAAGTGTAAGTATTGCAAAAATCTCACACAAATAAGATTTGGTCTATCTCTTACGGTTTATAGTTATTCAAAAGTGGTAAAGAGTAAACAGGGCTACATGGGCTGTAGTCAGAAAATTCAAAATATGGATTTCATTTGCCACAAAAAAAAAAAAAAAAAAAAAAAAAAAAAAAAAAAAAAAAAAAAAACTTAAACGTATGGCATTTTGCATGTGAAGGATAGTTCAAAGTGGGGGAATTTTCTTAAAAACCTTCGTGTCACATCCCCTCCATCCCTCGTAGCAGATAAATAAAAAATGTAACTGCTGTACAACTTTCTCTACTAACAGCAATTTTAGTAATTACTCAGAAATTATATTCTGCTTAATCGTTATCCATGGTAAATACCGTGCGAAAATAATTTCAATGTAGGTCAAGATGACATTCAAGTAAGATCGGAACAAAAAACCACAATCCATAGTATTACGTAGTTACTGCACTTACTAGTGGGTGGCAAAAAAGAACGGTCAATTAACATTTCAAACTATTGATTATTATTATTCAGCTGACACCAAAACGCTTGCCTCTGGCGTGGACGACCCGGGTTCGGTCCCCGGTAGCAGCTTGGGGATTTTATCCCCTCTGGGAGGTCTGGCAGGGGGTGCACTCAACCTCGTCAGGTCCCAGAGGAGACCAATTGAGGAGCTACTTGATGGAGAAGTAGCGGCCCCAGGTCGAGAAGGCCTTATAACTGGCTGAGAGGGCTCGGGGCACTGACCACGTCCCACCCTCCAGTACTGCACCCTACCAATGACGCCTGCAGTGGACAGAGGTGGGGGACGCAGCAGTTGGGTGGCAAGCCTTGGCCCTTCATGGGCTAGGGGTTTCTTCTGTTCTTTTTTTTTGACACCGAAACGTATATATTTCCGAGAAATGGAGATATCTAATTGTTTGCTTGAACATTCTGGTCTAACGTAAAACGCTCTCTCTCTCAATCTCGCTTGCTCTCTCACTCGCTCTTTTCTGTCCTAATGTAAATGTGGTCCATTTGGTACAAGGTTTATTCTCTAGATTTGGAAAACGTAGTTTTGTATGCGATTTTCCAAAACGCGCGTCTTTTCACTACGTTTATTACAGTGCTCTAGCTGTTGTTTTATTTTTAATCACCGTGTATTTGCACGGAAATTGTGAATAATGTAAAGAAACCTGAAACTCGTTTCTGTAACTAATAAGTTCAAGGTCAGCTGCCAAACAAGGTACGTACTGGTAATCTACGCTCTAAAGCTTAACATATGACAAATTTATCGACGTAATAACCTTTGGCAATTTTCCACGTTAACTTGATATTTATATGCTCAGTGGCCGCAATAAACAGGTTTGCGTTTGTACCGAAGAAAGATGAAGTAAAAGCGGTAACGTTATGTTGTTTCACTGGCGTTTGGGATAAAATATACGCTCTCTGTAATGGCAAAGGTGCACGTGCTCTATAGTAAAACTTTAGTTAAGCCTGAGGTTATCTGTAGAGCTAGACTTTTTTAAAAGTGTTTGATATTCAGGGGAAGATATCTTAGTTCTAACTGCAAAACTTAAATCAACATTATCCCATAAACGCGTGTTCTAAATATCTCGTTATATCAAATATAATTGCATGAGTAATAGAATATAACCCATTTTGAAACTGCTGAATCTTCTTGAGATATTAGCAGAGTGGTTTAATATTGGCATAATTACTGTTGAAGGTTCTTTTTACTTTCTCTACTGATAAGTAGGGGAAGTATTGTATTCCATTCAAAAATTCGATGTCGAGATTTCACCGGAAATATGTTTTGACACCCCCTGAATCCAAAAAAGCATTTTTAGAAAAAGCTCCGTGTGTCTATGTGTGTGTCTGTCAGTCTGTGGACAGCATACCTCAAAAACGAAAAGAAGATTAAAAACCAAAGTTGGTATTTAAGTTTAATGCCTTTCAAGGATGCCACACGAAGATTTTGAAGAAAATAGCCCCATCCTGAACTACCCTTTACATGGAAAATTTTGATTTTCTTCAAAATGGCTCTAACGATTTTGATTAAAATGTCGTATGTTTGAGATATTTTTATGAAAAATGAAATGTTTAGCTTGAATTTTCTGGCTATAGCCCCTGTAGTCGTATTTACTCTGGCCGACTTTTGCATAACTGGTAAACCGTTAGAGGTAGACCAAATCATACTATACAAAAAATGTAGATCTTGCTAAACTACAAATTTAAGTCCCAATAAATTTTCTTGCAGGGTGAACCATATCGAAGATATTCCTTTTTATGTGTGTGTGTTTCGGAAAACAAAACTTTCGTGAAATGGAGCATCGTTGTTCATTTTTTTGTATGTTAAGTGTACAAAGACAACAGAATCTCAAAGCTTTAAAAGATTTGACTATTGCACAAAGCCTACTGTATTCTAATATTCTCCTTGTACCTGCAAGGAGATAAACAATAAGATAATTTGTACAAATGTTTATGTTAACTAACACGAAAAAGATATAGGAATAAGAGTTTGTAAGAATGGTTAGTACAAGAGTAGAGAAAGTCATGTGAGTGCAACACATCAGAGTTTTTCTTATGCTAACTCTGTCGTGTTTGTATAAACATAAGAATACACGCAACAGCTGGAGGAGTAATGGCTCTACCTACACGAGTTTGAATTGGCTTCCTTCAGTGCTATTACGTGTGTAACAGACAATATGTACATACACTGAGAATATATCGGACATAAAATAGAATGAAAAAAGAACCCTACTCTGTAAAATCATTTCGGAAAATGATGAATAAATTTGAGGAAATTTGAACAATTTGAAAATGGGCAAACAAAGCTTTTAAAGCGTTACAGAATCATGAAATAGAAATATTGTTTTCATGCAGGATGACGCTCCTCACCACATACACAACACTGTAAAACCACATTTAGTGATCGTGCAGTCGACATTTTCCGAACAGTTGCCTTTCTGGGTTCCCGGATATGAATTCAGCTGACTACTAGTTATGGGGTTATCTAAAAAAAATAGATGTTTCTAATCACACACATTACACGTGAAGAACTAAAGCAGTCAGTATCGGATGCGATTGAGAACATACATATAATGTGCTTGCTATTGCCATTTATAGCATAGAAGAGAGACTTTTGGTTATTGAACAATATGCTGGTGGTTAAATTTACTATTATTTTGTTTTAATAGAATCCTATTTCTTTATGGACCAATTGGTATTTTATTTTGTTAAAATGTAAAACTTTGACAAATTTATTACTACTTTGAACTGGGAGCTTACTTTAGAATAACCATATATAAGGCCATGTCAAGAAACAGAAACAGTTATGGCTTTCTTGCATGTTTCATTTTATTAAAATATAATCTGTGTGTATGTGTGTGTGTGTGTGTGTGTGTGTGTGTGTGTGTGTGTGTGTTTCTTAACTTGCACTAACAAAGAAATCTGTTGTGTTGAAAATCGTACTGTTTCCTCGACTTCTGAGTTTTACGAGTACTTAGGTATGTACATACAAGCAACGGATTATGTCAAGTTACGTTGGTTGGAAAAAGTCACGTGAGTATGACATGTAGGATCTTTTGAAGTACATTGACAGTTATGGGAGCTGAAACAGAGCCCTGCGGAATACTACAGAGGCTAACACACAGCTTCCCAATGAATTTTGCAACTGTCTCTAAGAGAACAAAGTAAAAACGCTTAAACCTGAGCTGAGAGGGGAACAGCATGAGACAAAGGGAGCAAAAGAACAAAACAAAAGACTAACAGCAACAACAACCTGCGACACAGCGCCAGAGCCGCAGCAAGAGCAACAAAAGAGCGAAAGAAAATCAAGACTTAACAGAGGAATAAAATATAGTCCCATATAAAGGAGAACTTAGCAGTTCCTATATCATGACAGCCAGTAACCAGCACGACTGCAGGGGAAATAGCATTCTCGTCACGTTATAAATTCTCAGCGAAATTATAATTAAGGCTAAACACGAACGCAAAGAAACAAAAGACAGTAAAGCCGAAACACTCCAGAGCAGGTCCGAATTTGATAAACAAAAAGTTTACAGGACGGAGAATCTCAGAAATTATCGATGCAGATCACAAACAAAGGTTCCAATGACTGGCTCTTGGAAAAAGTGGTACAGGAAACTTGTATTGTCTGCGAAAATCTCGCCCCATGAGCCATGAACTCAAATGCTTTCGAGTTTAGACCAGTCAGAGGCCCGTGATTGTAGTTGGTAGGTTTTTGGTGTTGCTACCTTCGCACTGTGAGGAATTTATGCCTGTACGCATGAACTAATTGTTAACAGAGATACGTGTTTCAAGAAAAAAGCCCACAAAAGGTCTCTTATTTTATTAAAATCTGTACACACCTAAAAGTAATTGATATAAAAGGCCACGCTTGATTGGTACGGGTTCTTCATGCCAATGGTACTTATGCTTTTTATTTTTATTTGGAGGATTTGATCCACTTCTTCATTACCACTTATTTTTACTTTTTCTACTACATGTAGTAAGTAGAGGAAGTATTGTTGATGTTGAGATTTTACCGGAAATATGTTTTGAGGCCCCCTGAATCAAAAAATGCAATTTTAGAAAAGTGTGTGTGTGTGTGTGTGTGTGTGTGTGTGTGTGTGTGTGTGTGTGTGTGTGTGTGTGTGTGTGTGTGTCTGAACGACATAGTAATTAAAAAAATAAAATTGGGTTAAAAACCAAAGTTGGTATTTCTAGTAAAATCTCGACATCGATTTTTTTACATGGAAAATCTTGAGTTTATCAAAAATGGCTCAAACCATCTTTATTAAAATACCATGTATTTAATATATTTTTATGGCAAATGAAATATATATTTTGAATTTTCTGGCTAAAGCCCATGCAGTCTTGCTTACTCTTGATGATTTTTGCATAACTTGTACATAGTTAAGATAGACCAAATCTTACTGCATAAAATATCAAACTCGTTGACACATACAATTTATGTCCAAATGCTTTTTTTGTGGAGTGAATCATTTCGAAGATACTCCTTGTTATTTGTGTGAGTTCAGCAACATTTCAATTTTTCTCAAATGAAAGGTCGTTATTCACTTTTTATCTCTTGGCCGAATTCAAACTCTTCATATAGCGATCAGCTTTAAAAGATTGGTCTATCGCTCAAGGCGAGTAAGGTATTCCCATATTCCCCTTGCACCTCCCAAAAATTGGCAATAAGGTAATTTCCGCAAATGTTTGTGTGAGTGTAACATATCAGAATTTTTAAATAAATGATTATAGAAATTGGTAGCACAAAATGCATTCCTTTCCAAAAATATATTTAACTTTACTTGACTCCTGTACGGAGAGCGGTGCTGTCGTCCTGGCACGACGAGTGGTCAGCTCTCCGCGGTAATAAGCTTAGAGAAGTGAAAAAACTTCCGATAAACGGGGTAACTTTCTGTCGCACATCTCGTCGCGAGGAGGTTAGTTTGACTTGACTAAGAATAGGGCACTGCAATTTTTCGCATGGTTATCTATTTAAAAGGGACCCTGCTCCTATACGTCCGCTGTGTGACAACCTTTTGTCGGTTCGCCACGTGCTGCTGGAGTGTTGCTCCCTAGCGCAGAGATTCTCATCAGCTGCCTGCTAGACTTGCAGAGGTCCTAGCGAACGACAAAACAGCGGTTGATAGAATTTTTAAGTTTTTAGCGGATTGTAATATCATTTTGAGGATTCAAAATTTTAGATATTTGTTTATGTCTTTTGACCTATTTATTACATTGTTTTATATCCGGCTATTGCCGCTGTTTTTACGTTTATGTGTATTTTTTCTTTGATACTAGGTAGTATTTTATTTTTGACTCAAGTTTATATCTGGCTATTGCCATGAATTTTAGAAGAGCGCTAATGACCCAGAAGTTGAGCGCCCTTAAGCCCACAAATCTATCTATCTTGACTCCTGTAGGGTCTTTGGAAAGTATTTATAAGTATACCTATAAGATTGTTTTTACTGTGTTCATCATATGTTTAGGTCATATTCCAGTAACATATTAGTAAAGCACCCCTCAGGGTCCTTGAGCCATATTCCGCCACTTCCTAAACTAGGTGAGAATCTGCAGCAGAGTAGAACATCCTCCCCCTACCCCTTCAGTAATGGGATGTGAACCCCAGGAGCTAGGTAGATCCTGCATCGGATCGCCGTCTATATTGTCTACTGGCTTGATTTCAATAGGCAACCCCAAACAATGGCCATCGCCATGGTGTGCCACTAAAAGGGAAACTCATTTACAGGGGGCAGGGTGGCGAGACGGGGGTGGGATGAGGGGTTCCCTTTTCATACACAAAGCACCGGACTAAATTTATTACATTTCACTTCATTATTAATACCATAGCATTTTATTTAACAAAAAAGCCAGTCCCCCACCTGATAATATATGTGTTAACAGAGCGGAATGGAGCTTGTGCGTGTGTGTGTGTATGTGTGTGTTTGTGTGATATAGTTGGACAAAGAGGCGATGAAGGGCGGGGTGTCAAGGGGCGGTGAAAGGGAGGAACGATGCAGACTGGACACGATGATTATTTTTCCTCCTTTTTTTAATTTGTGGAAAAATATCATCCAGCAGATAGCCGAATAATACGTTATATAGTATACGAAAATGATTAATGCACAACCCCTAATTAACAGAATCAATAGCTGGCCAGAGTTTACACAAAGGAAGCGTATTACATAATGGAGTGCAAAAATTAATTCACACGAAATGCGTTTGATGCTATCAGATACTTATCAAAAACCATACACAGAGTCGGTGAGGGAGGGGGATGAGGGGAGGGGAGGGCGGGGGTTGCAGCGAACTCCACACATCATGAGCAAAAACTTCCACTGATTCATGGCAGTTAAATTTTCGTGTGGACTCCGGAAGATTTGTGGGCCGCGAGAAATGTCCCGTAGTCAATGAGAGACCAGTCTCTCTCTCCCTGTCTCTCTCCCTGGGACGGAATTGATTGCAGAGGATGTGACAGAAAGGTGGGAGGGTTGATAAAAGAGCAATGGACGTGATTTACCAACAAAACTTTTTTCTAATCTTGTTTTTTCGTTTCCAAATTCAGAGTTCATGTTGTGCAGATATGCTGCATTGCTGGAGGAAGTGTAGAGTTGAGTTTATCTTAACACCATCAGAGAGATGGTCTCTGTTATTTATGTTTGTAACGCAGGAGAAGTAAAGAGAGACAGAGAGAGAGAGAAGCAGAATTCTGTGACTGGGATTTAATTAGAATTGGTGGTGGTCATAACAAACGAGCTGGTGATAACGGTTTTCGCCATTCAGCCAGGGACTTATTGAGTTGTAGACACGAGTGTCTCCGTTTGAAATGTGACCATGTGGAGAGATTGATTACCATTCAGTTGAAGTCCTGTCTATAAGTAAAACCTGTCATTGAATGTCAACAAGTCTAATTACAACTAAATTACAACTTAAAAACGCAAAGGAGAGGTAATTGAAGCATAATTGGTCGTAAAGGCGAGAAGACAAACGTCAAGGCTATGCTGCTAGCCTCTGCTCTGGTGTCACAATCGTAATAATCAGGTCCCTAATTCTAATGACGTCATTTTTTCATAGGAATCGCTAATTGTCTTGAAAATCAACTTACTCTATAAGTGTACTTGAAATTTAAAATTAAAATAGGGAAAAAAGAAAAGAAAGAAGGAATACACAAATGCCTGAATTGCGCAATACAGGGCAAAGTTATCATACAAATAATAATAAAAAATCTTATGTGTTGCACTCACATGACTTTCTCTACTCTTGAACTAACCATTCTTACAAACTCTTATTCCTATATCGTCTTTCTTGTTAGTTGAGATAAATATTTGTACAAATTATCTTATTGCTTATTTCCTTGCAGGTGCAAGGGGAATGCTAGAATACAGTAGGCTTTGTGCGATAGTCAAATGTTTGAGATTCTGTTGTCTTTGCACACTTAACATATAAAAAAATGAACAACGATGATCCATTTCACGAAAGTTCTAAGTTTTCCGAAACTCACACACATAACAAGGAATATCTCCGAAATGGTGCACCCTACAAGAAAATTTATTGGGATATAAATTATGTATTTTAGCAAGATCTACATGTTTTGTATAGTATAATTTGGTCTATCTCTAACGGTTTACCAGTTATGCAAAAGTCGTCCAGAGTAAATACGACTACAAGGGCTATAGACAGAAAATTCAAGATATACATTTCATTTGCCATCAAAATATCTCAAATATATGACTTTTAATCAAAATCATTAGAGCCATTTTCAAGAAAATCAAAATTTTCGAAAAATGTTCCATGTAAAGGGTAGTTTAGGGTGGGGATATTTTCTTCAAAATCTCCGTGACGCATCCTTGAAAGACATTTAACTTAAATACCAACTTTGGTTTTTAACCGACTTTTCGTTTTTGAGTAATGCTGTCCACAGACTAACAAACTGACACACAGACTGACACAGACACGGACCTTTCTCTAAAAATGCTTTTTTTTTATTCAGGGGGCCTCAAAACATGTATTTCTGTTGAAATCTCGACATCGAATTTTTGGGTGGAATACAATACTTCCCCTACTTACCAGTAGAGAAAGTAAAAAGAGAATAATATGTGTTCTAGCTTATGCATATTTATCATGACATGTTTATGACTTAGGGCACTTTGTTTTATTTACGTCATTATTTTGGAATTTTGTTATCCTGTTCGTCTTTACTAAACCCTTCATGGGCCAAGGCTTACCGCCTGGTTGCTGGGTCCCCCACCTCTGACCACTACAGGCGTCATGAATGGGGTGCAGAACTGGAGGGTGGCACGTGGTCAGCGCCCCGGACGGTCATGCGCTACCTTTTTATCAATGAGTTCCTCAATTGCCCCTTCGGGACCTAACGAGGTTACGTGCACCTCCAGCGAGGGCAAAATCCCCACGTCATACAGGGAATCAAACCCGGGCGCTCCGTACCTGAGGCGCTACCACTAAGCTACGGAGGCATCTTTATTTATCATTCTATTTGATGTATGCATTATTGCAATTTAAGTAGGTTAATTTCTCATGTCAAAATGTTAAGTATTGTGATGAGAAATAAAGAGTAGAAAAGTATAGGGTATAAAACGTGTCATATTTGGAGCCATCTAGCTTTTTGGTGAATGGAATCAAATGGTTTAATATTTCACTAACTGTCGCACAAACATTGTGTGAACAGTGGTGTAATGTTTTTACTTTCTCTACTAGTAAGTAAAGGAAGCATTGTATTTCACCCAAAAATCCGATGTTGAGATTTCACCCGAAATATATGTCAAAAAACAGCATTTTTAGAAAAAGGTCCGTGTGTGTGTGTCTGTGGATAGCATAACTCAAAAACGAAAAGTCAGTTAAAAACCAAAGTTGCTATTTAAGTTTAATGTCTTTCAAGGATGTGACACGAAGATTTTTAAGAAAATTTCTCCATCCTAAACAATCCTTTACATGGAAAATTTTTCGAAAATTTGGATTTTCTTGAAAATTGCTCTAACGATTTTGATTAAAATTCCATATGTGTGAGATATTTTTATGCAAATGAAATGTATATTTTGAATTTCTGGCTGTAGCCCATGTGGTCGTGTTTTCTCTGGATGACTTTTGAATAATTCGTAAACCGTAAGAGACAGACAAAATCTTACTCTGCATAAAATGTAGATCTCGCTAAAATAATAATTATGGTCGCCCTTCGAATCTTCCCTTCATCTCTTCCTGCAAGAGGTCTTGTTGAAGGCACAAAAAGCCTACTACGGCCTACCTGCGATGCAGTGTCCAGGTTCTGCAGTGATCGCCTGCATCTGACACTAAATATTGCGACACCGGGCACAAGAACTGACTGACGGGGCCAAAATACTTCACACCACATCCGTCCCGGCGAGCGGGCAAAGACGTTCAGTGCTCCAGGACTCCTGTGCATGCTTGACTGTCAACAATCAAGGCGGCAGAAACAAAAGGGATGTGCAGAGACTTCTAGCTGGGTCATTTCCGGTGCGTGTGTATGTGGAACGTAAGAAAGGTCATCCCCAGTGCATAAGGAGGCTTGAGAAGAACAATTAGAGTGAATTGTGGACGTTACAGACATGATTCAGCCGGTGAGTGCGAGACAGCGGTGTGTGTGGCAATGTTATGGTGAAAGATTAGTTGGTCGTTGAAAGAAAATTCAAGAAGTGTCGAGTCATTGTAACGTCGTAATTAGTGCACGAGAGACAAAGAAACTAAAGAAAGACACTAAAAGGACTGAGAAAAGTTATGAGAAGTAAACACTGTGATAGCCCGAAAGACTGTAGACTTTGTTAAAGACGAGAAGAAAACTATTATTTTGTGGTTTTGTCACAATGTTACTATAAGTAATCGAAGAAAAGACGAGAACGAAGCAGCCTACTTGAACCAAGTTAATGGTTACCAATCATTTACCTTATTCAAATAAAACCATGTTTATCTGGGAACCTAGCAACAGCCAGCAGAAAAAGACGGGAAAAAATTTAAATGACAAAAAACAAACCAAGAAAGCACGAAAAGACCTAAGGACCTTGCGTGAAATTGCTATTCACTTGCCCAAGATGCAGAAACCGGATAGACGACTTTACATTGTCACTGTCCTGGAGAGAGGCTCCTGCAATCATCCCAGCATTTCCTGCTGAACCACGTTTCTCAAACTACAGGTCGCGACCCACAGTCACGGAACTTGACTTTACGTCTCAAGATGGGCTTACAAAATATTTAGAACCAATGTGACCAAGGTATAAAGTTTCAAGTCAACAGATTGTGTCTTACCTGGTGAGTAATGTTCGAAGTTGCAGGACTTTGCACCTTGGTATCTTCGTAACAAAACAACAACCAAAACCGAAATCTTTTACGTAATTACATGCTTAATTAACTAACCCTTGTGCAACAACCCTAAGTGGGCCAAGGCCTACCACCCAGGCGCTGCGTCTCCCAATTCTGTACACTACAGGCGTCATGAGCGGGGTGCAGTACTGGAGGGTGGGACGTGGTCAGCACCCCGAGACCTCCCGAATGGTTACGAGGTCTTCGCTACTTCTTTATCAAGTAACTCCTCAGTTGGTTCCTCAGGGACCTAACGAGGCTGAGTGCACCCCGGACCAGAGCTCCCAGCGGCGGAAAAATTCTTATGCCGGTACCAGGGATCGAACTCAAGTCCTCCGCGCTGCCACTGTGCTACGGAGGTGGTCAGTTATATACTTATGATAGTTAATTGTTCTTCCACGCATACTCTGTTGGCGAAAGTTGGAAATGTAGACCGAAAAATGCAATTCCATAACCGGGATTTGAACCATACATCGACCTTTATCCGTGCCGCTGCTTTAACTACTTGAGCAATCTCTCGTTGTGACATTAAATTTTCCAACTAACTGGCATTTCTCCGGTATATCACAAGGCATTATCAAATCCATTTTTGAAACAAAGTCTATTTGTGGCAGACACAAAATTTAATGGTGGCTCATACCTTTCCTGTTGTAATAAATTTTGTGGGTGAAAATGACATTTATATCACCGACTTTACAGCGTAATTGCACGAAGTGGTTCACTACAGAACACTGCAAGACGTGGCAAGCCTTTGAATGGATTTCGTGTTGATCAATTCCGCCATTAAATTTTGTCAGCCATAATACGCATTTTACATTGCACTATACATCCTACACACGTTATGAAATTCTTTTTCCTCTTCATCTGGTTACCCTCCCGTTATAGAGGACTGTCACACTATAGGACTTAGAAGTCGGTGCCTAGGGTTAGTCTGTTAGGGATCAGACCAAGTAGTGAGGACCTGGAAGCGGGTTGTCAGATCAACACCAGCTGAGGAAAAGGGATGAAAATGATTTTGTTGTTTAACGACGCTGTCAAATGCCAGGATTTTAAGCCGGATTTGGACCTGCGACCTTGGGATCGGTAGGCCAGCCTCTAACCACTGAGCAACCCAGACCGACGAGGAAGAGGAAGAGAATGATATAAAACGCAGGCGAAATGGACGAATGGAAAGTGATGATGGAGCAGTTGCTGGAATGAGTGGCGGGACAAACCCCGAGAAAACCAGCCCAAATGCCGCTTCGTGCACCAGGAATATCACATGCAGGTTGTTGGGTTCGAATCCGGGCTCCCTTGGTGATAGGTGAACGGTCTAACTGCTAGACCACGGCGCTGCCCGAACTTAAATAAGCACAACATAGGCATAAATACAACAATATCTGAAAATTTATTTTTGTGTTTAGGGAGTCTCAGAACGTTTATTTTTTGGGAAATCTCGACATCAAATTTTTAAGTGGGACACTAGAGGACAGAGGAGAGTAGAGGGTGCAAAAAATGAAAACAAAAAGTAGGCAAATTATAGGTTGTGAAAATCATACTGACAGATCTTAAACCGCAGTGAAAGTAGCAGTAGAAAGGATTTCATTTACCGGAGTATGAGAAATTCTATGTGCAGATTCAGAAAGAGACGACTGGAGAAACTCTGAAGAAGAAAAAGGCGATTTATTGCTTATAATTTGAAGTATAGAATACGTCGTTACATAACATTATAGTTCCCAATTTTTGCCAGCTTTTATTAAGCAAGTTATTTTTCTGGAGACTTTCACTTTTGGGGAAATTTGTTAGCATATATGTTTAAAGAGTGAATCAATGTGTCGTTATTTGCAATTTTACTGCAAAACTATGAAAAACTCTCACACGCGAGCGTGTGCAAGCGTACACACACACACACACACACACACACACACACACACACACACACACACACACACCTGCTTCGTTTCTCAAGTAGAAAACCCTGCAATAGAAGAAGGCATAAGTATAACTAAACTCAGTTCACTTAGGCAAGAGATCACCAACTAGAAAGACCAAAGTGGCCTGGGTTCGATCCCCGGGGACCATATGTGGGATTCGTGATGGACGAAGCGGCGCAGCCCCTCCGAGTTCTCCGGTTTCCCCCGCCATCTCATACCGCTGGTGCTCCATCTTCATTCCATGTATCATCAGCGTCACCGCCTGCGGTGCCGCTTGTAGTAAAAGCGGGCGTTTAACTCTAGAAAATAAAATCTTTCAAGAATCAGCTTTGTCAGTTTCCAAGATTGCAACTATTATTATGGAGGTACTTCAGGTTGTAATTAAAACAAACAGAAACAAATTGGCGATCCCAAAGGTTGGTTATTCCAAAAGACTTGGACCACAAATATACAGAAAGAGATGTTGGAGATGAACCTTAAGCAATTAGATAAAATGTATTCAACCTTCATTCCGATTTTAATCCTATAGAATACATTTGCATTCTTATTAATGGGCATATCCCAAAACTACAGGTAAAATCCCTGTATCAACAGAAAACATACGATGTATACATTTAATTCTTCATTTTGCGAGCATTCTCGATCCTCACATATGACAATGTACTCAAAAGCAATTCGTTCAACAGCAAAAGTGACACGAAACTAGCCTAAATTCCATTTATACATTATCTCCCCAAAATCTTATGTTTATTCATTGTATAACCTTGTACTCATTTAATTCACGAATTTACAGCAATTTAAGAAACCTGAAATTTGCATATTTATAAGTTTATTTCTAGATTAACAATCTTTAATAAAATAAGTTAATTACCTTTTCTACAGCTTACTTGTAAATTCTATATCAGATTTCAGTGGGCAGACCTGTTTTGACACTTTCTAACAAAAGTAATAAAGAGGGAAAATAGTTTGTGTGTGTTCGTCGCTGGGTCTCTGCCTGTGATATTTAAATTACGCATGTTCTAGGGGGAGTACGCGAAGATTTTTAAGAAAGTCCACATACATCAAATTACTCTTTAAATAGAAACACCGTTTATTGACTATTTTCTCAAACGTAACTTCAGCATTTTGATGAAAATTATATGTGCTTAAGGTACCTGCATGACAAACATAACACGTCCTTAATTTTAAAAAAGATATCTGTGACGTCCTTGAATCAATTTTCTATGATGTTTCATCAATTATAGGATAGAAACAAAAACTTACTCTTTAAATACACAATTTAATGTAAAATAATTTTTATGGCAGTAACAATTATTTACGGTATACTTCTATATTATTCACAAATTAATGTCCATTTTTTAAGTTCTATGGCACTTATTTATTTATGCCAACAAACTTACTGTTGGTGTTTTTAAACACACAAGCTGTGGGGTAATTGTCTCTGATATGGGACTGTCTTTATGGTTTACCGGGATAAATACAAATTGGTTGGAGAATTCATTGTCATTCTGGCGGGTTGTCACAGTAGCTTAATGGCTAGAGCACCCACCTGGCAAGTGGAGGGTTTGTGGTTCAAATCCCGACAGTGGCATTGAGTTTTCAGTTCCAATTCTATCTCTCTAAGGCACTGTTCTGAGGGCCATAAAAGTGGAAGGTCACTTCCACCACGCAAGTTAGCGGTAGATAATGAAACACATATTATACGGGCAACAAATTCCAGAAGTCCTTTGATAGCCTCTTCAGCACAGCATTGATTGGATAAAATGGGTCAAACCTTCCATTTTCTCCAAAGAAACAGGATTATTTGCGTCTCTTTCCAACATACCTACCTCTTTCTCTTTCTTTGAGCTTAAGACAAGTTAAACCAATGACGCAATAAAGCAAATGTTTTATTTGTAAAGCGCGTTTGAACGTTTATCTTGAAGCACATAGAAGGATAAGATTTTGTAAGTATAGTTTGTTGTAAAGCAGGTAGAGAGAGCCTTATAAATGTAACATAAGATTTTTTTCCTGTCAGATGACAGAAATAAGCTTCTGGGAGGGGGCTTAACGTCCTTTAACCTGTAGGTCATGTCGGATGATAAGGAAAACCCCGGGGAAAACCTGATCAGTACAATTCACCCTATCCCAACTCGGGACGTCTTAAATGTGAATATTTTTATTCAAAAAAGTTAGTATATTTTCAATAAAAATAAGAGGAATAAATCAGGGATTTCAAACAAATGATGTAAGTTTTATTTGCTATTTTTTTGATTGATTTAAATTTAATTAGGTATGTCTACTAGTTATTCAAATATATTATATTACAGTGGCGGCGCCATGGTCAAGCGGTTAGAGCGTTCACCTGTCACCTAGATGCCCGGGTTTGATCCCAGGGACCCGCATGTGGTATTCGTGGTGGACGAAGCGGCGTCATGGCGGGATTTTTGTCAGGTTCTCCGGTTTCCTGCGCTACTCACACCAACAATTGTTCCATTATCAGCTTTCCAATCACCGATTTCACCTGCATTTTATATCATCTTCCTCACTAACATACCCGGTGCTTAGCTGACCACCCGCTTCGAGGTCTTCACCCTGTCCTGTGTTCCCCGACAGGCGTCTGATCCAAGGCACTGGCTTGTAAGTCATAGGGGTAGAAGTCCTACACAAGGGGAGGGTAATCAGGTAAAGAAAAAATAAAAGGTATAAAGATGAAGCTGTTATAACTTTATCTGTGAATATATTTATACTAATTTAAATTTTATTTTTACAGAGCAAGAAATGCTATCCGCATAACAGAGAGAAGGGCACGAAACTTTGTGTGAAAAAATGCGTAAGATAAGCGTCTATTCATAAATATAAAAGCAAAGACTGCCTGACGCCGATGAAATTTTGTCAGTAATAAAGAAATAATCGTGTACGGTGCCTCCACTCAGAATCGAAATATCCATTGCTTATCTTGTGCAGTGCGACAAAATAGCCATTGCCAACTCCATTTGCAATTGTTTATTTCACTAGAATTTGTTTCCTGCAGCAGTTTTGTTCGTATCACTTACTTTTGCGAACATATATTTTCATTATTTTTATAAAAAACTGTTCTTTCTGGCATGATCGCGGATTTAAAAGTAAGCAATTTTGTTAATATCTCTTTTATTTTGTAAATGTATTCCAGTGCAGGGCTTAAAATGCCATAATTTATGCTATGTATGGAACAAATTAAATTCATGCTGCCTTTTTTTTATTTTTGTTTTAAAACTGGAGTAGAAGACCTATTTGATGTGTGGAAACGCAACGGGGGAAAAAAATCAAAACCACGAAAATAAAAGTGTTGCGATAGGCAGTATTTTATCCAATACAGCAACGGCGGACATAGAGTTAGAGTCCAATTCGTTGAAACATGAATTTCAATGTAAATCTGAAGTGTGCACACATACACATATAGGGAGCTGAGAGCGGGGGAATAAAAACGCATGTGTATGTGCGGGTGTATGAGAGAATGCGGGCTATAAACTGTTGTACCCACCAAACTCACCCCCTTCGAACCCCCTCACGTATCCGAACCGTAAGCTATGGCTTTTAAAATGTATATCCCAAGCACGGGAGACAGACCACCGAACTAAATTGAATGAATAACTCGATCGGATCGTCCGTCTTTTTTTTTAATACCGTTGTGAGCTGTGAGTGGAGTTTGAGTTGAGAATTTTTATTTTCGAGGGAGGTCGGAGCATGGTTTACCGGGCCATGCTTGGACCAGCGGCCCGGTGCTAAATCAGCGAACCGTCGGGCAATGCCAGTCTACTGTATCGGACGGACAAAGTGCCAAGCCAAGCTAGCCTAGAGGGTGCATTTGCGTCCAACTGCGGGGCTCCATTCTCCCTTTCATGCCCTAATTCAGGGGTGATCAAAACCTTCACCACATCACTACGTCACTGCACCATTCCGCCGCAGCTTACACTAAGAAAATTAAGAAACTACAAAAAATGACTATCGCCAATGCCACTGGAAACACCGACTCTTAACAAACATAAATAACCTTATTTAATGCTCTTCTTCTTACTGATCTAAAGGAACCCTGTGACTGAAATTTAAATTTTCTATATTTTAAACACCATGTTTTAGATTTTTGAGGGAATTATTTAATTTATTCACAATGTGAAAATACCTTAATACTCAAAGTACTCCATGCGCATTAAAGACTAAAATATCACATCAAATTTATTATTTTATACATTCTAATTGCCTAACACCACCATTAATCTCTGGCAGGAAAAAATAATTACATTAAAAAAACTTTGCATATTTAACTTTTAAAGCTAAACAAATTTTAAGACTTTGAAACCAAAGACTGAGGTTAGAAGCATATACTGGGATAATTCTAAGATATAGCACAAAATTTAATGTACATGGAGCATATAGTGTATTAAAAAACGTAAAGTCGAGAATACCAATTTTTCTACATATATTTTTTTGAGCACCTTTTGGACCATATTTTCTTCAAAGGGGCGTTTAAGTGTGGCGCACATGGCATTTAAAGTCTGCTCTAGACCTTTAAAAATGGCGGAATCTAAGAAATTTCAATGCCAACGAAGATTGTAGGTTTGGGGAACATTTAGGTATATGCACATACCTAAAAATCGTCAACTTGATAATTTGTCGGTCATTTTCAGTCCAGAGTCCTTTAAAGACTTTCTCTACCACCTGTTACTTAGTAATGAAGTTGTAGTAGTATACAAACTAAATGGTACATAAGAGGTAGGGGAGGTAGATACTTCATTCCACCCAAAATTTGATTACGTGAACGCGAGTGTAGTTGCTTCACAAAGAAAATATGCATTGTCCACAGCTAATGACTGTCATAAATCTCTACGCTTCAGAAAAGAGAAATGTATGTCTGCCTTGAAGAACAATAACAACCCTGATTTTAAGTAAGTGGCAATTACATGAAGACTCAATCTGGAGTCTCAGTTGCCAAAATTCTGAATTCCAGTTTTTTCTGTTTCATTAGCTGCGAACATTAAGATGTTGACACTCTGCAGAAAGTCTGAGGAGGAAGGAACCACTTTGTAAAACGATTATAAGAGTTACTCAAAGGAAGCGTGCGAATTGTAGGATTGCATTGCTATTTAGCCTCAGAAATATTTTAAAACCACATTAGATCAACATAGTAAATTGTTTGGTTTTAAACTCATATTGGTTCAAACCTTGAAAAAGCGAAATACAATAGATTATATTAAACTAAGAAGAAACAAAAATCCTAAAAAATGGAATCATATCGTCCCTTTCATGCGTTTTTACAAATATTAACATTCAGAAAGTTGAAATTTTAAATAAAGACCTGTAATATTATCAAACTTTGCTTTCTAATCAAAGTGGCGTTTGATATTGTATCGCTTTATATTTGCAAATTGAAATCCACATATTAAACACCAAACTTTCCTGTTTTTTGTAATTGATAAAACGTTCTCTCTACCACTCTTCAAAAACAGACGTGCCGACGAAGTCATACTTGTCACTGAATGAGGCGTATCGGAAGGTAAACAGCAGTGAAGGGGAGGAATGGCCGATGGAGTGAGGCAAGAACGCGTTTCAGTGGAGTGGCCGTTTTGAGTCAATTTTGCCCATGCCGTGGTATTCTAAAGTATCTTAATATTTAAGTGTGTTATAAGGAATATTTTTAAATGTTTCCAAAGGAACACAAGTGCAACCTAAGTCCGGAAGTTCTAGGGATAAATCATCAAACCACCGGCATCCCTGGTATCTCACCTAGTTAAAATATAAAGCAAAAGAAATGAACTACTTTGGTTCCTTATAAAACGCATCTGTACGGATTAAACGAAGAGTGAAAAATCTCCTTAGGCACCGACCCTACTTCCAAGATGGAACATTTAAATTAATAAGTTATCTTCCTTAATAAAACCATTGAGTGCGCCATTACATCGGTCACACTAATTAACCTCTCACTCTTTCACAAAAAAGGACTTTGTATTTTTATTACTTTTCCTCAATTTTTCTCCTTCGTTGAACTCGAACGTGTATCCCAATGCCAATTAAAACAGCTTTTTGGCTAAATGACAAACGAATGGCGATAGAGAGCGCCCGCCGGGGGAGATGGAGGGAATTTCCATTCCCCTCCTACACTTTGAGAACTTCACTCATGCCGCTCACCTTCTCTCCATATAATTTATTCTAACTCGTTACTACAGATTTTTCAACTAACGAAGGCTCATGGTTTATAACCCTGAACACTAATGTATTAATTCATCATACATAAATCTGTAAAATTATGCTTAAAATGTTATAATTAGAGGATTAGAAATGACAGCCTAAACGAATCAGTGACCTTCAATATCTATGGCAACTGTAAACATCCTATGTCACGTTTATTTATGGTAAATCTTGTTTTAACATGTATAAAGAAATTTAATTTTACATCAGTTTAATGAAATATATAATACTCGTATATATGAAATATTAAGCAGCAATCCATATAGATGTTTAATCTAAGTAGACCTTATATGAAGGTACGCTAACTGCATTTCTTGTAACTTAGCTGATCCTGTGTGGCAATAAGAGCAGTTCCAACGCAATTTCAGAAGCGAGGGATGCATGGAAGAGACATGCAGACTGCCTGCACCATATTTTACAGTTGAAATATAGTGTTTTTTTTTTTTTTAAATTCATTAAACCCGTTTATCTAGGAACGTTTGGGTCTAAATCTTTTATTTTACCGGAGAAAAGTTGAACTTAGCTACATCATGATTCAAATAATATTTTTCTAATGTGTCTCACACTTTTCCCAAATTTGTAGATACGCTTTTCTTTGATTTCATTGTAATATGTACAGAGTTTTAAAATATGGAGTTTAGGCAAAACCTTTTTTGAATGTTTCTGTGCGCTTTTCTCGGTTATAGTGAAAGTGCTTAATTTTGCTCAGGGACATCTTCATTAGGCTTGAGGTTCTTTTACGTGCTAAAACACGCTTTACTTTCCTTCTGGAGGAAGCCATACTAAGGATGTTTGCGCCCGAAAAAATCCGTCGCCCTCTGCTAGGTTTCAATCCCGATCAATTTTTTGATAAAAATATATAAATATTATTACAATAAAAGAAATAGCTGTAATAGTGACTGATATTAGGCCAATAATTTGAATTATTTATTCTAGAAAGTTAGAGGGAATATGGCCGCGCAGCAGCGGAGTGGTTAAATCATTCGCTTCTCACCAAAGCGGCCTGGGTTCGATCCCAGGCAACTGCATGTGGGATTCGTGGTGGACGAAGCGGCGCTGGAGTGGGTTTCCTCCGGGTTCTCCGGTTTCCCCCCGCTCCGGCTTCCCACCGGTGCTCCATATTCATTCATTCCATGTGCAGTGTTACCGCCTGCGGTGCCGTAGTAGTAAAAGCGGGCGTTAAACACTATAAAAAAATCTCAGGAACCAGAACTAGCATGTTACCTCTAGCCCTAGGAAGAGGTAGAGTCTATGGAAAATACAATTCGGTCCCTTTAGTATTTTTCTCTCCGATTTGTCGTAAGAATGTCATTTTGTAGAACTGGTGTCCGAATTTTAGGGACATCTACAGAATTTGACACCAACAGTGTCCTATTCAATTTTGGATAAATATTACTTATATTATGATATACTTATTCGTTATTATATTATTTATAAATAATTTATATTTATCTACAGCGTACTTACAGCAAATAGTATCGGAAATACATGTTTTGAGGCTTCCTGAATCTTTTTAAAAAGATGTGCGGATGTGCGACTGTCTGTGAACAACTAAACTCAAAAACGGAAAGCCTTTGGGATCGAAGAAAATCCCAATTCCTAATCTAACTTTTATACGGAAATTGTTTTTAAAATTTTGATTTCCTGAAGCTCGGCACAAACGATTTTGGTTAAAATACATTAAGTTCAAATATTTTCATTACAAATTCAATGCGTACCCTAAAATGCCTACTATAATCCTCAGAAGTCCTCTTCATTCTAATGACTTTTGCATAACTGGTAACCGTAAGAGATAAACAAACTCTTAGTATATAAAATGTAGAGGTTGTTAAGCAAATTTATTTCGAGTTACTCCTTATATTGATTTGAATTTTCAAATACTTCTGTTTTTCTCATAGGTATATGCAGTCGTTATTTGTTTTTTCTCTATTTTCTGACAATCTGAAGAGAATGGAGTGTCAAACCCATCACTTTGCAACTAGCTCATAAAAGATTTGGCTGTCGCTTAAGCCTACTGCATTTCCTTATTCGCATTTACCTGTAAGGAGATACCAATACGGCAATTTCTGCAAATCTAAATTAATATGAAGCAGGTAAAGGAATAATGGCTGCGCCGTGGCCGAGTGGTTAGACCATTAGCCTCTCACTAAAGCGGTCGGGGCTAGATTCCAGACGATCGCATGTGGGATTTGTTGTGGACAAAGCGGTGCAGAGGCGGGTTTCCTCCGGGTTCTCCGGTTTCCCCACACCATCTCATTCCACCGGTGCTCCACTTTTATTCCATGCATCATGTCACCGCATATAGTAAATGGGGACGTTAAAGGAGTAAGCGTTCATGCAAATATTTTTGCACGAGTGCATAGAGAAAGTTATATGAGAGCAATGTATCAGATTTGTTGTATCTTTCTAGGCTGTTACACACAAAGTTTACTGCTCGATGTCCCCTATTGCACCAATGTTTTGCGTATAATTTACCAGAAATATGTTAATGATTTTCACACCAAATATTTCTATGTAATGTAGCAGTCGTTACTGTTGATAACATTGAATGAAGTTGCTGTGGGTGAAAACATACATCAAAAGTTGCAGAAGTGTGTACCTCTTGCCCCGAGGGGATTCGGGCGAATTGCAACGAGTCGGTGGTTTGTTTTTGAGGTTGCGAATGTAACCAAACTATAAATATCGAGTGATGAACGATTTATAATGCTGAAAACGAGCTGCTGAAGCACTGCGCTTTAGTTTGGGATGACAAAAAGTTGGCACCTGTGCCATGTCTGGCACCTAGAAGGAACTTTACTGGCATCAGCATCTGTACGTGTTCTATCTGTTGTTTATATCTAAAAGGCAGAGTAATCAAAATGTCACACAGCAGAACTTGGCTAATTTAAAACCATGAAATTTTAATTTTGAATTACTTTTATTACACTGGTGAGTGGTCCTCTAATTTCCACTTCTGGTGAAAATTTGCCAGAGAAAAAGTTATAGTATTTAAGAAAAAAAGGGTAACATTGGCTAACAATAATTTTTAATATCTCATGTGCTGCATACACATTCCTTTACCCATTACACAACGACCTATTGTTACAAAAACAGACTTATTTTTACATCAAGCTAAATATTTGCAAAAATAGTTGCATTGCAATTTCATCTATATACAGGTTAACATGTAGTGCTTGAAAAACAGAGCGGAAAAGGATGTAATATTACAATTTTATAAAGTAGTGTTAGTGCCAAAATTACTGTATAGAAATGCAGCATGGAGAAACAAAAGAAGACTCGAAGTAAACCAAATGAAGTTTTTAACAGCAGTGCAGGACATAAGAGAACAGACTACAAAATAATTGAAGGTGGGAATTTCAGTCTTCTGCACATAGAGCATTTAAGTTCCTAAAACTAAAGCCGTGTAAGTGTACAAGTGTTCATGGTTTAAAACAAGGTGATCCAGTATCACGAATGCGTTATTGTTAATGGTTTCTTTCATCAGTGAAAGACGGTTTAATTGATCCACAGCTTCTGTACTTTTTCAACGAGGCGTGGTTCCACCCAAATGGTCGTGTCAACACTCATAACAGTCGGTACTGGGCCTCTGAAAATCCACATCGCGTTCAAGAAGTCACTCATTATGATTGGAGAGCTGGAGTTTGGTGTAGTTAGCGCCAGACGCATAGTCGGTCCAATATGCAGACTGTAAATGCAGAGAGGTACCAAAATAACATTTTGATCCCATAAGAAATCATGAGTAGTTCCAACAAGATTCTGCTGCTGTCCATACAGCAGAGGAGTCTATGAATAAAATTAGGCAGGTGTTTGAAGATAGAGTGATTAGTACTGGTTTATTCACCTGTCGCTCCCTGATCTAACTGTGATTTTTGCTTGTGGGGTAACCTGACTGAAAGTTTACGAGAAAATCCTCACAAGTTGGAAGAACTGAAACAAAATATTAGAAATGGAAATCGTAAATATTTCAGTGGCCCAACTTAATCTTGTGAATCAGAATGTGTTCTCCCGATATAATGCTTGTTTAGCCGAGGGTGGACATTTCCAGCATCTTCAATAAGGTAAGAGTGTCATATATAAAAAGTAGGCTAACTGCAAGGAATATCTAGGAAATCGTTAAGGCCACAAATATTTTTATTTGGCTTTAACTATGTGACTTAGGTACATATCCAAATTTTTGTGTTCGACCTTACTGTTTACCAGTTTATATTGAACTCATTCGGAATAAGAGGACTTCACAGGCTGTTGTCAGAAAATTTTACACCCATTTTATTTGCGACTAAATTCTTTAAATATACGCATTTCAAGCAAAATCGTTAGCACCATTTTTTAGAAAATAAAAAATATAGAATCTTTTACCACTTAAAGGTAGTTTGGGTTAGAACCTTTTTCTTTTTTAAATCGATTCGCATCTTTTTAAGTCACAAATGCATACTAAGTCAGTGTTCACAAATCCACATACACAGACAGATAGTCATGTAATTCTGGTGAAACCTCGGTGATGAATTTTTGGGTGTAATGCAACATTTCCTGTAAGTAGGCACTAGAGAAACTAAACGTGACATCGTAACAGAGTTGATAGAAAATGACTAAGACAAACGGCTTCTTATCTGGCATTGTTAATCTGTTGTAAACTTTGTTGCAGGTTTGTGTTAATCCGAAGACGACTAGGCGTTTGCGAGGATAGCCACGTGCAGAACTAATTCTGTTGCAGCCGGCGAGGAGATGTTGATGGGCAGAGACACCTGCGCCACAACGCGGAATCCGAAATAAGGAGCCACCTTTGTTTGCTTCGCATTCCTAACACCTACACTTGGCAGAGCTGAAACCTTCAATGAATGCGGCTTAAATAACAAGAGGACGAGACCAGACTTTGTTAATAGTGAGCGAAAACTATAAATAGCACCATCAAAATAGAAAGTGTTGCAAAAAAAAAAAAAAGCCTATGTGCTAGCATACACTTTCGACAAATTTTTTTGTTTTTCGGGCACATTTAACACTTTAGGATCATAATAGATGTTTATGATAAAGTGTTAAACATGCAGTTTTATTTTTTTTTAACAGAAATGTTTGAGGATCGAGGATGAAGACTCAATGTAGCAGTGGAACATGCTTATAATGAATCAACTTTGATAATTAAATATTTACCGATTTACTCGAGAATAAGATTCCAAGATCCACCAAGTTTTACAAATATTAGACAACTTAATTTGAGACAGGCTATAATTCATATAAAAACAGTTTTTCAGAGCTTCTGTCATTGTACTTCCAGATGGCTAGCCAAGGACAATTTCATTCACTTTGCACTTGTTCGGGAAGAAAGGAGCAGAGAATTAGACATTACCTTCGCTCATTAGTAGCTACACCCTTCTACCTCCTTAATAGCAGAACAAGATATTTGGTTACAACTTTATTGAAAGTGAGTTTTTCTTGTACTTATCCGTGTTTGTGGTAACATGAATTCACGAAAAAGTATCACTACAGGTTTTAAGCTATATGTTTTGGAATCGACTGAAAAAATTGTGTTTTTGTAACGGGTTGAGGGTATTTGGTACAACCAAACATGATTCGTTACTGCAGAAATCCGAGAGATCAACTTAAAGCCACGAGAAAAGGAACTCGATCTTTTCGGGACCCTAAGAAAGGACGCCATGCTGCAGTGACGGAGTGGATGGAACATTTGAGAAGAGGGTGCTATGTAGTGACTTGTGAAATGATGCAAATGAAAGAGCGCGAAGTAGCAAAGAAGTGAGCGAGTAACCAGCGTTCAATAAAACACAGGTATTACACTCATAATTGAGTAATTCATTTCTTATTTTCATCTTCCAAAATATCATTTGTAGCACCCCCAAAATAGTTTGACTATAATTCCGTAAACAATGGGATCTTATTTTGGAGTAAATACGGCAATTATTTTAACATGGACGAATAGTGTCCACAAATGAAGTTTCAAATTATTTTTAGAACCAATGGCTGCACGTGCAAATTTAGGCTTACAAGATGTAATTATTAAACTTCACTAAGATTTATTGGAAGGAAAAATAGTGCTGCTGAAAAACATGATCTACAAGTATAGAAGTTTCCAGGACAAAGGAAATTAGTTTGAACTGTTACCGGACTCGTATGCATGTTAGCAGGACGGCTTTTGCGATACTTTCGTCTGCTATTTAGTGTAATGTCGACCATGTTGAACTCTTGGGAACTACCGATAAACTATGTCCACTATAACTTGAAGCAAACTACTTAAGAATCCCTATATCTGGTGATCACATATACAATAACATTCGATTAAGATTTGTAATTCCAATGCTGGCCTTTCTGCTGTTTCTGCCGAACCCGTTCTGGAGATATTCAAATAATCCATCATTACATTAAACTATAAGCTATATCTTAAGAAACAAGGGTGGTAACCATGGAGTGTCACAAAAATGTTATCCCTCAAAGGATTTTAAAGGATTATACTTCAGATCCAAGTAGAGTGGCTCGTGTTAAAACTCTACTTTTCATTGCCAGCTGTCTTTATTGCATATTATTCCATTGTAAGAAGACTTGTAGTCTTCGAGGTCGATGAGATATAATGGACGCTTACGTCTAGCCATATCCAATCATATAGTTGGAAATAAACAAAACGTCTATGGAAGAACAAATTTTTAACGGTGGCTGATAGCTGACCGTATTCTCATTCCTGATAATTATTTATGCCAACAAACATCTGTTGGTTTACCGGAAGAAATACGAAATGGTTGGAGAATTAAATCTCCTTCTGGCAAGTTGTCACAGTAGTTTAATGGTTAGAGCATCCACCTGGTAAGCGGAGGGTCTGTG
The DNA here is from genome assembly GCA_030765045.1 of Tenodera sinensis. Taxonomy (NCBI): domain Eukaryota; kingdom Metazoa; phylum Arthropoda; class Insecta; order Mantodea; family Mantidae; genus Tenodera; species Tenodera sinensis. The sequence continues at coordinate 42,012,226 of CM060969.1, forward strand.
GTTCAGATCCCGGCTGTGGCATTGGGTTTTTCAGTTCCAATTCTACCTCTTATTCTCCTTCCTGTTGTGCAAAACCATTTTTGTAAATGTAAAAGATATTTACATCACCGCCTTTACAGCGTGATTTCACAGTGTTTAACTGTACAACACCGCAAGGCGTGGCAAGCCTCTTATTGGATGGTTGTGCTGAGCCATCCGCCATACAATTTTGTGTCAGCCGTACCACTGTTCCAAGGTAAATTAGCGGTTCATATACCACACTGCTGCCAAATTGTGTTGTGGGTTCCAATATTATAAATCTAATACAAATTAATTTTTACATCGTAAGTGCAGTCCTGATTTGCATACAACCGAACACAACATGATGAATGGAGTTTGGAGTTCTCTTGCGCCTATTGCATGTACTAATATACCAAGTTTACTCACGTCATTAATTTAACAACAGAAGTTTTCTTTCCCTCGTTTTCCTTCTCTTTCTCTTCCACAGATG